>OZ010705.1:9452433-9912433 GCA_963932265.1 Thymelicus lineola | reverse complement strand
AATACTAGCGTCTGCTGGTAATGTCTCTTCTAAACGACTTATGAGTATTTTTAAATAATGTTTCGAGTAGTCGGTTTTTACACAGCGTGTTTTTACACATTTTTTACTTTTACTTTCATGTATTCATTTTCTTAACTAAGTATCTAAATGTCTGAGAATTCCATAATACGATGTATTTGGAAAAGGAGATGTAAAGACAGACACACTGACTGCCTCTGAATTTCTGATTATAGTTGGAAGTATTTTCAAAAGGTAAAAAAATATTTATTGGTATTTTTTACCCCAAGAGCTTACCATAAGATCTTGGTCAAAATTAAAATGCATAAATATTGCATCAATATCAGTTGCTTTTCCCCGCATCAAGATACCGTATCTCGTATAAGAGTATTAAAGTAGGCAAAGGAAACTAATCTAGCAATTTCTACGTCTGCAAATTGTTTTATCTTTCTTATAACATAAACAGATCTACTAGGCTAAGTTTACAAACTAGAGCTGATATAGGTGCCCTATCGTAGTTTACAATCTAAAGTGACACCCAGAAAACTGTAGATTGTTATAAATCTTAGTTAAAGTATCGTTATTTAACTGAAAATCTTTACGAACTTTATGCACATTTGGTAGGTAATGTAAATTCCACACAATTTTTTTTGGCATGCAATAATAAAATATTTAACTTATATTTTAATAAATAGATTTATTTACCTCATATAAAATGTTGAACATAAAATTTGAAGAGCTTGTTTTTAATATAAACATTTTTATTTTACAGCACTTTTAAACATTTTAACGGCGTTCTCGTACCAACAAAATTTGAATTGCTTATAATGCCTTTAAACGGACCTTCAATTAGTTAATTTACTTAAAACAAACGTTACCTTCTAAGAATAAACTTCAAAGTTACTTACCAACCTACTTACTTAATCTAAGGAGAATTGATCGCCTATTTTCACTGTTTCCTCCATTACCACAATAGTGGTTTGACTGTCAGCGATGAGCGAGGAGTGCTTTCATCACAACCTACAACTGGCCACTTCTTTCGACGACATGTTAACGACACAATTTTATAATTCCAGTGGTGCTGCCACACTGCAATAATTAAATATTTCCATACTGGCAACGATAGCATATATCTATGAAATTTCACGCTGTCTCATTGGACAATAACGACACGATAATATCATTATACTATACCAAAGACTATCGTTGGCAGCAAGATATCTATTGCTGTCGTGACGGCAATTATATGTATGTGTGTTTATGAAAGAATAGAAGCTTTCATATTGTATACATAAGAAAACTTCACTGTGTGCGCGTGTATACAACACATACATAAGATGTCAACTGTCTACTGCTGTACTCGTGTCTTTTCATATAGTTAAACTAAAGTTACCTAATAGTTCGATTCACAAAAAACCGATTGGCAAACTTCACTCACCTTTAAAGAAATTATGAAGAACTATTAGGTGGTTGTGACGTTTTTTTACGATATATTAAGAGCCAAATTAATCAGACCGATCAGTTGATTGTCACGGTATAAAATTAATAATTTCGCCCAAAAATAGTACTTAAAATCATTTACTAACAATGTAAATTATTCAAATGCTGAACTATCATATAAATAATGTTTTGAATTTTTCAATTAATATCAAGAAAGGTTTCTTTTGGACGTTTTAGCAAATAAAAACATTACAGAATTAATGAAAGCAGTCTTTAACGCAAGCAGCCATTTTTTTAAGTTCTGGCATCGCCAGCCTCATCGCTGATCACTGATCGCTTATCGTAGATAGACCGACTCTGCTTTCCTGAGTGGAAACGGACAGAGCGTTGCGTGTGCCTGAATTATTTACTACTTAGCCAGTGTACACGACCAGTACTTAGCTGCGGAAATAATGTTAAACACTGGCACATGACGTTCAAATTACCTTTTCGGTGGTAGAATAACTTAAAAGGTTAAGTAGTTACTAGGTCATTGCCACTACTAAAAGTTTTATAATTTAAATACTATGTCTTGCGTTCTGGTGTTTATGAAACTTTAATGACTGACCAATTATCTAGATATCTAGTATAATAATTTCAAGTATGTCTATTACAGTAGTCTCTGCCTACGGGAAAGAGGCGTGATTATATGTGTATGTACTTATGTATTACGGGTCGAGACATGGAAAATATGTCAGATGGACGGATGGATGGCAGTATCTCATGAATAGTGTCCAGTTTGCACTCTTTGCATACGAAAGCCTAAAAATAAAAAAAATAATAATGAATTCGAAATTCATAAAGCACACCCACATTCTTCCTCTATCATTACAAGCACTTTTGCTTGAAGCAAAAGAATTATCAATGATTCAAAATACATTAAAAACGTTTACATTATATGTATTATATAATGGAGGCCATACATGATCAAGTGTACTTGTCAAGTCTGCAGTTTGACTTGATGCGGTATCCAATGTGCATGAGATAGCTATAATGACGGAGAAATACCGTGGCCATTAAACCGTCAAAGTTTACTGGATGCCGCGTCGAGTCCGCTGCAAACTTGACAAGTATACTTGATCGTGTATGGCCACCATAAAACACGTCATTTTCTAGAGGCAAAAAAAATCTATAATTCAAAATTTAACACTCACATTGTGTGTTTAATTAGAAGCATGTTTACACAATAACATTGTAAACGTCCAAAACCGAACAAACAATTTTACATCGCATGTGACGCATGTAACATCTATAACCACCTTAATAACTTAAAAATAATCACTTCGAACTAGAGTACAAGTCTACAAGTCGTCATAGACTTCTAAATCGATCCAGACAAAAGCATAAATATTATAGTAGTTCTTTTACTTGATAGCTTTGGGTTATTTTAGTATCGCTGACCTGAATGAGAGGATGAATTATTAAACTACTAGAACCACACCTATTTTATCGATTACGATGTTTATAAAGGGTTTTTTTTGATCGAATCTTTGAAAAGGTTTTGTGCTTTACATACTTACACTGTGGTTTGTATACAAATTGGAAATTCGACCAGTTTTATTAACAAATGGAGAAGGTTCTCAAATCGATTGTATTTTCTTATGTTTATTACATCAGAATTTTGTCATTTATCAACCAATTACTAGTGTGTTAAAGCCGGCGTGTTCCACTACGCTAAAAATTGCCTAATGCATTGTTTTAGTGGTCTCAAGCCACCTTCGGATTATTACATTTCAAATGAAACCATTTTGAGGCATATCAGTTGGATAGTTTCATTGTCTATAAAGGACATCCGTACAAACATTTTTTGTGTTTTATAGTATAGATTAGATAGATTTTGAAAATTCTTGTCTTTATGTCTAAGGATATACGAGTACCTACCTACCTACTTTCAGATTGGTCCCATATTATCGTCCTATTTATCGAAATTCAGATCTGATGGTTAGATCATGTTAATTGAGGGAACTCCTCAAATAGGGTGATTTTGATATGAATGTTACTTTAAATTCGATTTTTTTAGTATTTTTATTAGTAACTGATGGAAGGATTCAGAAGGCTCAGAACCGGTCAGAGTGGCGCAAGTTAGGGGAGGCTTATGTCCAGCAGTGGACCTCTAAGGGCTGATGAATGGATAGATGGATGAACTGATATATTACTTTTCGAGCTCTTAGCTACAACGTTCCTACATAAGGATGTGACATCGATATTGATTTAAGAATCCGATTGGATCTTCAATAATTCAGTGCTACATTCGAGTCAGTAGAGTGAGGATAAGATCACGAATTCACGATTTAGAATTTACGTTCAATGACAATTTGAATTCTTATCTTCTACTGGATGACGTATTTAAAAATATATTTTTGACGTGATAACGTCTATTAAAACGGAACGCCGGCTGCATGCACGATAAATCATGACTCATCTGTCGCGTTACGCGAGCGAGCGAATAATGGAGATAGTGCCATCTATGAACAAAACTATATACACAATTAAGTCAGAAAGGAACTTGCTGAAAAAATGGTTTAGTTTAGGAGTTCTAGATGGCGTTGTAGTATAAAGATAAAAGTTTCTGATTATAAGTTAATTTCCAGAGATAATATTATATTCGAGAACTACTTCATAAATGTTTTGTCATGACGTTGTCACGTTAAACTACCGTCCGTAAACCGACTTTACAGACAACCATTTTTTTTCATTTATCAGTATTCTGTGATCATTGTCTTGTGAGAAGTAACCGCTATTATACATTACATACAAAGCGATGTCTCAAACAGAGACAATATTCTTGCTAGCATATAACACAAAAGCTGCGCTAATCGCTAAACAGTGATCTCCAGTGGACAAATTTTAGATGGGTTCTTGAGATAATATAGTAGGGTACACATTGTAATAGATAGTTATACATTCTTACCTATAGACAAAGGGATAAAAAAGTAAGGAATTAGAACTCATGGGTTAAGACAATGTTATTTTACTCATTGTTTAAAATTTCTTTATAATTATCTATACTTACTAATATTATAAAGCTGAAGAGTTTGTTTGGTTGAACGCGCTTATCTCAGCAACTACCGGTTCGAATTGAAAAATTCTTTTTGTGTTTGATAGTCCATTTATCGAAGAAGGCTATAGGCTTTAATATAATACATGTAGCTCTTATTTTAGTAGTTAGTTTTTTCCACAAATTAACGCGGGTGAAACCGCGAGGCACAGCTAGTATCATATAAATCTTATATTATATAAAAATCTCGTGTCACGGTGTTTGTATAAAGTATCTCAGTATGCTGTGTCAGCTCGAATTTGTAGAGATTAAAGTTCAACCAATAACTGAAAAATTGTATGCTACCGATTACCACTAGAATCCCTCCGGTAAACGAACTCAAGATACTCGTATTTCGCCATTACCTTAACTCGATCGATCACTCACAATATAAGCTTCAGAAACCACTCAGATCTCCACACATAGAATCCGCTTACAACTGAATAACAGAGAAAAGACTGGGCTCTCTGCTACGGATTACTTTATGTTTTTTCTGCAAACGAACGCCTTTCATAGTGTAATGTTGATGAGCTCTTTAGAAAACCCCCACTTTGAAATCGAGCGCTATTCTAAATCAACTGCTTTTATTATACTATTCACAATTTCCCATGATTTGGCGTAGATGGAGAATAAAAAGTTATTTAAATCAGATTTCTTTAATAAATAAACAAAATTTTCAAATGAAAATTTGACATTATAATATCATTTAATACGTCGCATAAAACATGCATCTTCCATAACTTTTATTAAATAAATAAATAAACGCATAAACACACATTCATACCAACGCAGTAGGTTATTACCTGTATCGCAGGTGGCATGGACGACACATAACACATCACAATAACACCCTGCACTCGAGTACAAATATTTATTTGTCACATATAATAATATCTGCCCCGGCCGGGAATCGAACCCGGGACCCCTCGCTTCGCAGGCGGGGTCGCTACCAACTAGGCTACAGGGTCTAGCTACACTTTCTAATTTAGTAGAAAAGAGATAAAGAAACTTGAACTATATTTCATTGAAACTTATCCCCTAAGTTCTGTAAATCCTAGTGGTTCATCTCTGGAGGATTCCGTAATTACATTGGATGCACAGAAAAAATGTAAATCGTAGCTCGCTTAACTATCGAAACTTATCTTATAGAAACTATAAGATATTGCTAACAATTGAAATAGAAACAGAGTTATTTATTTAATCTTTTTGAAACTCAAGAGAATAATTTTGTAGTCCCAACACTACAAGTAAGTATCACTTGAAGATTTAAGGTCTGTTGCTTTTGAATTACTAAGTGGATTTGTACAAAGAAAATTATTTTCATTTGGCAACACGACCTCGCTTCGTTTCCAAAGTTCTAGTTACAATTATAGTAACCACACTCGAAAGAATTGTTCTATAATTTTGGTCTTTTTACAAAATTTTTATTATATATATGATTAGTTTTATACCCTAACATCCGAACTAGATGCGACCTTCACCCATTTGTTTAATGGTGATGTTAAATGTGTGAAAATTATATTAACTATATTAAAATACCACCTTTGTACTACCACATTTACAGCAAATAAATGATTATGATTATGATTATGATTATGGATGAACAGTGTGTAATTTAGTATACCTACTAAATATATATCGCGAATGGGTTAGCTGAAAAATTCCTGGCCAATTCAATTCGGATCTTAGACCATTAGATGTGCTACCATCAACAAGTTAAAAACATCAGATGATAGATTCTATTCGTACGCTTGAAAGGAAAAATTGACTAAGCGACATTGACTATTGACCGCAATATAGTGGCTTATAAATACAACAACTTTTCTAAAAATTCAACTTTAAACTGCTCTCCTGTAAAGTTAGCTCAATGTCGCTTAGTCAATGTTTCCTTTCAAGCGTCGTATTACTTACAATAGTTTTTGCTGTGAAGATAAAAGGAGATTCATCCATCCTGAAAATCCCGAAGCCCAGTTTTTGTGACTTTGTTCGGAGGGTCTCTGGGTTTTAGCCCTTGGGATACATTTTATGTAACAAGAAAATGTTTGTTCTCGGGCCAACGAAGCCAACGAAGGCTTAGAGTATAGTATGGATAATGTGTATTCAATGAGCATTTAGCATTGATTCCAAACTAACCTATTCGTAATTCACATTCCAAATGTGACTGTTTCTCAAGCGGAAATTATTTCAGCATTTTCGATAGTCAGATTAATATCAATTACAGTTTCGTGAGGCGTCATATGAAGGAGGGATTAAAGCAATATGTACGTATGCAAAGTTTCTGCATAATATTACTATTTCAGGTTTCATTTCATGAAAATTGCATGAAACTGTGCGGTAACACGCATCTTAATAGCGAGAATATTTAAATTACACGGTCTGAAATGAAATTAAATACTGGTGACCCAGTGTTATGTTAACCAGTGCCAAGTTTAAACCTTATTTAATAAATAAGGCTTTTGTACTTAAAACCCTTATTTTGTCATGTCTGTCCATCTGTCCGTTTGTCCACGGTTCACTTCATAGAACCTTAATACCTATTATAGAACTACAATTTAGCATGGTACATTTATCACGTTGAAAAGGATGTAGAAGAAAATCTTATTATAATTTATAAAGTATAAGTATAATTTTATTATAAAGTAACAAAGTCGTGTGTAGAATTGAATGCTTTTAACGTGATAACGTTTATAAAGACGATGAGCCTAAAAGGCATTCACGAAAACCGAGTAACGGCCGGAGTAACGTCACGGAAGCGCGCGCAGCATTAGAGAGAGAGGCACGCTAGACCGGCCGTCTCTCTCCCACTCAAGCGTAATCGGTCCGCTTGGAAGGCATTTTTCATTTCATTTTTATTTTATTTTACAATCTTTTGAAAAGAAATGATTTCTCGTAGCTCGTACGTATTATTATTATATGAAAACGAAAATCTACAATAGCGTCATCTCTGTTTATAGGTATGAACTACTTGAAAGAACTTTACACAGTACATCGACTCGGACTTTAGTTGTAGTCAAGAAAATCACAGATGTCGCGCAGCTCCTGATATTTAAAACGATTTAAACCAAATTTTCAACTCAAATATGTTTAAAACCGTATAGTTAGTATGAAATTTAATATTATAATCTAGCTAGATACGCGGGTCGCGGTGGCGCGTCAAGCCATGTTCAAGCTGACACAACTGGCGAGTAGCACCGCGGCTCCGTGCGTAGGGCTTCCATTACGTTCTTACAGACATTATTTATATCATAAATTATTCTTCTACGAAATAGACGTTATCACGTAAAACCATTGTCCGTAAACCGACTTTACAGACAACCAATTTTTCCTGACGCTACGTCTTTCTGAGCATTTAATTTGGAGCTTCCGCGTGTTCAGTTCAACCGAGCCATTTTTCTTGATGCCTTTGGCGTTACCAACTGATAGGCGATGTTGACCGTTTCCATTTAGGTAGCATAGGCAGGTATTAACTTGTTTGCTAGCTATTTAAACAAAAAGTCAAAGATGAATGGGAAACTAATCTATGAATATGACAAAGTACGTAATCTTTGAATCTCCCTTATATTGTCGACCCGTGTGGCGTGATGGTTACCATGCCGGATCGCCGCGCCAAGAGTCCTGGTTCGACTCCCAGAGAGGATGAAATTTGAGTTTCTGTTCTCGGTCTGAGTATGACATGTGTTCTTGCCTTTTTGTGTTGTCCATGGAACCCACGACACGGGAATTTTTCATGTGGGGCTATGAGTGTATTATTTAATACCATATGTAACAAATTGCTTCTACTTCATAATTGTTTATTGAAGTGAAACTTCTTTAGAATCGTTAGTGATTTGAAACCGGATGCAACGACAGGTAAGATAATATAACCGCTAATTTCGTCATTCAATTCAAGTTGTCCGTAGCTCAGTGGTCAGGACGTAGACACACAATGCTGATGCCATGATGATGCGCAGGTTCGCGTCTCACAATATTCCTTTTTTTTAGTTTTATTTTTTTTAGTTTTATTTTTATACTGTTTTTAAATACTTTCAAATGCTCTTTTAAATATTTTCAAAGAATTTATCAACAAAAAATAAGAATTTCATTCTTTCATTCTGTAGATCGACCAGCCGATTATACAGACAGTAAAAATGCTAAGTTGTATTCATAGATGGCGTGAGGAGTAAGATAGAACATTCGTTTTATTGCTAGATAGATTTTTAAAAAGTTCTAAGTTGTATTCATAGATGGCGCTTCGATTTATTGCTTTAAGATTCGATTTATTGCTTATTCATATCATTATCTTGAAACCAAAATTTTGGAAAGTTTCACTTCTACCACGTGTGAATTGCACACATTTTCCTTTTTTTTTAATGTTTTTTTACACCGTATTTAACGTTGTACTTAGCGTACTACCGAGTCACGTCACTAAAACATTGTCATCTTAAGGTGTCGCGCACATATTTTCTTTAATCCAAATGAATTTGTAACGAATAGCGTACGTGACGAACTACGATTGTGACAAATCGTGTAATTTATGACGAATTGCGATCTTGACCAACTGAGAATGTGACCAATCGCGAATGTGACTGAGTATAATATTTCTCACTGCGTGAATCGTGTACGTGGCGAAATGCGTTTGTGACGTTGAGCATGTGAATCCTTAAAAAGGTGTACAAAAGTTTTCCTTCACCTATTAATAGATTCTTCATTTCAATTGTTTCAGAAACCGAATAGAGCGGACATCATCAAAAAGATGGAGGGGATCAATCCGTCGATTAGTGGCAGCTGCCGTTTGTATGTTCCAATTTAATATACATCTTCTGATGAGATGTTTCGTTATTCATCATTTTCAACTTTTTTGTGGCCTACAACGAGGATCTATCCTTGTAATTAAATTCTGTAGGGAGATGGAAATCATTGCGCTAAGAGGTTTTTAACGTGATATTACGTAGGTACTTAAATGGTTTATTAAATATTCGTTCACTGTATAAAATAGCTTCAGAATATATAAATTGAATTGAATGTATACACAAGACGGGGATGCAATCAAGATTTATCTTTTATTATTATAACGAGGATTATTCATGAACAACGGAGTTTTCCACTTGCCCACATTACTTCTACAGAACATAACGATAACTGTCATTTAATAGGTCATTTACATGTATTACTAGGGCAAATGAGTCGTATCGCGGCGAAGATATTTCCTATGGTGTAAGGGTTTCTTTCAGCATTTCTTCTTTGATGGAATACAAATGCGCCAAGCCTAGAAATGAGCAGACGAGCCACCTGATGATAAGGTCACCGTTGGCCATGAACATCTACTGATGTTTGGCGTTACTATGCCAAAGGCAGAATGCATTGTCGGCTAAGAAGGTAGCAGAGAGAGGGAAAGAAAAAAACATGAGAGGTGTCAAGGGACACCCGGATGGAACGAAGTTCCTTTCGATTAAGTATGGTTTTGTTGTACAGCGCCATCTCTGTAAAATTCACTGAATCACTTCAAAAAAAGTGTCGTCATTCGTAAAATCAAAAAGTGTCGAAATTTTCTGTCTAGCCCCCTTTCACAACGCGCGATAAGGAACTTCGTTCCAATACTGTCTCTCAAGCCCACATCCAGATCATGACGA
Source organism: Thymelicus lineola (assembly GCA_963932265.1). Classification (NCBI taxonomy): domain Eukaryota; kingdom Metazoa; phylum Arthropoda; class Insecta; order Lepidoptera; family Hesperiidae; genus Thymelicus; species Thymelicus lineola. Next base: position 9,902,311 of record OZ010705.1, on the reverse strand, counting down.
GTCGTAAGGCAGCTGACTGTACTTTCCAGGGAAGGTCCTTATTTCTCTTGCCATAAGTCGTATCTTTAGCTCCAAACCCGTTGGTTGCCTGGAAGGGATGGCCGTTTATATCTAAGACCGCCTTTTGCCGTATCTTCTTATCTTTGTTTGTTATGTTTACTTTTAGTGTATTATACAATAAAGAGTATTTTCTATCAAGACAAGACGAATAAATAATTTATTCGTGTAGGTATCACTGACATACTTATGCACGTATTTTTTTCTAATCTACCAGCTTTTCGGAAAGGTGCTTTGTCATAGACTAGAAGAAATGCCATAAAAAAACTTCTCAGCACATATTAAAAAAAATACAAAACTACAAAAATATTTATTATCTGAGCGGAACTGGTTGCAGAGCTGGTCATTTCCATGCGTCTTTATTATTTAAATACTCTATTGTCATAAAGCATATATCTTCCAGATAACATCTCCTGCTTCACACACGGCTGCAGCACCGGCTGGGTGTCCGGGGTGCTGGGCTCCGAAGCCCTGACTGGGGGAGCCTGGCTCGCGGCACTCCCCTGCCTGGTGGCACTTCCAGCCGCCCCCCTGTTCGCTGTGCTGGCTGATACCAGGGGAAGAAAAGCTGGGGCATTGTGCATAGGACTTAGTTTTGTTGTACGTATGCTGTATTTATTATCACCAATGATATTATATATTAAAAAGAGGCAGATATGTCATAAGCGCGCGCGTTGTGTGACTCAAAAAGTTCCCAATTGGGAACTCTTATTCAGGTAAAGAGATAGCGATGTAGTTTTGACGCGAGAGCGATAAAGACGTGCATTATAGCAATAAAGCGTGCCTTGCGGACATCGGAACAGATTTTTCGGTTGATTTGTAAGGGCATAACGTATCTATATTTATTTAAACATCATTGATTATCACAGACGCGTCAAAACGTACACGCGAAAGAATTCAAACAGTGTTGTAAACTACGTCTTGTGCTTACTTGTCTTAGGGTATGGAAAAACGAGCGTATTTTTAAGCTGTGCGTCGCTTGAAAGCATCCTTGGAGGTCTATTTATTATATTCTATTTATTTATAGATTGTGATGACATGAGAGACACCCATGGAACACCAAGTTCCCTATCTGTTCCTATAAAGCCGTAAGACTGTACGTTGTCCATTTCCAGTTCATATTCAAAACAATTTGTTCCTCTCTTAAAGGATTTCTTACTTGGCAAGTTTACGACTACTGAAATTTTAGCTACTTCAGTGTCAGCTGATAGGATGTCATTAAGTTGGCATTTTATACTGAGGTGAAAGTAAATAAACATTCGTGGGAACCTTATTTGCAGTAACATTTAAGCTTGGAGTTATAGGAATCCCAAGAGCACTATATGCTTCAGGTCAGCTTTATTTCGCGAAATAAGATAAACTGCTGCTAAATTCTCCCGGGTTTTACGGCTGAAAATGTGGAAGAGTCTCATATAGCCTTACACTTACACTTAAAGCGGTAATTTACTGTTTATGTTATCTGGCTTAATACCAGTGGCCATTTCAGGTGATAATTATCATCTAACGTTGCCTTGAAATGATCCTTAAGACGACGTTGGGACTTTTATTGTTATAGCAACATGTTTTGGAATATACATAGTGTAATTAGAATGAAAGCGGTACTGATAACCTGATGTAAATGACTACAGCTCCTGGATAAAATCAACTCAAAGTCGTAGTCTTAAAGATATGTTAATTTTAATAGTAGGTAACTTCATTTAAAGCCCAAGTACTTAGTGAAATCAGCATAATATGAGAGATCTCCATAATATTCTCAAAACTGTATAAATTTCACGAATCCACATCTTGCTAATGTTGTGGCGAAACGTTAAACTTGACTTATGAGAGGAGACCCAAGCTTAACTAAGCTTACTGTAATAGTAATGGGTTGCAATAAAAACTATTTCAGCTTTGGCAGGAAACATAACATGACCTATATATAAAAAAAAACATAAAAATGAGAGGTGTCAAGGGACACCCGGATGGAACGAAGTTCCTTTCGATTTAAGTATTGTTTTACGCGCTCAGCAGTGTGATTCATCAATATGAAACTATATGGCGCTGTACAACTTTCTGAATCACGCTAGCGTTAGAATCACTTCAAAAAGTGTCGTGACAACTTTTCGTAAGAATTTTTTCCGTCTAGCCCCCTTTCACAACGCGCGATAAGGAACTTCGTTCCAATAACAAAGATTACGCAACAAAAATACCATAATTCCTCCAACTTATTGTAGCATAATCTCAAAAAGGCACACCTTAATATTGTCTCAGTAGGTCCTATTCCTTTCATACTCATGCAGCGTTCAGAAAGATCCTTTTATGGTGAACGCACATTTATCGGCATCGTAACCGCTGTCAGCATTGCATTTGCAACAGATGCCGACGCATATGTCATCCGCATCGGGCTCTCATATGATTTCATACAAATGCGATGCTGACAGCGCTTACGATGCCGATAAATGTGCGTTCACCGCTAACATTACACATATGCACTATGCATCCCTAGATGTTGACAAATTTTAGGATTAAATTTTATTTCAGATAGAACCTTAATACTCACAAAAAATATTATAAAAATAATAATCTTCAATTTAAAAAATTGGTTGTCTGTAAAGTCGGTTTACGGACAATGGTTTTACGTGATAACGTCTATTTCGTAGAAGAATAATTTATGATATAAATAATGTAATGTAAGAACGTAATGGAAGCCCTACGCACGGAGCCGCGGTGCTACTCGCCAGTTGTGTCAGCTTGAACATGGCTTGACGCGCCACCGCGACCCGCGTATCTAGCTAGATTATAATATTAAATTTCATACTAACTATAGGATTTTAAACATATTTGAGTTGAAAATTTGGTTTAAATCGTTTTAAATATCAGGAGCTGCGCGACATCTGTGATTTTCTTGACTACAACTAAAGTCCGAGTCGATGTACTGTGTAAAGTTCTTTCAAGTAGTTCATACCTATAAACAGAGATGACGCTATTGTAGATTTTCGTTTTCATATAATAATAATACGTACGAGCTACGAGAAATCATTTCTTTTCAAAAGATTGTAAAATAAAATAAAAATAATACGTACGAGCTACGAGAAATCATTTCTTTTCAAAAGATTGTAAAATAAAATAAAAATGAAATGAAAAATGCCTTCCAAGCGGACCGATTACGCTTGAGTGGGAGAGAGACGGCCGGTCTAGCGTGCCTCTCTCTCTAATGCTGCGCGCGCTTCCGTGACGTTACTCGGTTTTCGTGAATGCCTCTCAGGCTCATCGTCTTTATAAACGTTATCACGTTAAAACAAAAATTGATAAATAAAAATCATTACCTTTCCCACCAAAAACGTCACGTGATGTCATTATCCGATATTGAATACTATCTGTTTACTGAAGTTTGTTGAATTTGCATATAAAATACGAACAATGATGTCATATTTTCAAAATGGCGTTTGAGGTCGCGTGACAGTGAGTTCAATTTTTAACATTTTAAATTAATAATATTTAATTTATTGTGATTGATTTCGATATAAGAATCATATTTTATACCTTTAATGTATAATTAGTGTCAACATCCTTATTTTTCACAAAGATCCCTTTAACATTACTCAACTGAGCTAATCGTTCAAAGATCCCTTTAACATTACTTAACTGCGCTAATCGTTCAAAAAATCCCTTTAAAATTACTCAACTTTAGCTGATCGCTCACAAAGGCCTCGACCCTATGGAAATTTAAGAATCTAGTCCGCGAACATTATCACTCGCTATTAGACTAATTTGCCATAATAAAGTATGTAAACTATTGTATTATATATTATATGTATTACATATATATATATATATAATTGTATGTATGTAAATTTGTATGTATTGTATTTATAAAAGTCTATTTCTTATTTATTTATCTATATATTTATTTTAGCACCTACCGCAAATTTTAACTATCACCCAGGGTTGACTGGTGGAGAATGCCATATTAGGCATTAAGTCCGCCCATTGTGATCTAGTTTTTTAGGTTAACAATAAAGAGTGAAATAAATAAATAAAGATCCATTTAACATTATTCAACTGAGCTAATCGTAAGCCTTAGGGATTTCTGTCAGTTCACAGTCCCAACTGCCACGTACGCCGTGACGTATCGCTGCATAAACCTTAGTTATGTATGGAATTGTTCGTATCGCTGAATATTCAAAGGCCAGTGAGTAGAGTTGACGTTTTAATGCATGATATTAGTGAGAACAGTGATATGGATGTGAACAATGTCGGTGAAATTTAAATACTACGAGATAGGATAGTGTAGGGATATTGCTATTATGGTTGGTGCGTTCTGCTGAATAGTGGACTTGGTAATAACGTGTGAAGAGCTAAATACTTCTGACTGGTTTCCAGTTACCTAAATCCCGGGAGCAGTCGTACATTAAGGTGTCTTGACTAGCTAAAATCTTCCTCAAAATCGTCAAAATAAATGTTTTCCGCGTGGATTATACTGCATCGTCAAACTTGTATTAACATTTTTCTTGATGCTGCTACGGTAAAACCAATCTGTAAGGAAACCTAGCATACCAACCTGAGAATCCTCAATGTATGACGAAAATAGGGATTGCAATCCGGTGTAATTTTCGATCCGGCCGGATCCGGCCGACTCCGACCGTATTGATCACGTGATCAGAATTTTTTCTTCTCGATCCAGTAGATTGTTTTTGTGGCAAAAGAAAGGAGAACCCCAGTTTCCATAGAAACTCAGGCCTAAGTAGACAAGACTGGAAATTGGCTGTTAATTAGATTATTGCAAAAAGTTCAATTTCTCCAATTTTCACGGCTGCCAGCAATGGCCAACTAAGGAAATCCTAGAACGAATCACCTTAATTATAGGTTATGATTATGTCATACTCGTGTCACAGTGCTATTTAATATGTATGTTACACTTACGTTGGCGGGTGTCTATTATAATTCTACTACTTCAATGGTTTTCACCCAAAACGAATGTCATAAAAAGGTTGTATAATAAAAGCTATTGCATATTTCAAGAGATTTTATTAGTTATCATTATAATATATTAATATTTCGTGTAGTTGTGCAGGAGGCGTTATATTTCGTTAGTACCTTGCCCAATCAAGATACCATAATATACTCATTGTAAGTATGGCCACAGCAACTTCCTGATCTTCTAAAGATGTATAGGGTACGTTATCCAGTGTTCAGGACTTATTCTGAACCTTTGTCAGTCACAAAACAGGCGATTAATACTCCTATTGTATTGGTTTGCAAGAAATTGTAGCGAAACTGCGAAACACATTCACCAAAACACAAGTACGAAAGCGAATACAATAGAAAATTAAAATCACTGTGTACGTGTCGATGAGTTTCAATAGTAAATAGGACTCCAAATACGCTGAAAATATTTGATAGTAAAAATATACAAGAACACGCGTAGAAAGATGAAAGATCGATGACAAGTATGACAATACAGTGGTGTTATTTATAAATACTATGGTTACCAAAATGACATTATTAGGGATTACATCATCATTGTTGTCAATCGATTAATCGATGTCAAAATATTCGAAATGTAATTTAATAAAATTAGCGTAACGATTGAATGGTAATTAATATAATAATGGTAAATAATATATTACATAGTTTTGATTTATATGGAATACGAAAATATGTAAAAAATAAATTAATATTATAATTATAATCACTAAATAATACATAAAATATATTATTATGTTCCATCAATCGATCATTATCAATCGATTCAATCGATTATAAAATCGTATGTAATGAGGTAAATACTGTGAAAACTTTTTTGCATTATTTTGTTCATTTGGCAAGAGCAGCTGAAGCTAAGATTTAAATATGTTTATCTTATAAATAACACGAATTTTTTGGTATATAGTTTACTCTTGTCTATTCCGATGTTCTAGCACAGATTACATATGGTTCGGGGCCGAAAATTGGGGATCGCCTTTGGATTATAAAGGAATGCAAATGCGTAAAGACCAAGTAACATAGCTATAATAAATACTCGCACAGGTCAAGTCAGGTCCTAATGACGAAAACGTGCTAGTAATAGACAATCTATTACTATTCTATTACTATTGTAATAATCGTAGTTACGCTGCTGAGGATTGGGGGAAGGGCCCAAGTTCCTAGACCAACATTAGTACACAGCTCACACTCACACACACACACACACACACACACACACACACACACACACACACACACATAGAGAGAGAGAGAGAGAGACGCACAGATTAGTAGTTAACAGCTCGTTGCACTCTGAAATTGATAATAAGTAATCTATAATTTGTTATTCCAGATTATGGTCTACCTGTGCGCTAAATTTCATGAAAATCTGTTCAATAGTTTTTGTATGAAAAAGTAATAAACATCCATACATACATACATCCTCACAAACTTTGACATACATAATACATATTATGTATGTCTGAAATTAGGTTTTACATGCCACCAGACTGGATTCACAGGATAATGATTGATTGTCCTCAGATCAGCTGGTTGCTAGCAGCGTGGTGTGGGGCGCGCGGCGTGTGGGCGGCGCGGGCGGCAGCGGGCGCGGGGGGCGCGGGGGCGCTTGCCCTCGCACCGCTCTACTGCGCTGAGATCGCCCCACGGACTAGAGGACTAGCTGCTATGCCTTCCTTGGCTTGCAGGTACCTGACCCTAGAATGGGGAAGACTGTTTTTCTTATCATTTACAGACCATAGGCGATGTTGACCAATTTAAACCTAGGCGATAGCCACTTACCATCAGGTGGGTCGTCAGCTCGTTTGCCGGCTATTTCCATAAAAAAAAAAGCTCGATATTTCTGCCGAAACGAAATATTAAAATTTTGCCCACAAGCAAGTGTATAGTTTCAAAAATAAATCTACATAGTCCAGTCGTTATATATATTATATCACTATTTAAATTGGCTTTTTCTATCCATATCTCAATAACGATGAACGATACAGGACCTTATTTATTAGATCGTAAAAAAGCAACAAAAAAGTATTGCATCAAAATTTTCATGTCTCAACGGAGACTCGACTTTTTCAAGATGGTGGAAAATGCACATAGGAAATCTTGGTCAACAATTTGAAGTTAAACTTTTATAGACTCGCCCCACGTAATATGGAAATTTTAGCCTTCTCGGTTCACATGCATTGCTAACCCGTCCGACGTTAATGCCTGGGCACTACAGAGCACAGATACCACTCAAGAGACCGCGAAAAGTTATTAATTTATTATGCATGTAACTTAGCTGCAGTATTTATTTATTTATTTATTTAACTCTTTATTGTACACCAAATAAAATAATACAACAACAAGTAAATAAGCAAAGCAGACATATGAGGTACAAAAGGCGGTCTTATCGCTACACAGCGATCTCTTCCAGACAACCTTAAGATGCGGAGAGCTGATTAGAATAAGATTAAATGAGGTAAGGTGCACGAATAATATGGAGGAAATTACAAATATAAATTAAAATAATAATATCATAAACATGGATAACAAGATTAAAAAGAAGAGGGAAGGGAGTAAGGAGAGAAACTGATTAGTTAGAGAGATAATGGGCTTTTACCTGGTTTTTAAAAGAATTTAAGGTACTTGCGTTACGAATACAATTAGGAAGGGCGTTCCAAAGGCGGACAGCTGTGGCTGTGAAGGAATGTTGGTAGAAGGAAGACGAATGAGCAGGAATAGCAAGGCGCAGAATTCTAGAGGAGCGAAGAGTTCGGTCATGGGTGAGATAGAGGAACTGGAAACGTGTTTTAAGGTAAGGAGGATAATATGGGTTGAATAGTACACAGTAGAGAAGAGAAAGAATATGAGCATTCCTGCGAAGGCGTATAGGGAGCCACTTGAGCTTAGTGCGAAATTCAGATACGTGATCATATTTCCGCAGGCCAAATATGAATCTTATGCATAGATTTTGAAGGCGCTCAAGCTTATTCAGCTGCTCTTCAGTGATGTCAAGGTAGCACACATCGGCGTAGTCAAGTATTGGAAGAAGTAGGGACTGAGCTAGCAAAATTTTAGTCGGAATGGGCAGCACATTTTTTAGTCTCTGAAGAGAGCCAACTGCAGAATATAATTTCCTGCTCACTTCTGCTATTTGTGGACTCCAGGATAGGTACTGGTCCATAAATATTCCTAGATTTCGAACCTTGTCGCTGTAGGGAATAATTTCGCCGTTGAGCCTCACTGGTGGTATCTGAGACCGGTCAATTTTAGCGATAAGCCGTGAACGTAAGTATTTTGTAAAATACGTAATAAACATTGAAATAAGCTTCTTTTGACTAATGTAGGCTTGCACCTCAAACTTACCTACAAATATCGGAAATTCCAGTTGCGGGATACTCTTCGCGTATGCGGCCGGAGGCATATTGTCTGCACACGCATTGTCTTTGTCAATGGCTGTGGCACCTGCTGTACTCCTTGTATCGCTGCTATGGCTGCCAGAAACTCCTTCGTTTCTCATCAATGTTGGGAAGATACAGGTACATGACCAATACCTTTCTAGGTTTTTTAAAGGGGCTGGAATTTGTGAAATGAGTGGATGGAGTAGGTGCTCTATCATGTCAGGTCTGATATTTTTCTTTTCACATTAAGGACTATTAAGGACTATCTTGATTAATATGGTGTCTTATTACTGTGCCCACGATTTTCCCTTTTCACTGTCAAATAACTTGCCGAGAGGATCTCTGCCTGAGTCACCAAATGCAGATTTAATCTAGTATATCTGTTCCAAGTCCATAAATTAAAATTTTCTATCTCAATTTCATCTGATTGTTTGAATTTCAAAACGGCACGGGAATTCTTTTCTTTCTCTACAGGAAGCAGCCAAAGTAATGTGTTGGTTTGATGGATCAGACTTCAGAGAAGACTTAACAGACGTAATAGAACAGCAGGAAGTTCGGATCAGAACTTCTGAATGTTACGGACGGCGAGAAGTGCTGAGAAGACAGAACTCCGATACCTTCCAACCAATGCTGAAGAGGAGCAGTGGACTAGAATCCAATTCTGATAAGAAGGGGGAGACATCAGCGTGTAAAGAGCTATGTAATTATTGTACGATTCTATTTCTTTTTAACTGATTTCAAAAAACGGGGAGGTATTTAATTTTACTATTTTTTTGTTTGTTATTTCAGAACTTTTGATTGAGTGAACCGATTTTGATGATTTTTTTTTATCAAAAGTTGGTGCTTGTTATGTAGTCCCACTTAAATTTGAGCGAGATTTGATAAGTAGTTTTTGAGTTATACCGAATTTTGAAGTCAGTTATTTTTTGTCAAAAATTATGTTATAATCATTCGTTTTTATAAAGTAATCCACATGGGGAAATCAATTTATAATTAAAAATTTACAGAGAGAGAAGAATACTGAACATAAACCAATATTAATTAATGAGACAACCCAATATACTCGTACTACAGTAAAAATAACATATAATCTGAAATCAAAAAAACCAAAAATCCCAGAATATGCAAAAAAATTTCGAGTAGAAACATTTATGAATCAATAATTGTCTCCCTTGATCAGAAACTAAACTTATTTGATCAGCAACTCGTTTTAAGCTAAAAATGACCATCTTACAAAGAAGTCCATCATAAAGAAAAAGAAAGAAGTTCAAAGCACGATTTAAACTTAATAGAAGATCACTTCCTTAAGGAGTAAGAAAAGAAGACCTCTTTTTCCGGAGTCAATAAAGACTTTTTGTCGGAATTAATAAAAACTTCATAAATTCCAGTTCGTCACCGTCGCTCCCGTCGTGCGCTGATCTCCTGCATGGTTTTGGTCTCCGCTGCGGCAGGATCGGGCGCTGGTGCTGTGACCAGCTTCGCCACGGCTGTTCTGCGCCATTCCTCACACGCTATTCCCGTCCTCAACGTTACTGCTTACAACTACACTATTAATAACGGGTAATTTAAATGTGGCACGAGTATTAACATCATGTTTAGTACCAATATTAACATTATGTTTGGCACCAATATTGACATCTTATTTCGCATCCATTTGATTACCAAATTTTAAACTGCTCCGACACGGTCCTATCTCAATAGATAAGAAAACTGCAATCAGTTATTTACGTGCAATTTGAGTAATTGCATAATTTAATTCTTGGAAATTTTTGAGATGTATGCATGGTAATGGGTAAGCCAGCATAGTTGTAATTTCTCTCCAATTCATTCTCCTTGGTTCGCCGGAGAAGTCTAACAGTTACTTGAATTATGATCATATTGCTGAGTATAACTTCTTTTTATCTCGACTTGGTAAGCGATCCATACGGCGATGCCCTCGACGTACAAACACGGAGTACTCGTAATAGACTCTATAAAGAGTTGCAACCTGTTACCAAAAGTCCTTGAATAGCCAATTGACAAATTTTGGCAGTGGAAATATACGAAACATAGATAATTATATTTAACTATACCCGAATACATGAATACATAATAGCTGTTTCTTTTAAAAACATCAATAAAAATCAATGTATTTAATCATCCATGTTTTGTTTGCATTTCTCAGAACGGCACCCCGAGCTCTGTTCGAGACTTCAGAAGCCGGTTCGATGCTGTGCGGGACCGCGCTCGTGTTAGGTGCAGCAGTTGCTACCGTCACAGTTGATAAACTTGGAAGAAAGGTAAATTTCATATTATGATTTATGAATACGTTAATACAATCTTCAATGTCATCGTCGACCATGGATTACAAAAACATAGCTGATACGTTATTGGGAAAAAGTCAGGGACACGTATTATTTATAGTCCTCAGATACTGCGACGGGAAAAATATTAATTTTCTTATTCGAAGTTACTCTTATTTATAGTTCAACTGACTGTCCCTATTCATCTTCATGAATTCTAAACTTCTGGTCACAAGGCAATTGATCTCTAATTTTAAGTGAAATACTTCTAATGCTGTAGAAATTACTGAAATATTGTTATCATTTTCTTTACAGACGCTGTTACTCTGGTCATGTTCTGGAATTGCCTTCTGCCTCGCCATCTTAGGCATCTACTGTGACCCTCACTTGCGTATGCCGTCCTGGTACTCGCATCGTTTGTGGCCTTATAAAAAAATCAACTTTAAAGAGAAGAATCTCCGTGAGAAGCTAGCTTACGTACCCCAAGAGAACTTTACGCAAGACTTTTACAATGATTCTTTTGAGAAATTTGATAACGACACAGAATCTTGGAATCGGATTAGTTTTGAAAATAATGTGACACAGACGGTGAAAGAGTTGCCAGGGCCGAATGATTCGATGAAAGAGAAAGAAGATCCAATATGGCTGCCAGTTATTTTGCTCTCAATGGTTCTTTTTCTGTACAACATTGGACTCGGCTCCGTGCCTTATGTGCTTGTCTCTGAATTATTCACTATTCATGTAAGTTTATTTTAATTAAAATTATTATTGGTGTCGATATCACACCAATATCGACATAATATATAAAAATATAAAAACAATTTTATTAAGAATCCTAGTATTTGATATTAAATTTTTATCGATACAATTTTTTTATATAATAAATCCCTAATTCTTATTATTATTACTACAGCTTCTTCTGTTTCACTTACCAAAATAAAATCACTGTAGAATTATGTCTTTTGTCTAAAGTTATGTACTTTTTATCTCTTTCTAGGTTCGCGGGCTCGCGTCTAGCTTCCTCATAACTTGGACTTGGCTCAGTAACTTCCTCATTCTTCGATACTTCGGATCTATTGCTGTCCTGCTGGGTTTACACGCCACTTACTACATCTGTGCCACCTGCACTCTTCTAGCCGCCGGGTACGTGTATCTAGCTATACCAGAAACTAAGGGTAAGTCTCAAGGCCAGATCAGTGAGGCCCTAGAACGCCCCTTGATCTTGAAGAAGCAGAGGTCTGAAACTGATCGATGACAGGTAGCTTCAAGGACTGATGTGTTCACGATATCAGAAGATTTGCTTGAATAGCACGTGTTGATTGTGACGTCAACTTTTGAGGCTTGCAAAATTAAATGCGATGTTTTTCTTGTGGTCATTAGCATTTTGATTGTATTTGTAAGGTCAGATGGAAGTATTCGAAGATTAAGGCACGGGTGAAAGATACCTAATTACTTTTGTAGAGGAAATTATAAATTAAATGAGTACCTATTTGGTTCCTCTAGTCAGCTAGATTAGATAGACCGTTGCTGCGAGAAAACAAAAAAAAATCTAATTTTATTTTAAAATACTAGATCATGTATGTCGGTGTATTTTTGAATCAATATTAGTGTATAATACAATTTTCTTTATGCACATAGATTGGGTATGACAATGTATTTTTAAACTTTTACGTGTTCCAAATTCAATAGAGTATTTTATATTTGTTCACGTTACATCTCGTAATGTAAAGTATTTTTAAAAATACCAACTAAATGTTGTAAAATGTAGTAGTTATAAAATTTATACATATTAATATGTGTGCTCACTTAGTTATTATAAATACTGTACTAATTGTATTTTATGAATAGGCCAAACTTTGCATTTTGGCGACATGCTAATCCGAAATTTTATCAATAGTTAATTGTAAAATTTATAAATGGAATATTAAAAAGTGATAATTTCGTTGGCTGAACAGAAAATGCAATGGGGAAAGTTCAAATATAAAAAAAATGTAACTATCTTTCAAATTTCGAAAACATTGACCTCATATTCCTGTCTATAAGGTACTAGTCAATTATGAATATAACATACTCAATAAAAATGTACTCATAGTCCAATAACATACTAAAATAGATAATAATAAACAATCACGCATAATCATTTGTATAGAAAACTATAATTTTAGGAAAACATTTAATGAGATTTGGAAAATAATTTGTATATGAGATCATATTTGTATGCATTAATATATTATATATTTTTGTGGAAACTCAATGTTAAATTTAGTAGTTTAAGATAAAATTAAGTGTGGAATTGAGTATTTATAAATGGGCACATGTCATGCTAAATAAGAAAATGCCAAATTTTTACAGAAGCGGAAAATGTTTAGTGTTAGATAAAAGTGAAAAGGAAATTATTATTCTTGAAGCAGGACTTTATTGTTCATATTTAAATTCGTACCATCTTAAATAGACTATCAGAATGCCATCTTGAATGTTTTGTCCACAGATAAGACTAATTTATCGATGGACTTTTTTGACCACTTGGATCCAATTTCAGCATTTTGACGGGATATTTATGAATCTTGTTTGAATTCCCATAACTCCTGTTTTGCATTTGATTTCTTTTTTAATTTACGTAGTTGTAGCATTGAAGTATTATTACTAGCGTACAGAACCGATACCGCGAACACCATGTATGTCCCAATGCATTGGCGCCACGTGGCTTCAATCTTCAATGGATTCGTTCGATTTTGAAAAGAGAACGGGGGCTCAATTTTGAAAATGGAACCTCCCGGGCGGGACACACATTTTGTTCGAGATGTCTGTTCTATGTCATTATACTTCAATGAGTTGTAGTCGTATTCTCTACATATCAGTTTTGGGATAAGTTCTATTTTGACACCAGTCTAACAAACAGATCGATTTAATTCAACATCTGTGTGAGAAACTACAATCAATATTTTGAATTTATTGATTTACTTTATTAAACGATTGATTGATTTATAATACATATTAAAAACACTTAAAATATGTAATTTGACGATATCGTCTAAGGGTTTATATTAAATTGAATTCGGAAATGTGTCGATATATTGTTAACTGTTTAAGGAACAATGTGCCCAGTAGTTTCAAATGGGCAAAAATATTTTCAAAATGACTTTTTAATAGACCCTATCAATGAATGTAAGTGGACAAGATTTTAAACACATTTTACTACACTACAGGTACTCACGATATTTATTTTGTACTCCGATATTTCGACCCAGTTGCATGAATTGTGGTCACAGATAAACTGCGGTGGCGCGGAGAAACTTTTGACAGGATGACTTATGTGCACAGACTTAAAAAAAGACAGACGGATTGTCAGCAACAAGTTCAGTGAAGCACCCATAGTAATACCAACTCCTCTATTCGTACAAGTATCACACGCACACATTGACACCATGCTGTTATTAATCGACCGCCATTACCGCGTCGCACAGTGGGACGAAAATCAGCTTTCATAGACATAGGAATGTTAATTCTTAAATATCGCTGTTTCTGTTGGATATGGCTTTTGTTTACAGTAACTAAGCCTACATATGTAAAAAAAAGTAATTGGGCATTTATGCGAATGATTTATATTGTTTTCGAGAAAAAATTGTATAGAGCTTTCTTGAAAAATCCGATTTTCTACGGACCTGCAAGTCAAACCGTAATATCCTTCTAGGGAGTGTTACTACTAATTATTTGTAATTTTTTGACATATCACATACAACGGTTACAGCTGCAGAATTTTTTTTAAAAATCGTTAAGTATAATGTACATTTTTTATTTAGTTTAAAGCTTAATTTTTCGGCATCCACTCTAAATATTCTCTAAATGAGTGATAAAAATTGTGTATTATCATTTTGTAAGAGCATGCAACCCAGACACGTTGTAGAGTTAATAAGTTATGAGAAGTGAGGGCAGTAAATAATTATACTTTTGTTCATTTATAAATATCATATATTTATTGTTGCTAGCTTATTAAATTATTTAAATGAGCTTAAATATCAAATACTATGACAAAAAATATCAAAAACACTTGATTAAAAAAATGAAAAAATGTATACTATATAACATTTTCCTATATAATATTCAAATAAAAATAAAGAACTATTAATAAAAAATTAAACTCTCCTACTACACACTACTTATGTATGATAATACTATACAAAACAATACAAGAAATAAATAAATAAAAATGTCTATTTATCTCTACAAACAAGGCCTCTTAAAGACTAGAGTTACAAAAGAAAAAAATAACATTACTAACTAAAGTTTGTGGGAGGGGAGCTGATGCAAGTCAACAGACCCCATGTTTTGTGATCAGAAAAATTTGTACAGGGCAATAAAAAATTTCCTTAAATGATAAAAAAATGTATAAAAAATAAAATAAAAATACAACAAGCACTTATCTACTAATTAATCAAAATCGCTTTCATCTGATCCCAATTCAGAATCAGGTTCCAAATTGGACATATCTACAACTTCAAATGGAGATTCTGGAAACTTGATCAATTCTAAAGTTTCAGCGAAGAAATCCTTACCTTTCTTAGTTTCCAATTTCGGTCTTTGAGAAGAGATTAATGGATCAGACGAAAGAATCAGCATATTTAATATATCGGCATTTGAAGCTTGCCTGGACATTTTTCGCGAATTATGTTCCCGAAATCTCCTAAAGTCTTTGTTGCGGGCCTCTGAGGCTTCTTCTGAAAGCTTACCTATCGGAACAATGTTATTATTGGCGATTATGTCTGCACCATGTATCAGCAGCTTATGAACGGTCGATGACATATGGTACCAATCATATAACTCCACGTATCTTTCTGCAGTTTTACGTGCATATTCTTTAAATTTCATTAGCTCAATTACCTCTCCAGATGTTATTGCTTGAAGAATAACAGCAAATCTTCTGACTAGCTCTTCATCCAACCCAGTGATGGCTGCAGTTATATCGGGGAACTCGAAGAACCTTCTTGCTGTATTCCCGTCATTTGTTGTCCCTGAGCCTTGTTTCACAATATCAATCAATAGATTGAGTTCATCTTTGAATTTATTTTGAATTATTCTTTTTCGATTCTCTAGCAAATCCTTGTGCTCTTGTCCTCGTGCAGCCCACTTTTTGAAGTCCAGTCTGTATGCAATATGTAAAAGGCATTCCATCGTATTTATACGAGCGTGTAACGATGATAGTCCAAATTCGTATACATCACTGTTCACTGTTTTTGACGTTGCAATATCCAAGCGGTTCATCTCTGTAGGCTTAGCTAAGCAGAGATAACACGATGCATTCGATCTGGCTTCCGAAAGATACGTACAAATTTTAGCATCAATCATTGTCATCTTAAGTTGATGGCTCACCTTGTTTCTGTTGCAATCAGTGGGGATAAGCAACTTAATTTCGTCGTCCATTTGCTTTTTGTGACTGATGACCACTTCTTCACTTTCCTTAATAAATGTGAACTGCACTGGACGACAATATAACGCTGAGCATGGCTTGGGATTCAACCACAAAATTTCGTCTCCATCAGTCAGGCTTAATGGCACCAAGGACGTCATAAATATGCTTGAATCTTCTTGTTGTCCATCCATTTTCTGTTTATAACGACTTTGGTTCGAAGCACCATCAAAGCCCCACTTGGATATTAACTTTAAGTCCTTATTTTGCACACTTTCAGGAAGACTTTCCAGGATCCTCTTCACTGTGATGTCAAGCAATGCTTGAAGCGTAATTCTTGCTGATGAATCCGTTACAGTCACTGATTGCTTACTAGGGTAACACTGTTTTTTTACTTGCTGTACTTTATAATATGACGGATAAATGTCAGTTGCACCCTCTCGGATGGTAGTCTCTCTCAGCGTCATATATTGCCACTTTGACAATTTCAGCGAAAGAAGCAATCCTAGTGCTTTTTCTGGAGTAAAGATAACTTTTTTAACTGGTTTGTTAATCATTTCGTTAAATTTTGTTGCTGCTTCTGGATTCTTCAACATATATTCGATAACAGATGCGATATCTTCACGACCTTCTTCCTTTAAAAGAACTGCAGCGGAATATGCCAATTCATTTGGATTTTCATTTTTGTGATCATCAGACCTTCTCTTCTTTTGTTTGCTTCCAAGATCTTCAAATGCTTTCCTTGATGTTTTTGTCATTGTCCCAATAGATGATGTCGATGGTCCTGGACAGATTGAAAGTGCACTAGGTCCTGGCTGTTCTTCTTCACTGGATTGTGGCATGACCATACTGATTGGCACGCAACTTGGCCAATCGACATTAGACTGAAGCCAATTTTCGTACTGCTTTCTGAATGTATCCAGAATGCGGTGAGATTTCTGCCATCTTTGTGATGCAGCACGTGTGAATCTTCGACAAAATTCCTTAAGTGTCACCCGATCTTCGTCCGAAATGCTATCACCAAGTCGATTTACAACTGCACTAAACAATACTTCATAATCGAATGAAGTACCTTCCCTTCTCAGCACAACAAACAAGTCTAAATTGGTACGCAGACTTTCCATTTTAAATATTTCACAGTTCGGGATTACGATTTAATGTTAACAGCACAAAAGTTTGAAATAAACTGAATTATGTGTTAAAAATATTGTTCATTTATAGTTGTTATAGGACTGATTTTAAATGATTAGCAAATTGACGATTTCTTAATTACTCTCTTTAATAATAGTTAATTAGTGCTCATATCTTTACTTCTTTATTATTACTAGAATTCATTCCTAATTAGCCAATCACTTTTCAGAATAACCTACCTAATTACCTAATCACTTTTCAGAATAAAATAACAATAACAATTTTTTTTGGTATGTTCTATTAGAAAATATAATTGTTTACTTAGTTAATATCACTTATTCACACCAGAAAGGTAATAAAATGTAATTAGTACTTAGTGTTTAAAAAACTCAATGCAATAAAATTAAATAAAAAAAGGATCACACATATCGATTTTTAAAAAAAATTCTGCAGAAGTAACCGTTGTATGTGATATGTCAAAAAATTACAAATAATTAGTAGTAACACTCCCTAGAAGGATATTACGGTTTGACTTGCAGGTCCGTAGAAAATCGGATTTTTCAAGAAAGCTCCATACAATTTTTTCTCGAAAACAATATAAATCATTCGCATAAATGCCCAATTACTTTTTTTTACATATGTAGGCTTAGTTACTGTAAACAAAAGCCATATCCAACAAAAACAGCGATATTTATGAATTAACATTCCTATGTCTATGAAAGCTGATTTTCGTCCCACTGTGCGTCGGATTGATCGGACCGCACTAAAAATTACGCACACATGGTAAGCGGGCGGCGTCACTTTCGATCAAACAAGGTGACGTCTGGTTCTTTTTTCAAGCCTATGCTTATGTACTAGTGTCGGATGTCATCTGTCATCCTATAAAAAATAAATATCGTGAGTATCCGTATAATAATAATAAAAACATTTATTGCCTCTAAGAACACATTGCATACAGTTTTATATATAAAAAAACAAAAAAAATTGTTACTCAGTGTATAAATTGACATTTAGATCAATAGTTCTATTATTAACTGACGGCGCGCATATTTTGTGTAGACTATGGTTAGATGATATTGTAAGCTGCGCCTAAACAGCGTAAAACTTTAATTATTTCAATCCTACGAATCCATAGCTATTCTACTCACAATATCAATACCATTAAAGTCCGATTTACACGTATTAAGTTAAGTAAATAACTAAAATTTAAGTAAATTAATACGTGTAAACGTACAATTTAGTAACTTTTTAGTTAAAATTTAGTTATCTACTTAACTACTTACTACGTGTAAACCGGACTTAAGAGTGTCTTAATGACGTTTTTTTTCTTATTTTAAAACTAAACGGATGTACACTATTATTCATAATCTGATCAGATGAAAATATATTTTAAGCAGGAAATCAAAATATTTTGTAATACACATTATTAATTTTAACATAATATAGTACCTATTTTGTTTTCACATTTAACGATATCTACGCGAATTTGTACAAATACAGCCTTAGTGTAGATAAAATTAGATTTGTCTGTTTGGTTCAGTTTTGCATATTGCGTGTTCTGATGGCAATGCATTTTTGTGATAAGCATGATACAGTAATCAGGGTTGGCTACAGATAAAGGATCTCCTTAAAGGTTTAATAGCACTATCACATTTTTTTATTTAGTACCTATTAAAGGTTTCTATACTAACTTGAACTTAATTTCTGGAAACAATAGTTCCCTAATGTTCACTATTTCCAAGTTATTTTTTATTTAGAAATCACCATTTAGCGATAAGAGATTTTGTATAAATTACTTACTGTCTTTTCTCCGTTATTTTTGTATCTTGCTCTTTTTCTGCTGTCATCATCATCCTGCCCATTTCCCAATTTTATTTGGGGTCGGCGCAATATGTTTTCCTCTTCCACACTTCCATATCAGCCGTCATCTTGCTCTTTTTCTGCTGTAATTCTTATAAAAATCAACCCGTATCTACTTCATCAGAGAGATGGAGTATGCTCTAGGCTTCCTCAAAAGGAAAGAGAGACCCGTGCTCGAAGTAGGTCATTAGTGGATTGAAACCAAGTAATACATACATACACATCTGGCGGTCTACTATGAACTCTTAATTCCATCCAAGTTCCAGTGTAAACGTCAAATTCGTGTTACGAAAGCGATCACGTGACACCTTTTAGCCAATCATACGTCGTTTAAAGCCTGAGAAATGAATTGCCTAGAACATAAATGGTTTTATAAAAGTTCATAATAGGACCACTCAACGACGAACTTCGAAGGAACTCGAAGACGGATCACGTGACATTGGACCGTCCAGGTATGTATATATCTATATATGTATAAAGTTCTTGGTTGAAGACAATAGCTGGGTAAAGTGAAAATAAACGCTGAACGACCAAACAGACAAATGCAATTGTAGTGTAGGGAAATGAATGTTAGGTTACATGTTATTTTTATAACGGAAAAATATTATTATTGATATACAAATACATTTCTAGACATTTGTTTAGGTATATTTAGAATACAATGGCAGTGAAGCAAAATCATTTGTTTGTAATATGAATAAAAATATATTGGATGTGTTTCGTATTGTTTTCTTGTTTTACATGTTACTGTTCTCGCAATAGGTTTCTGTGTCGTAGGTGGTATGGACAGCACAAATTAGATAACACTATAACACCCATGACACAATTATAAATATTATTTGTCATATTTATAATCCTGGCCGGGAATCGAACTTGGGAACCCTCTCCCGCAGACAATACCAACTTGGTTACAGGGTCGGAAAAGAAAGTAGGCCACCGATGCTAAGTGACCATCGCCATTGCACATAATAACACCAAAAGCAATACTACCTATAAAAATATTAATAGCACTGATAATAATAATAAAATCGTTGAATTACAGCAGTGTAAGAAAGTCCCGGTTCACTGAATCCGTGCTTGCTTAACAGACTAATGTATTATTTGCTCCAGTGAGCAAAACAGCAATAATTTCAGTTTTAGAAGTAGTACCGTTATTCAGACTTAACAGGTGAATTAGACCAAACACGTACATTGTTCTTAGCCTATCTGATTTTCAGAGCAGATATCATCCATCTGTCAAGTGGATGTCCACTGTCAAGTGGATGTCACCATAGAAAACCCATTAGCCGTATTGGGGCGGCTTAGAATACAAACCCCAATCCCATGCCGGATGGGTGTCGTAAAAGGCGACTAAATCCGACCCGCTGGTGGTAAGGCCCCTCGAGGGATTGTATTGGTGATATTGATTTTAATTGTTAATTTATACCAATATTACTGCCAGAGAGCCAGTTCTTTCTTTCTTTTTCTTCTCTCTTTCTTGGCCGGCAACGCATCAGTGATACCTTTGGTGTTGCTGATGTCCATGGGCGACGATAGCCACTTACCATCAGGTGGATCGTCAGCTCGTTTGTCGGCTATTTCCAAAAAAGAAACAGATGATCATCGCTGAATTCAAATAGATTACACAATCAATGAAGCTTCAAAGCAAAATTGAATAGGTTTTTTAGTACCAATTAACTTAGTGCATTTTACTACTTAAGACCACCTAAACCACCATTAATGGGATGTAGGAAGTCTAGGAAATAGTAGAGAAGCATTAAATTATAACTAAAAACAGGATCATCAAAAAAAACTTCAATATCAATTTGATAATAATTTATGTTTTTGCTCATAAGTTTATAGTAGTACAACTAGTGCAAAACACTTCCACAGAGTATCCATGACATAAACGTATTCCTTAAATTTAAATAAATATCACATTTACAAAATGATATGTTATACATTGATTCTTACATTTAAATTAACTACCTAATTCAGTAACACCAGCATCCCTTCTCGCTTTAAATATTTTAATAATTTAGTTCAACTGAGCAAATCATTCACGTCTTCAATGAGACTTAATTCACCACAATAATTTGATCACTTTGCCTACAAATAATAGACTTCATTCACTGAAGAGGTTTTATCAGTCAAATATCAGCAGATTTAGTACCTACCTTTTGCTTGGAACTTGATATAGTAAAAGACTTAGTCACCCGACTGACTTGAATACGTCAATAACCTCAAGAAACCTATAGCTGACCCAACAGCGGTTAAAATATGGCAAGATCTAAATCACAGTTTGACGGTACCCTGCACTATATCATCATATAACTTTTGAGTGAGTGGTAGAAAAGTACCCGATTTCGGATCTAAGAAGTACATTGGATCCGAGTGGAGATTCAGCTTGAAGCTTTGTTCCATTAGCTCTTTCTTCTTCAATTTGAAGGTGGCTGTGAGAGGTGGTTCTGGGAGAAGTCTGATGAAGAGTGGCCTAGAATAAGCTGGTAGTGAAGCGATGAGGCCTTTTGCTAAACTATTCAGATCCACCTTTCTCTCGGGGTCTGCAATAGCTGCCATACCGGCTTTGCCTTCTACGTTTGGTATCTGTAAAAATACTTTATTTTCATCTATCACACCTACCACTTACTAGACAATATTATATTTACTTAGTTATCAAATGGAAATAATTTTTGGAATTCGCTCCTATGATTTTGGATTTTGCAAAATTTATCCCATTACTGTGACAAATTACACTAATGTACCAAAGAGTTCTACTCTCCAGTTGATACAATTGAAAAGAATTATACTCACAGGAACTCCGTACACAACGGTATCTTTCAAATCAATCAAGTTACTGATGACCCCCTCCACCTCGGCTGTGGACACATTTTCTCCACGCCACCTAAAAAATAACCACGATTTTTCAGCAAACAAATATAAATAAATATGATTTATATTTTCAATCGATCGATCAATGCTCCTCCGACTCCAACATTCAATAATTATACTAAACACTAAACTACTGTTTGATATTGAAAATAACACCTTACTACTTTACTCATGGATAACAGCTCCTCAAATGTCTTACCTAAAGGTATCTCCAGTGCGATCCTTGAAGTAGAAGTATCCATAGTAATCCATAATGAGAATGTCTCCCGTATTGAAGTAGCAATCCCCTGGGACACGAACATCCCGGACCATTTTCTTTTCTGACGCGGTCTTGTCAGCGTACCCGGCGAATGTGAGGATCGCTTTCTTGGCATCTATTTTACCAAGAAGAAGACCTGTAATGGAACGTAAGGCTTAAATGCCAGTTTTTTCTTCTCTCTTCTTACTTTGTTGACTACTGGTGGGAATTAATGTTACTGGTGTGTATGAATGACGATTATTATCATCACAGAGTAAGCAATTTAAACACTAATTACCATTAAGTTGATTGTCAGTTATTTGTGAGTTGACATACATCAATCATAAAACACATAGGATCTTCACCAATAGCGTCACGTTACTGCCAAAAAAGTTTCAGCACACCACGTAAGAATCCATCATAATATTTGCTCGGAGGTAAGTTTGACTTATTAACTTTACACATAATTCTTGAAGCACTTTTGGGCTCGACACTTGCTCGACCTCAACCTTACAGACCAGTTCCTAATATAATGGCTTCAAAGTTAGCATTCACTTTAGAAATCACATTAAAAAGTGATTCCGTCACCTATATTAAATACATTTCAAGGTTTATTCTACCGGTTTATTCTTTCTTAACATTTACCTGGTTCATACGGTCCACAGTTAATACACCTTCCGTTCTGATCCCTGAGGATCTCACCCGTGATTTCATCACATCTGGAAAAAATATGCAAATTACTAAATAGTAGGTACAAATTAAAATCACTTTGTCCGTCTGCTGGGTGCTAGGTTAAAATTATGCAGAATATAATAAACGTCTTCTTCAGTAAACAGTTTTCGAAGTTATCTTTTTTACTGAAATTAATTTATCAGTTGCTTCGATAAAAACAGCAGTGATAGCCTAGTGGTTAGAACGTTGGTCTCCCGAACGCGGGGGCCCGGGTTCAAATCCTGGCACGCACCTCTAATTTTCAAATATTATGTGCGTATTACAAGTTAATTATCACTTGCTTCGGTGAAGGAAAACATCGTGAGGAAACCTGCACACCGGAGAGTTCTCCATAATGTTCTCAAAGGTGTGTGAAGTCTACCAATCCGCACTTGGCCAGCGTGGTAGACTATGGCCTGTACCCCTCACATTGTGAGAGGAGACCCCGAGCCCAGCAGTGGGACAATTATGGGTTGTTGCTTTGCTTTTTTTTGCTTTGCTTCGATAAAAACAAACATATTGAAGCAATGTGCAGACCTCAGTCTTATTCACAAAGTTGATGAAGCGCTTAATTTGTGGAAAAGACTACTTAAATGTATGATTTTTTATACCCTATAGTGTTCCTCGCTAAATGGACTATCAAACACAAAAATATTTTTTCAATTCGAACCAGTAGTTCCTGAGATTAGCGCGTTCAACCAAACAAACTCTTCAGCTTTATAATATTAGTATAGATAGATTAAGCTACCATTGCACACTGACCAGCATGGCGGTTTTTGGCTTCCGTACTTTACATTGTGGAAGGAGATTTGAGGAGTAGAACAGTAATTGGTTGTGATGATGATAATAATACCTTAATTTCAGATAAAATCTCTACGATAAAACAATAAGATAAAGTATATAAATAAAAGAAACAGTTGTGCAATACTTACCTAACAAGACAAAGTGGATAAATTGAAGCGACGAGACGACTCATAAAGCCAATGGCGCCTACTTTAGAGTCCAGATTAACTTAAACAAAATACAATCATAATTAGAACTGAATATGGATTATTTAAATAGAAAAAATATAATTGGAAAAAAATATTATGCTTAAGATACCGCTAACATAATATTGTCTTAAATTAAAATCCTATGATTAGTTAATGTATATTTAAAAAAAATATTAAATGTTACGTGGCCATTAATGGTTAGTTATCACAGACATGACGTGTTTACCATCTATGTCTGTGTTAGTTATCGTATTCGGTAAACTAACTAAAACTAAGACGTAAAGTAAGACAATTGACTAACGTTGTCATAACTTTAGTCTACCTCACAAATTAGACGTCAGTGGTCTACATATCCTGTCTTTCTGGGTTACGTTTATTCGGGTCATTGCATTTTAGTTGCAATCAAGTCCCATACAATTTAGTCAAAATATCGCAATTAAATGTCCAATATATCCGGATGACCGAGCTTCGCTCGGTTTATTTTTATTTTATTTATTTTTATTTTATTTGTATTGCTTAACAACGCCATCTGCTTTAGCTTTAGTGTAGCTACTTGCCAATAGATGTTTTTTTTGCCTGAAAATACGGATAAAACGACATTTTTTAAAAATGAATCCTAGCTAAATCGATTTATTGCCCCCGAAACCCCCTGCATACTAAATTCATGAAAATCGTTGGAGCCGTTTCCGAGATTCAGAAAATATAAATATATACAAGAATTGCTCGTTTAAAGGTATTAGATATCGTTAGTTGTCGTACTAACCAAGATTGCTATTCCCCTCGGTAGCACCATAAAACTCCAGAACTCTCTTGATTCTGAATCTCTCGACGAACTCCGACCAGATCTGAGGTCGTAACCCGTTGCCGATTATGATTCTGACTTTATGGTCTTGGTCGTGAAGACCGGGGGGCATGGATAGAAGGTACCGACAGATTTCGCCTATGTACTGAGTCGCCTAAAAATAAAAATAAAATATTTAACCGGAACTTTTTAGTGAAAATTTTATAATTTTTAAAAATCTTTTCTTATAATATTTAGCAAGAAAATGTAAATTTATTTAGTGAGGTATCAACACAAATAAACGGGAAACAAAAGATTGAAGAAGAAGATGTGACAATAGCATTTGCATTTGGATACTCACAAAAGACAAACACTGTAGTTAGCAAACGTGCAGATTATTAAGGTTAAAATAAAAGTGTAATGAAATCCGCAAATCCACAGTGATCCACGTTGATCAGTCAAACAATTGGATCCCCTGAAATCAAATCTGTATAACTCAATAACTTTGTAACTGACCGTGCAACCATATTTAGCAGCGTCACTCCAATAATTAGAAGCGGAGAACTTCTTCCTCAGCACCACAGTGCAGCCGATGATGAGGCACTGACCAGCGCCAAGCACGCCACCAGCGGTGTGGTGCAGGGGTAGAGGATCGTATAGCACATCAGAAGTAGAGAGATGCCCTGATGTGTACACACCTAGAGGTATGAGTAGGAACCTGGAAGAACATCAGAAACAGAATAATAAAATGTTAACACACTCATTCCTCTACACTGGTGTAGGCTACAGGGTCGTTGAGGTCAATTCCAAAAGCTATAAAGGCTGCTAGGGCCAACAGCAAGTTCACACTAGAATTCCCTATGTCGCGTATAACATAAGACATCACAAACACCCATGATCCGAGAACAAACATTTAATCTGTTCCACAATTTCTTATTATTATGCTTTGCAGGCAGAGTTACTACCAACTAGGCTACAGAATCGTCAATGATCAAAAGATTGGAATACGATTGGATTGAATCTCCCGCTAAGTTATGTCTTGCAAGCTTGATTCACCTTTACCGCACTTCTCTTTCCTATTATATTATAGAAAATGCATAGTAAAATCTAATTCTATAAAAAATACTTATAGGTACTTATCACCATCAAAAATCTTACCTAATATTGGTAATAATAGCAGCCTTCGGAAACCCCGTCGTTCCACTGGTATAGATATACAGCAACGTATCTCTTGGCTTCGCTGGTTGAACATCAGTCACTGGGGTGATAGGCATCTCTGCCAGCTCCGTGGCTAATGGTGCCGTGTCCTGAAGGATAGGAGAAGATATCCTCTCTGGAGAGTTGAACTGGAATAACGGCATATCCCGTAGCTCGCTCTGAATAGCTTTTATTGCTGAAATCGTGAATTTGTATTAAAATCTTTTACAATAATAATCAGAGTACCTACTGCGCTCTTTGAAATGCGTGCAGAATTCATACTGGAGTTACATGTAGGAGATATTCACTAGCACTACCGCTATCAATGTTGGCGTACATATTTACGTAAATTATCCACCAATTCACACTGAAGCAGCATAATGGGAATGTATTCTGGACTCCAAGAAGACCTTTACAAATATGTATTATGTGTTGAAGTCTAACAACTTACCCTCACTCATCTCATCTCCAAAGATAAGTGCTTTGCAGCCAGCGATCCTCAAGCAATGGATCAGCTGGTCACCTCGCAAATTGATGTTCACAAGGGCAGTAGTGACCTTAATCTTGGCCAGACCCAGCCAAATGAATACGTACTCCGGCTGCGTCTCCATGAACAAGGCTATAACTTCGCCGCTCTTGAAGCCCTGGTGTTTGAAGTACCAGGCGATACGGTTGCTGAATTCGTCACCCTGAAATATGAATATAGTGAAAATATTTAGTAGGTAATTGAAAGAAAGATTTATCCATCTGAAAGGACAACGAATGAGTATTAAAAAATATTAAAGTGCCTATTGAAGTTAAGATATCTTCACTAGACCCTCATAGGTGATGATGATTAAGATTAAGTGCTGGTATTTGAGAAACCTTTTAGAACCTGATTTATTTCATTTCACTGATTCAACTTAGTAATAGGTGAACAAAAATTTGATTTTTTCTTACGAATCTTGAATTCTCTCATAGATTATCTCCACTTAGAAAAGCACATGATACTTAGCACTCCTTAGGCTTAAGCAGTATTTATCATAAGATTTTTCTGCCAAATTTTATGATCACTAGAGCAGGATTGTGGATTACACCAAGCGTTATCAAGAACAAACTGTACAATAAGTTGCTAATGAACTAATGAAGTCATACCTCACGGAAGGTCAGTGATCTATCACCCATAACGAAGGCCTTCTTTTCTGGTGACCTCTTGGCTATTTTGGCCCATCTTGTGACTACAGTGACCCCGCGTTTTTCCCATAGCCAAATTCTGACTAGTATCGTTATTAAGGTTTTAAACCCTCTGGAAAAAATATAATTTATGTAAGGTTATGAGAAAAAAAGAATCAAAGCCGGAATACGAAGAGTCGCTGGACGGGTGACTCAAGCTAGAAGAATGATATACACTAAGTGGCAAACAAAAGCCGTATTGGGCGGCTTAGAATACTAACTCCAATCCGACGCCGCACCGGATGGGTGTCGTAAGAGGCGACTAAATCCGGCCCGCTGGTGGTAGGGCCCCTCGAGGGATTATATTGGTAATATTGATTTTAATTGTTAATTAATACCATTATTCCTATTATTATTTATCCATGGGGTTTGCCTGGATAGCTACCACCCTTGAGAATGACACAGCCGCGAAACGACTCGTCATGTTCCGGCTGGGGGCTTGGGAGCCAGTTCCATCTTTCTTTTTCTTCTCTCTTTCTTGGCCGGCAACGCATCAGTAATGCCTTTCATGTTGCTGATGTCCATGGGTGACGATAGCTACTTACCATCAGGTGGATCATCAGCTCGTTTGCCGGACATTTCCATAAAAAAAAATACAGCGTTATTCTCAGTGCATACGTAGTTCAAATTTACATTTTTTCACAACAGTCATTCTTCTTTACCTCTATATTCCATGCCAAAAACCCAGAATTGATAGTCTTGAATAGAGTGTGTAATAGACTTAACCTTCACGAAGGAAGGGTCGAGTCAACCAAGGTCCACAACAGCTCACAATAGAGTAATCTGCTGCGTCCGGTACAGCCAGTTGTGGAATATTTGGGAACGGGATGATAGTTTGTACACATACAGTGTACAAACCAAGATGTCCACTAAAATCCAATGTATCCATTGATGGTCTCAAAGCCAATGTACAGTTATTGTTTTAGACGCGTCCTATTTGGTAGACATTCTAACAATGTCTTTTATCATAATTTGTAATTTAAAAAGCAGACAATATTAAAATAATTTATAGGCGCTGGCAGTTGAAACTTTGGGTACGTGGTCGGCAGACATGAAGTGTTTCATGAGAGACATGTCAAAACGACTGATCCAGACTTCTGGAGACCCGAAAGCTGGCAGCTATTTTGCTCAAAGAATTAGTTTAGCAATTCAGCGGGGCAATGCTGCCAGCGTTCTGGGTACAATGCCGAATTTAGGGATTTTGGATGATATATATTTCTTGTAAATATTCTTATTTTTATAATCATTTAGTTAAGATATTTTTCTGTGTTATGTGTGTTATGTAGTTAGAGGTATTTTATTTTTATGTATAGTCTCATTAAACTTTTGTTAAAATTAAATTAATATTAATGTAAAAATTAATTATATGTAGTTAATTTAAAAATTAAAATTATTTATAGACCGATTATTTAATTACTCGTATTTAGTGTCAAAACTAATTTCTGTATTGTTAATTTATTTAATTGTTACTATTATAGTACCATGATTGATTACCTATAATAGGAAATTAATCTCGTCTAAAAA
The DNA here is from genome assembly GCA_963932265.1 of Thymelicus lineola. NCBI lineage: Eukaryota > Metazoa > Arthropoda > Insecta > Lepidoptera > Hesperiidae > Thymelicus > Thymelicus lineola. Next base: position 9,873,706 of record OZ010705.1, on the reverse strand, counting down.
AATTACCTATTTATAATAATTATATTAACAGACTATAATTATCCGCATTAATCCTCATCTATGTGTAAATAAAAGTTTGTACACAAACTATCTATCTATATGTATGTATAAATAACACAAAAAAAGTTTCTACGAATGTCCTTTATAGACTTCGAAACCATCCTACCGATGTGCCCCAAGATGGTTTCATTCGAAAGGCAATGCAGAGATGGTTTGAGACCACTAAACCAATGCATTTGGCATATTTTTGATTTTCGACTTTTTCCATTCATTAAAACATGACGTATTGAGCACAATACAACTTCCTATCTTAAGTGACGTAGACAAGTAGCGTTCAGAATAACCTTTGCACCAGGTAATGTGGTACAGACAATCATTCAATAATCCCGACACCTCGTACGACAAATTACCGACATCCGTTGTTTATTGACATTTGGAACGAAGTTCCTTATCGCGCGTTGTGAAAGGGGGCTAGACGAAAAATTACGACACTTTTTGATTTTGCGAATGACGACACTTTTTTTGAAGTGATTCAGTTAGTTTTACAGAGATGGCGCTGTACTGTACAACTTTCTGAATCACGCTATTTTTTTTGTGAAGAATTTTAACTTTACACAAATTTTTAATGAAGTACTAGGACATCATGAGCGACTAGGAGGTTCGACTGAACGTATTCACTGAACACAGTCGCATTTAGTCGAACCTCCTAGTCGCTCGTGATGTCCTAGTAACTTATTTAAAAAAAATTTGTGACAGTCTTGCTCCACTTCTGTTCCCCCATAAGTGGTTACGTGACGGAAAAACTCTACGGAAGGTTTAAAGCATGAATGCAAATTAAATTAAATGATTCGAATAAATATCATGTTATGTCAGAGTAATTTTCTCGAATTCTGTCCACGTGACGCTTTAAAGAACGCTAATAGCAGCCGGTCTAATATGAACTCTTAAGTCCAGCCAAGTTCCAGTGTAAACGTCAAATTCGTGTTACCAAAGCGGTCACGTGACACTTTTTAGCAAATCAAACGTCGTATAGGTAAAGCCCGAGAAATGAATTGCCTGGAACATGAATGGTTTTATAAAAATTCTTAATAACCCCGCAGAACGAATAAAACGATGAATGAAGATCTTAGGCCAACTAAGAATAAATAAACAAGTGACTCATTTGCAAAAGAACATTACGCATCAGTGGGTATTTTGCAACTAATCTATTTATTGGCTTGCTTCTTTAGTCGTTTACAAAAGGAAAGCGTAAATTCAACCGATTACAATATTCATTATAACAATATGTGGCGTTTCTACAACGCACCATTTAGTGTATTATTTTGATGGCAACACCATTTCGGTACCAAAATGCCACGACGCTAAACGCGAGCGTGGCAACATTAAGTTGGTCCGACAAGGGAGTTCCGGTAACCGTGTCGAGCCGAGCGGTTCTCACGTATATATTTTGCTGCGCAGTACGCACTTATTATACTAGTAATTTGTATTTATCAATATTACAATACATACTGTGTATACCGTGCATTGTAAAAAGAGCAAACTGTAATAAACTCAGTGCCGTGTCCGTTCGTGTATTATTTACTGGTGTGAGGACACCATTGAAAAATACCTAAATTGGTGACCCCGACGTGATCGCGGAGCTCTACGGTTTACCACACTCAAGCCGCAGCGAGCTAAACTGACCAGCTAGCAATCCGGTGACTTGATAACTTCGTAAACAATACCTCCACATTGGTATCTACGATTCCGACCTCATCTCATCGCGGCGTTCGACGTGTCGGCACAAGTTTTCTTGTCGTGTCGAGCTGAAGCTTACCTGCATGAACACAGTTTGCATGATCTGCCTGCCCGTTTCTCAACGCATGTGTGTTCAGTGTTTTATGCTGTGTCGTGTTTGTGTGTTTTCGTCTACATATTGGAAGCGGTAAAAAGTAAAAAAAACTGTGAGTAAAAAGCTTTTCTATAAAAAAAACTCTCACATCTTGGTCAAGTATTTCGTTTGGACTCGACTCAACCTCGCTCGAAAGAACATTATTTTAAAATAGCATACCTAACGCTAATTACCTAACGATAATACCTATCAAGTGTATAAATGTTAACGTAAATTAGTTTAAATCTTCCTAAATCACTAACTTCGTTTTAGTAAATTCCACAGTATACATAATTGTTTGTGTTGTGTATTGTTTTTGTTTTGTTAAAATAATAGGTAATTTATATTTGGTTGAAAAGTTCTGCAAACCGCCATCTTGTACGAATTGCACGTACATGGTAAACACAATCGAACCTAGTCTTTGGTATTGCCAATAGATGGCGTTATAACGAACAAGGCGGGCATTATCATAAGTCTTAACCACCTGTTATTAATTATTTTCCAACTTTGCTAATTGACAAATTGTTTCCGTATTGTTTTTTTATTTTATTTTTTAGTTTTTTAATAAGAATGTTAAGGAAAATATGTGTATACGTGTTTGCATGATTCCTTAAATAAGTCAAAATAATATAGGTTTATTAAAGGCTTTGATATTAATACTTCAAACATTTTTACTAATTTTCTATTTGGTGTTTTGTGTGTATTGATGAACACTACATTTTATTAACAAGTTTTTTTGTGCTTTAAACTAATTATGCCTGTATTCAATCATTTTAACTTTTAAGATATTGATTTAACAACAATTAGTGCATACCATTCTTAGTTTAACTGGTTAATTGTAAATTCTTTAGCTTTAACAACCTTCTATTCTGTTCTGGGTTATATTGTGTAAGTTGTGTAACATATAGTAATATCTTCACATTGCATGCATGACTGTGTTGTTTTAATTGTTTAATTAATTTCTGGATGTGTGTTTATACTTAATCACCACCTTTCCACGGTTACTTAATTTTATTCTTAAATATACACAACCGTCTACCTGAATCAACCATGGAAGATAAAGATACCAGAACTGAAATACAGCAGTTGAAGGAGGAAAATGCTGCCTTGGAGCTGCGGCTCGCTCAGGGTTCATGTAATGTGTCAAGAGTAGCAATTAAAATTCCACCATTCTGGCCAAGCAAGCCTGCAATTTGGTTTGCTACAATTGAGGCTCAATTTGAAATAGCAAACATTACAACCGACAGCACTAAATATAGTTACCTAGTTGGGAACCTTGAGGCAAAATATGCTTTTGAAGTGGAAGATATAATTATCAAACCTCCTCCGGTTGGTCAACGCTACGAAAAATTAAAGGAGGAATTAATTAGGAGATTGTCCATGACAGAGCAAGAACGGGTCAGGCAGCTCATATCAGATGAGGACATTGGCGATCGCCGTCCTTCTCAGTTTTTACGGCATCTCCGTTCATTGGCTGGTAGTACATTAACGGATGATGGCATAGTTCGTCAGCTTTGGACCCGCCGACTGCCACAACAGGTCCAAGCAGTAGTAGCATCTCAGCTGGAACTGCCTTTAGAAAAGTTAGCTGACCTGGCTGATAAGGTGGCCGACGTCGTTTCGCCAAAGCAGGTTTTTGCCTGTTCGCAGATGACACCATCTCATCCAACCCCTGCCCATGATATGCTCACCTTGTCAGAAAAAGTTAATGAACTAACTAACCAAGTCGCCGCTCTGTCACTTACATTAAGACAGCCACGCAGCAGGTCTTTGTCTCCCAGATCAAAACAGAGAAAGTTATGCTGGTACCATAGAAAATTTCAGTCCAAGGCCAGCAAATGCATCAAACCATGCAGCTTTGATATATCGGAAAACTTCCAGAACAATCGGTAGAGGCGGCAGCTGATTGTTCATCATCCAGCCGCCGTTTGTTCGTCGTTGATCCACTGTCAGGGCACCGGTTTTTAATCGATACCGGCTCAGACCTATGTTGTTTTCCGCGCAGTCTGGTCAAAGGTCAACCGCCGCCTGCCGACTATGACCTTACAGCTGCAAACGGCAGCACAATAAAGACGTATGGAAATCTTCATTTAAAATTAAATCTGGGATTACGCAGAGACCTTCGCTGGAACTTTGTCATCGCAGACGTTGGTAGTCCAATAATCGGTTCTGATTTTTTAGGCTATTATAATCTTCTGCCAGACTGTCGACGTAAACGACTTATTGATGGCAGTACCAACTTGTCTGTCTGTGCCTCAATTGCACAAATTGAACAGGACAGTGTAAAGGCTGTTTGTATCAGAGATTCTCCTTATGCAGAAATCCTTGCAGAATTTCCGGATATATCCCGTCCTCCTGGATTACCCAGGATTGTCAAGCACAATACTGTGCATTACATTAAGACATCCGATGGACCTCCCGTGTCATGCCGCCCTCGCCGACTTGCTCCCCAGAAGCTCATCGCTGCTAAGCGTGAATTCGAGGATATGATGCGATGCGGCACAGCACGTCCCTCGAAAAGTTCATGGTCTTCTCCTCTGCATATGACTACGAAGAAGGACAACTCCTGGCGTCCTTGTGGCGATTACCGCGCCCTGAACGCCAGGACCGTACCCGATCGGTACCCCGTACGTCACATACACGACGTGTCTAGCAGCCTCACTGGAGCCAAGGTTTTTAGCACTGTCGATCTTGTACGAGCCTACCATCAGATACCTGTTTTCGATGAGGATATACCAAAGACTGCTATCGTCACCCCGTTTGGCCTCTTCGAATTCCCTTTCATGACTTTCGGGCTTCGCAACGCGGGGCAAACGTTCCAACGGTTTATCGATGAGGTCACACGGGGCCTCGATTTTTGCTTTCCGTACATTGACGATGTCTTGATTTATTCTCCAGATGCAGCTAGCCACAAGGAACATCTTCGTGTACTATTTAAGCGTTTTCAGGATTACGGCGTCGTCATCAACCCCTCTAAATGTGTTTTGGGCGCTAGTGAGGTTCTGTTTTTGGGTTGTGTCATTAATTCTGAGGGCACTCGGCCTCCTCAAGATAGAGTCCAAAATCTCTTGGATTTTCCTCCGCCTGAAACTGTGCAAGGGATGCGCCGTTTTCTCGGCATGATTAATTTTTACCGTCGTTTCATTCCCCATGCTGCGCGTTTCCAGGCTCCATTGATTGACGCACTCGTAGCGACGAAGAGTAAAGGTGCAAAACCATTTCCATGGTCACCTGAGCTGCTCGCCAAATTTGAGACCTGCAAGCGAAGCCTTAGTGATGCTACTTTGCTGCAGCACCCTGTCGCTGGGGCGACACTTGGTCTTTTCACTGACGCCTCCAGCATACACATTGGCTCATGCTTGCAACAGCAGGTTAAGGGCGAATGGGTTCCACTTGCTTTCTTTAGTAAGAAACTTACTCCCCAGCAAGCTGAATGGCCGGCCTACTACAGAGAACTCTTGGCGGTATACGAGAGTGTACAGCATTTCCGCCACATCTTAGAAGTAAATCACTGTACAGTTTTTACTGACCACAAGCCGCTGCTGTACGCTTTCGTGCAGCGCCGTGAAAAGCTTCCTCCTTCACAACTAAACCAGCTGTCGTTCATCAGTCAATTCACAACCGACTTTAAACATGTTAAGGGGGAAGACAATGTCGTGGCCGATGCTATGTCGCGTATCGAGGCTATCTCTTTAGAACAAGATTACGAACGTCTTGCAAAAGCACAGGAATCGGATGCTGAGCTCAAATTTCTTTTGCAATCCGGCACATCTAGCCTGAAACTGCTCAAATTCTCAATCCCCGGCACAGACATGGCATTGGTATGCGACAACTCTACTGGCAAAACAAGACCTTTTGTTCCATTTTCCCTGCGGCGGTCCATTTTTAATCAACTACATGGCCTTAGCCACCCTGGTGCCAGGGCTACCACTCGGCTTGTTACCGACAGGTTTGTCTGGCCTTCCGTCAATAAAGACTGTAAGGAGTGGGCTCGCGCTTGCGAGGCATGCCAACGTGCCAAAGTGTCACGCCATAATTCTGCTCCTCTCGGAACATTTGACCTTCCATCTGGTCGCTTCCGTCACATTCACATTGACATCGTCGGCCCCTTGCCTGTTTGCGACGAGTTCCGTTACTGTCTCACAGCTGTTGACAGAGTCACTAGATGGCCTGAAGTCTGGCCAATGCGCACTATTACCGCGGAAGAGGTAGCCGAGACCTTCACCAGAGAATGGGTTTCACGCTTTGGTGTTCCATCAGTCATCACAACGGACCAAGGGACCCAATTTGAGTCCGACCTTTTCCGCAGACTAATGCAACGTTTCGCTACAAAGAGGGTTAGGACAACGGCGTACCACCCCTGCGCTAACGGCATGATAGAGCGACTACACCGGCAATTAAAAGCCTCTCTCATGTGCCACAGCGAAACATGGGTTCGCGCGCTACCCATCGTTCTTCTTGGCATGCGCGCTGCATTCAAGGATGACGTAAAAGCCACAGCTGCTGAGCTACTCTACGGAGAGCCTCTCCGTTTGCCCGGAGAGCTACTTGTACCAGCTGTAGATGGTGAAAGTATACCAGACGCCGCAGATTTTGTCGTGCAACTACGGCATAAAATGTCTAGTTTGCGTCCCATTCCTGCTAGTCGCCATGCTCGCCCATCGTCTTTTATTTTTAAAGATACGGAAATAGCAACTCATGTGTTTCTACGGGATGATAGCGTCCGGCGTCCCCTACAACCGCCTTATACAGGTCCATTCCAGGTTGTTGACCGAGCCAGCGATGGCAAGACAATCACCTTGGAAATCAAAGGAAAATGCGTCGTTGTCAGCGTTGATCGGGTAAAACCTGCCTACATTGATTCTGCTCCACTTGAGCAATCTCAGTCAACCGCAACACCTTCAGCCTCGAAATCCGATCCCCAATCTTTATCACTTCCACCGATTTCGGTTTCCCCTTCCTCTCCATCCATTCCACCATCGCCGCCGTCCTCATATCGTTTACCTTCCCAACGCCAACCGTACACGACAAGGTCGGGTAGACGGGTTAAATTCAAAATCTATTGATTAATTAATTAATACTTTAAATTGGCATTATTGTTCTTAATTTTCAATTTAACTATGCGTTATCTTTCTCCGTGGGGGGGTGGTGTGGCGTTTCTACAACGCACCATTTAGTGTATTATTTTGATGGCAACACCATTTCGGTACCAAAATGCCACGACGCTAAACGCGAGCGTGGCAACATTAAGTTGGTCCGACAAGGGAGTTCCGGTAACCGTGTCGAGCCGAGCGGTTCTCACGTATATATTTTGCTGCGCAGTACGCACTTATTATACTAGTAATTTGTATTTATCAATATTACAATACTGTGTATACCGTGCATTGTAAAAAGAGCAAACTGTAATAAACTCAGTGCCGTGTCCGTTCGTGTATTATTTACTGGTGTGAGGACACCATTGAAAAATACCTAAAAATATAATTAATGAATTAAGTGCTCATACATTCACACTTATTTAAATTACTTTTAGGATTAATCGCAAAACTCATTAAAATAGCTCTAAAATAGTTCAGGAATTAGAATTCCCAGAAATAATCGTTCAGATTTGCATCTTTATTTTTACAGCAAAGTGAGTTTTGATACGATAGGTATGACGCGGTTGTAAATCAGAGGTACAATTTGCTAACAATGAAAGGTTTATTTTTCTTTCATTTATTCTTGTGTTTCCTTTTAGGTCAGATTATATACATTTTTTAATTACGACGCCATTATACCTACTTAACTATCCCATAGCGTAAGAATATTAATAATATTATGAGTTTTTATTCTTATAAAAACTATTATTCTTGTAATAATAATCGGTTGATAGAGTTAAAAAAGAGATATGACTGTTATTTAGCCAACTTGTTTAAGAGTAGTCTACAGTTTATTATCTATATATCTAATGTTTATTACATTATAATAAATAATGACTTAAAAAAGTTACTTACAAAAAGAAATAAAGACTTACAAACTTCGTAAGTCAGGATGGTTACATAAAACCGTAACACAACCGCAGAACCACATCACATTTCACTACCACAAAGTATCCAATTAATATCTGCATTCATCGCGCCCTGGTACATAAACAGATCAAAGTCCGGTATTGTTCGCGATTCACAGACAGACTGATATTTTGTATACATAGGACGGTCGGAAATTAGTGTTAAAACTACTAGTGTAAGCCAACTGAGGATATGAACCTGGACCTTCCGATAGAAACACCGAATTTCACCATAAGTATGACGGACATCTGAAAAAACATCTCTTGAATTTTGGTATGTTTTTTTTGGTATGATATTCAAAGTTTATTCACTCATGCTGTCAATAAATAATTGATTAATTATTAATTATGAAGAAGTATCAATATTCAAATAAACTTATTGAATAAGTTAAGTGCGCTTTCATTTATTATGAACGAGTATCAATATTCATTACTATATCCTTTTACAATCTTATTAATATTAGGTATTCAAATAACTCTGAACTGCCCTCTATTAACACTTTAATATCAACCACTGTCTAAAGTCCATGTCCATTTATAAGTTTTCTGAAACTATAGATACCTATAAGTATTACTGACATTTAGATATTATATTTAGATATTTATTTTTTAAGAACTTAGATTTAGATATATTGAATTTTTTAAGAACAAAAAATAAATAAGGAAAAGACTGTCAAAATTGACACGCAGAATAATCTATAACTATAATAAACTCAAAGTGTATGTTTGTCTGTCCGGGCATCACATAAAACCCTTGAACGGATTTCGATGAAAATGATGATGATTTTCTATTATTCTATTTTTAACCGACTTTAAAAAAAGAGGAGGTTCTCTTCGTATTTGTCTTATTCTTTTGAGGTATCCATTAGGATACCTGGATAGGAATTATCCTATCCAATCCTTTTATCAAAAATTCTCCACTTGACTCCTATTCTGCGGGAATAAGTAACTAAGATATATCCATTTTCCAGGATAAAAATAATAATACGAAATACCAATTGTCATTTTAATTCAGCAGTTTCGGACATGAAAGAGCGGCCTTAAACAAAATAATTGGCTAATCGTTTCGATAAAATAAGTGTTGATAGCTAAGCCCACACATTGTGCAGTTTATATTGCAGCCATTATAATCCATATCGAGTAATATCTTTAATCTGTACCTAGACTACTCATAGCGATAAATTTTAATTTAGTAAATGAAAAGATGTTTGAAGACTTTGAAGCCTATTTTACCCTAAAGACATACAGGTCTGAATATAAATAATGTAGTTTTTTAAATAAAAAATAATGAAAAAGTAACACAAATCGCAAGTTATGTGCTGGATTGGAATCCACACAACATTATGATATCCATTTATGATAATTGCTACGCAATTTTAATTGGCAACAATCTATGTATTCATAATCTCTGGATAAATTAGTAGGTAAAGTAATAACAAGTTAAAAATTAATACTGTATTATTACTAGGTACAATGTTTTGATCTTTTAACAGTTGCTGGGCAACTGACTTGAGGATAACGGATAAAATAAGATAGAAATTGAAAAATGCCGTATTAATAAAGAAAAAAATACTCACATCATATCCCTATAAAATGTTTTCCTCCAGATATAAATCCACTGGTATCTATTCCCTGTTATTAGGTATGTTCCTAGTATCGCAATCACGGCCATCATTATCTTCGAGTCTCGCGCGAGCCATGACAATATAGTACAAGTTGTTATAATCGTCGCGAAGATAGCCCCCTTGCACCGCTCTGCCTCTTCGAAACGAACTCCTGCTTTTTCTGTCATCCTGGTATTTTTAACTTGGCCGTTGCATAGTTTTTGTTACCCTGCGATTAAAAACATAAAAACATTGTTTATTTTTTTATTTGGTACGTGATCAAAACGTGCAGACCTAGATCCTGTGCCTGATAATAAGGTTAACAACAGCTGTTGCAACCAACCAAAGCAAAATCCTCAATACAGATTAGGTTTATTATTTAATACCTACTTCAGGGAAGATTTGTATGGGAAGATTACGCAAAGTTCGACGTAGATGGCACCACCAGCACATACAGTAAACAAACCGGCATCTTGGTGCATTCATGTTTGCATTAACGTTATTAAAATGAAAAAACCGGTGAAAACATACAAATCAAATTATTTTTATAATTATTCTTATATAATGTATCTTATATATGTATTGCATTTATACTTTGTAATATTATGACGGCAGAGTGGATGATCTAATGAAACTGCTGCGAGATCGTGGTGCAAGTTTGAAGGGAGAAAAGAAAGATTTGATGGATGGATTCGTATCCATCCATAATAAGGATAATTAATTGACTTGTGGTAATTAAAACTCATTCAACTTAAATTCAATTAAACTAATTTCATAAAATTGACTTCTTTCAGGCTCAAATTATACGCCAATAAACATTGAAGTTTAATGTCATAGAACAGACATCTCGAACAAAATGTGTGTCCCTCCCGGGAGGTTCGATTTTCAAAATTGAGCCCCCGTTCTGCTTTCAAAATCGAACGAATCCATTGAAGATTGAAGCCACGTGGCGCCAATGCATTGTGACATACATGGTGTTCGCGGTGTCGGTTCTATACACTAGTAATAATACTTCAATGACAAAAAACAAGACTTTTGTAACTTTAGAAGTGGTTACTTGACAATGATTTTACACTAAAATCTTTATTTATTCATGAATCGATAAATTTAAAGATGTAAGTGCAAACTCGAACTTAAAAGGCACTGTTCGTTTTTTAAAAGCGCCTAGTATTAACTATTCCTGAAAATAACAAAATTTTAGGTTAATATATAATTTGGTTGTCTTCGTGATAAAAGTGAAGATTATTCTACAATTCTTAATACTTTCCAGTTTTTATGAAATCTTCGGGTTTAAAATGTGCTGAACATTTTTTGAGTATTTCTTCACTCGAAAATCTTTGCAACGTGTTGCCACTTCCCATACTTTTCGCACATTTTCTTTTGGAAATGAATGGGTCGCTTCATTGCTACATCCAAATGCACAACATTTATGCATTTTTGTACATTAATACGCAATCTTTACCACGCTTTGAACAATTTGTCAAAAATTCTGTTTATGATCTGTGCTGGTGCTGCAATCTGGCGCGAAAACTTTGCAGTAATATCTCCTAATGATGATATATTGTCAGATTTACACTGTGAAGAATATTTCTTCTTGTCTTTTTTCTACAGTATCATCTAAAATATGTAATTTTCGGCATTAAATTTGGACGATGGACCAAGGTTAATATAAAATCTTTATCAACAATAACAACAAATTAATAACACAAGAAATTAATTATCCACAACACACACATGTAATACATATCTGTGATTCACAGTAAGTTAGTTTGTGTACAATAATTATAATGCAACAATAAGAAATCAAAATAAGTTAATTAATAATCCGAAAATAATTGCTCATTTAGAATAAAATCACTTCCATCGGTCAAGGACAACATCGTGAAGAAACCTTTGCACCTTACAGTTTCCCATAATGTTCTCAAAGGTGGGTGAAATACCAACACCAATCTGCATTTGGCCAGTGTGGGACACTATGGCCTATACGTCACTGTGAGAGGAGACCCGGAACAATTATATTCATGGAATTTGGGGATGATACATTTAGCCGTTTTTGAATTTCGCTATCGGTATCACATTTAGCTACATTGTATGGTTTACCTTACATAATAATTCGATAATTATTATCAAAAACATTATTTATTGACTTATCGATAGTCGGGTTAGAGATAGGTACCTAATAAACTATTAAGCCAGGCACACTTCGCTATTTGGCTATAGTTCAAAATTTTCACTACAATGGTTACCATAGCAACACAACCAAAACATCATTTGATTAAAACTAAAGACCCACTCTATGATCAAAATTCGACCGTTGTCAAAGAGTTACAATCACATTGACATATTTTGTGCTCGTACCTATATTATGCGTATGTGTATCAAATATGTGTATCTATCTAATACCTTTAAACGAGCAATTCTTGTGTATATAATATATAATTGGAATCTCGGAATCGGCTCCAACGATTTTCATGAAATTTAGTATATAGGGGGTTTGGGGGGCGATAAATCGATCTAGCTAGGATTCATTTTTAGAAAATGTCGTTTTATCGGTGTTTTCAGGCAATGATAAACTTCTACAATATACTCTTCCTGACATCTATTGGCAAGTAGCAATACTAAAGCTACTTCAGTAAATGGCGTTGTTAAGCAACACTAAACCGAGCAAAGCTCGGTCATCCGGATATTGTGTATAAAAATGTGTACCAAAAGTAGTCGTAGTGTGTGTAATGTTTATTTTTATGCATACAAAAATACATAATATTATTATGCTTTATGGGCTCCTTCTCCATCCGCGAAAACATCGTAAACATTATATTAGTAAGTACTACGTATACAGGGTGGAAAAAATTCAGTTGTTGGAGGGAAAGTATCCTGAATATTGATAATGGCAAATTTTACTGAAAGGAAACATTCCTTTATTTTCTAAACTAAGTAAAACTGCATTCGAAGATTTTAGAAAATTCACCTGCTTTAGCTGCTTTAGCCGTGTTGAAACCAGTGAAATGTGAAAAAAACATCCTGTATTTTTATGGCACTAACCGAAAGGATCACTCAATCAGTCATAAGGATCAATTTCTGTAAGCACCATAGTAGTTATCTTAAATTAAGGGAAGCCCAAGAAAAATGAAATAATTGAAAAAAAATTCCTACATACACTGTCAAATGTAAATAAATAGTCCCCAAAATATTGCTATATATGGGTAAGCAGTATCTTTAAGGTGATCATCGACTTTGACAATTTCTTGTTAAATAAGGTTCCTAATTATGAAAGATTTTATGTTAAGTTGTTCCTTGGGAAACTGGCAATTTGATTATAACTATAATCATATTTCATATCATTAAAAACTTTAATACAATAAACATAAAGACGGGGTCAAAAGTACAATGATTGGCCCTTGTTTTATAAAGATTGACATAACCAAAATATAATATAATTATTGGCATGCTAATCATTGTACTTTTGGGTTTATTGACCCCGCAAATGTTTATACTCTGTAGGTACCAATATTTATACAAATTTATAAAATTTAACGATAGTGATGTGCAGTATTAGCGTATAATCAAATATAATAAAAAAACAGATCAGTAAGTAATATTTTTACGTAAGACAAAAATAAGAATTGAAAGTAAAATTATAGTTTATTCAACTTTTACGACACCAGAGTATTATATGCTTGGGGTTATATTTTAAGCAGCCTCAACGGCAAATTACAACAACAACAAGTTAGCTAGTTATACCACCAGCATCGACCTCCCAGTCAATCTTTAATGTTTAGTCTACAGTAATGTATCCCGCTCTCGGTTCACAGAACGAGACATCTTACGTTGCATTTCTGCAACTAAATCATTTAATTTTGTTCATAGAATAAGTCAGTCGATTGTTAACCGCTAATTACTTTTGTATTTTTTAAAAGACCTCTACACTTCCTCAAAACAAATCTAGCTAGCTATTTGAATTAAGTTGTTATTACTATAAAACAATTAAAATTAATGGAATGAGGTATAGATAAAATACCAATAATCATTTATTTACGCACTCAGGAAACTATCAAGTTTCTTTACATGATGAGATATTTTTCTTCTTTTAGTAGGTACCTACTGGACAGGGTTTGTATGGAAAACAAATGGCACCTTTCAGAAATATTGTGTTTCATATTGTTTTATCTACGACGCTATGGAAATTTTATTTCAAAAATTATCATTGTAACAAATTGTAATAAAATACCAATAAATAATATTAGATCTGATAATGGACTTAAGTAATGTATTGTATTGTATTGTATCACTAAAGGTGACACATCATTAAATTTTCTGAGATATCTTGGTACAAATAATTGACATAAGTAAAAGTATAACGATTAGCATGGCCAATCATCTAGTTGCTGCTTTAAGTCACTAAGTACAAACATTAGCCCGGATGCAATGATGTTTAAAAAAATATAGATACGTTATGCGCTTACAAATCAACCAAAAAATCTGTTTCGAAAAGAGCTACAACACACACGCGTTTATCTTTTGTTTCACTACACCAATCACACTACAATAATACACGACGGCATTTTAACGTTGTATGTCAAATATCGAGCATTTCTGACAACATCAAAAGCGTGCGTATCGTCTTGTATTACAGAGCGACTACGAGCAGACGAGGTCAATTGACTGCTCTTACGATCTTCATCGTCGGCGCACTAGTGACATCTACCTCTTTTTTACATTATAATATCATTGCCCGGATGCCATTCAATTGATCTTTTGGATATTAGAATTGTTACTCACAATTTTTACTCACACAATAAAAGTAAAAAGAAAATTATACTAAATATCATTACAAAATGCTTAGTTCTTGCTTTCTAGGTTTGTAGGGTTAACGAATACCTATCTATCTAACGGCTTGACACGCACATGTCGTGTGTGTTTGTTTTAGTAATCGTGCTTTAATTACATTAAAGCCCAATTTAAATATACGTGGGCACCATGTTCCAATTAATATGTTTTTAATTAAAAAAATGGTTTTTGAAGTTCGCGTGCGGAATAAGAGCAAATACAACTACTATCTATTCCATAGTATCTGCCTACTTGAAATAAATTTGGCTTGTACTAGTTACTACTATAATAAATATTATAATGAATGCATTGAAGTATTATTACCAGCGTATAGAACTGACACCGCGAACACCATGTATGTCCCAATGCATTGGCGCCACGTGGCTTCAATCTTCAATGGATTCGTTCGATTTTGGAACGAGTCGAACGAATCGAACGAATCCATCGTTCGATTTTGAAAGGAGAACGGGGGCTCAATTTTAAAAATGGAACCTCCCGGGCGGGAGACACATTTTGTTCGAGATGTCTGTTCTATGCAAAGATATTATATATTAAGAAGAGGCAGATACGTTATAACCGCGCGCGTTGTGAAACTCAAAAAGTTCCCAATTGGGAACTCTTGTAATTAGTCTGCGTCGAGCGCAATCACGAGCGTGGCGCATCGTAGGTTCATACGTCCTTACGAAAATAAATCAAAATGCCATCGTGTGTGTTTCGAAAGTGCACCAATTATGACTCCAAGGTCAACAAAACACAAGGAATCTCATACCACATTTGAGTACGCTAAGATACTTAGATTATTTAGTCTATTTCAATTATTTTTCTAAACAATCTAATAACTCATGCAAAGACGCCATATTCAGATGAAGAAAGAGATAGCGATCTAGTTTTGACGCGAGAGCGATAAAGACCGTAGCCTATTGACGCGAGCGACAAACACTACCTGTCTTTTTCACTATTATGGTTTTAGTAATGCCATCCTTTTTACATAATTTGCCAATGTACTAGTGATTGGTGTAGGCAAACAAAAGATAAACGTGTGTGTGTTATAGCTCGGTCGGAACAGATTTTTCGGTGCCGTCGACTTTATTCACCTGAGTTAATTCACCCAGGTGTTTTAAGTCTACTTTTAGTGTACTTTATTCACCTATGCACCCAGGTGATTTAAATCTACTGATCGAGGTGAATTAAGTATACTAAATCGGTAGACCTAAATTCACCTAGGTGATTAAGGCAAGCTATACACGAGCCTACTGCCGAGGTGTAAACTGAATTTACCTTATTAAAAAAATATTTTAGTGTAAAATCGAATCTTCCTAAAATGATATTTTATTTTAAAGTGGAACTTTTATTACATCGTCTCAAACTTTTTGGTATGTGTGTCGCATGTCGCGTGACGGTCGGTTCTTAACTTATCGGTTCTCAGTAACGGAAGTACTTAGGATGACCTAGCTTTCAACATTTATCTGAGTGAGTACGGGTGCTACTACATGATACATTCTGAAGGTCTGATGATGACCAGGTATATACTTATCGCTTCTCAGTAACGGAAGTACTTAGGATGACCTAGCTTTCAACATTTATCTGATTGAGTACGGGTGCTACTACATGATACATTCTGAAGGTCTGATGATGACCAGGTATATACTTATCGCTTCTCAGTAACGGAAGTACTTAGGATGACCTAGCTTTCAACATTTATCTGATTGAGTACGGGTGCTACTACATGATACATTCTGAAGGTCTGATGATGACCAGGTATATACTTATCGGTTCACAGTAACGGAAGTATCTTCGAAGAATGGAACCAGCGCTTGCTACGATATTCAATTGTAGATATAGTTTGTTGGATGAATGTGAAGACATCTAAAATTTTATTAAACTCTTATAAATACGAAAGCTAAAAGTCTTGTTAGGCGGGGGCATAATCATGACAATATGACATTTAGAATTATATACGAATAATTTCGTAGATAAATTAAGCGCATAATAATAAAACATATTCGATTACGTTCCCCTTCTAGTTGTAATCTTATAAAACTACAAGTTTAGTATTAGATAATTATAATTATTCTCAAATACCAAAAACAAATTAGTTCACCTAGTTGCATAGTTAAATCAAGTCAACAAATATTGCGTGTAGTCTACCTATACTCTTTGCAATTTGGCATTTCACTTTTGACACTTTTGCATGCCTATGATACTCGATAATTATTGACAAGCAAACATAAACAAAAAAATGCGTTACTTGATAGAACTTTCATTTTCTTGTCACTAGTGAAGCGATGTGTCTTAGCTCTGACATTTATCAATATCGTTATTTGTCGAGTTATTGGCTTACATATCGAACATAATTCAGATTGATTTTTCCATGAGAAATTGAAAAATAAAAATGTGGCAAGTTATAACACAAGTGTAACTAATAAAAGAAGTAGTATACTGTAATTTTACTTTTAATATTCTTCACATGTACTAAAATCATCATTCGCAGTAGATAGGTATATTTTTTTTATTAAATCTATGAATTTATGCAATAATTTTAAATTTGAAATGGAAAAAATGAAAAGTATTTGCATTTATTATTTAAATACATTTTATAAACTATTTTGCATATCTCTGGTATTATTATTTATTGTATGTATATAATAAATGTACGTAAGTAATAAATTATTATTATATGTTATCTAATAAATCAACGAATAGCGTTATATTAAATCGATTAAAACTTCTTCGTAAATAAAATCGATTGCTACACAAAATCGAATCGGAATATCATTCCAACATCCCTAATTGCATTGACTAAAATGATAGGTGAATTAAGTCTACTTATACCAATTCACCTCGATCAGTAGATTTAAATCACCTGGGTGCATAGGTGAATAAAGTACACTAAAAGTAGACTTAAAACACCTGGGTGAATTAACTCAGGTGAATAAAGTCGACGGCACCGATTTTTCGGTCTATTTGTAAGGGCATAACGTATCTGTATTTATAACATCTTTGGTTCTATGACATTATACTTCTATGAATGAATGGTTTAAAATTTATTACCACAGTACCTAATGAGTTCATTGACCTCAAATGTTTGTTACAGAAAACAAGAGAACTACTAGTATAAATAGGGGTGTCGTTCGACTGACATGGTTCCTTTATACAGTTGGACATTTATAAAAGACACAACTGTCTAGTGGAAAGCGTAATGTCCAATTAAGAGCAAATTGTTTATCATTTACACCAATTCCATTGTTGAGCACAGATCTTGACTAAGAATAGAGGCTTTACAGTCGTTTCACAACTAATATCCTACCTACTTATAACACCTATACAACTTCTCAGGTTTCATGTTTGATTTAGAAGTTTCTTTCCTCGATACAATGACGTATAAATTAATAAAAAAGAGTAATTAAGACTTCGATAAAAAGTGCGTGCACTGTTCCTTGTAATAGGATATACATAGGTACTGGAGAACGATTCTTAAGCACTCTATGTTTTCTTTGTGTTTGATTCCACAGGTTCTCATACTTATTTATAACTTCCATTAAGTTTAAAAAGATTTCTAAAGCCGCACTAATTAATAAATCAGTAGAAACTTGTATAACTAGTCAACATTTAGATAACGTAAATAAATTTAAGTGCATAATTTAGTACAAAACATTAAGAAAGATCGTATTTCAATGGTCCAGAGTACCGATCCCAAAACGCAACCCCATGCTGGTCATAAGAGGCGACAGAAGCCAACCCCTCTGCTTGTTTAGTTTTATTTTAGTTTTACTAAGTTTTACCAATATCTAACTTATAAGTGTAAGACAAAATTGCTATTACTTGCAACTAAGATAACCATTGTCAACAAAATTAGTATCGTAATATTAGGTAATCATAACACATTCACTTTTGAAAAATAGTTCCCAAACAAAATGCTGATAAAACACAAATCAACACTTAAAATCTCACCTGAATGTCTGAATAAAATTAGCGAACAACAACAACAAAACAATTAAAGGCACTAACAACAAATGTTGCAAACACGCGACCTCACTGCTAGCACGTACCACGTACTATGAATGTATCAAATGTTTAGTATGGAGTGGGCCCGTGGGCCGGCTCAGTGGGACGCAGTTATCTTTGTATAGTCACTAGTGATGTGCTTTGAAAGTGTTTTCGAATTTCGATAACGATATTTTTTTATGTGCCGACCACGAATGTGAAAATAACACCGGACGTCACCTTTTCTTATCGAGAGTGACGCCGCCAAAGTGCGGTCCGACCAATCCGACGCGGTAATGGCGGCTGATTAATAACAGCATGGTGTCAATGTGTGCGTGTGATACTTGTACGAATAGAGGAGTTTGTGTGTTTGTGTGTGTGTGTTTGGGTTGTTTGTCTGTAGTTGCTACGTGCCACACTGAATTTGTTGCTGGTTGCTGACATTCCGTCTGGTTCTTTTTTTAAGTCTATGTTGCCGACCAACGAGCAGACGAGCCATCTGATGTTAAATGGTCAACGTCACCCACGAACGCTTGTAATACACAATTGTTACAACTGAAATTAGTACTTATTAATTGTGGTTAAAGAATCTTTATTCTCAAAAGAAATTACATTTCACTGTATGACAATATAAATTAAAAATATGTACGTAAAATTACGTACACTATGTTGTGAGCATACAGATTATAGTTTTATATAGAAAGATGAGTTTTGGGTTGAATTTGTATTATTAATATAATTATCTCTCTTAAACCTGTCTGGTTAACTACCACCTTGTGGCTTGGGAGCTAGTACTTTCTTCTTTCATTTTTCTTCTTACGTGGCTGGCAGCGTATCAATAATATGGTTTTCCTGAGTGATGCCCATGGACGAAGGTAACCACTTACCATCTCTGGTACCAATTTTTCCGATTTTCGGCGAGTAACATTAAACATTTTTAGTAAGCAAAATCCGTGCGTTTGAAGCTTGTATTACATAACCATCGTAGCTTGGGCGATATATAATAAATAAACTCACCCACCTCCAACCCACACTGGAAGAGCGTGGTGAAATACCTACGCTGTAGGCCTCTTCACTTATATCGGGAGTCCCGTGCCCCACAATGGACTATGAATGACATACAATGTTTTTCATTATGTATCTTACTAATTAAAACACACGTGACACGACCAAGCTAAATGATGACGTTTAATGCACTGACAAATATGTAATATTTATGATAAAACTGAGGTGAAATAAAGTGAGCAGGTAGATATGAAAACAATGTTACTATAAGTGACATGCTTTTATACCTTCGATCACTTATCACTTATTCACAAATAGTTTAAAGTCTATAAATACAGCATAGTTCTATAAACACGAAAATTTTATATTTTCATCTCTTCACATCACTAGATCCAGTTATGTCCCCTCCATACTTCATTCACACCGGTCAACGGCGCCGAACCCAGCAAAACTGACCTATTCTAAAATGAACCTTATTTCCAGCGTTTAAGATACATTATCTCAAACATGTTAACAATCATGCGTGATCTATCCATTATCTTAATGTCACGTCTATTGTCTTGCGATAAGGTTTATACTCCAATGATAAATATTGGCAAGCATAGAGCAATATACTTAAAATGCATGCTAAAATGTGTGAAAAATTAATAAGGGATATTGAATTATATGCTATACGTAATAAGGTTGAGATTTACCGAACGCATGACCCCGTCTGGACGTCGCATTATCGTTTAATATAAATTGTTGTTTATGTGTTATGTAAAGGGCATAAGGTTCAAATTGAATTTATTTCTTCTAGAGATGAAATTGATTACATCAGACAACGTGCTGTTTTGAAATTATTATACGATAGTATTCCATAAGGATTGATATTGATTCTTTCGTAATATGAATGTGGTCTCGAATACTGATTATGACATGAAATAAAACATGAGAGGTGTCAAGGGACACCCGGATGGAACGAAGTTCCTTTCGATTTAAGTATTGTTTTGTTGTACAGCGCCATCTCTGTAAAACTCTCTGAATCACTTCAAAAAAAGTGTCGTCATTCGTAAAATCAAAAAGTGTCGTAATTTTCCGTTTAGCCCCCTTTCACAACGCGCGATAAGGAACTTCGTTCCAACCAATAAATAAAATAGTAAATTAGGTTTCTTCAAAAGTCAATCGCTTCTTTATCGCATCAAGAAATCCCTACGGTAAGTGGTCCCTGGAGGAGAAACGGCAAAAAACTACAGAGTTTTTTTCCTACTGCTAGTTATAGAGAGTACCTACCTATCTACTAATTGGAGTATAATGTAGGTATTAAAGCACCAGAACAGACATCGCAAAAAAATGTGTCACGCCGGGAGGTTCTATTTTCAAAATCGACTGAATCCATTGAAAACTGTAGCCAATTGGCTACATTATACATGTATATAATCATCGGGTTCACGATGTCGGTTCTATATGGTATCTACTAGTAC
Organism: Thymelicus lineola; assembly: GCA_963932265.1. Classification (NCBI taxonomy): domain Eukaryota; kingdom Metazoa; phylum Arthropoda; class Insecta; order Lepidoptera; family Hesperiidae; genus Thymelicus; species Thymelicus lineola. Next base: position 9,852,910 of record OZ010705.1, on the reverse strand, counting down.
CTAACAATAGTTCAGTGCTACAACGGCATAAAAAAAAAACTTGAGAGGTGTCAAGGGACACCCGGATGGAACGAAGTTTCTTTCGATATTTCCTATTTTACTTATGTTAAGGCCAAAGAATCTCAACAGCGTGATTCAGAAAGTTGTACAGCGCCATCTAGTTTCAACTAGTTACAACTTTCTGAATCACGCTGTTGAGATTCTTTGGCCCTAACATGAGTAAAACTAGATGGCGCTGTACAACTTTCTGAATCACGCTGCTGAGATTCTTTGGCCCTAACATAAGTAAAATAAAGAACTTCGTTCCAATAGCAAAAAGTGTCGTCACGACTTTTCGTAAGAATCAAAAAGTGTCGTAAGATTTTTTTCCGTCTAGCCCCCTTTCACAACGCGCGATAAGGAACTTCGTTCCAATATTTAGACTGTGTTACTCTATCTGCCCCAGTTAATCGAACCTGAGACGACTTTGCACAAAATGTCAATCTGTTTTTTGTATACTAAGTAAATGAGAGGAGCCTATATTATCAATATTCAATAAGAATATTCTAAAATTTCAACAAAAAAAAACCGACTTCATATTTCCAATAATAATAAAAAAGACTCATCGAAATCGGTTAGCGTATTGAGTAATTCGTAAATTTTTCGCGCACATACTTATTTAATACTTTAAGACTTATTTGGTTTTCTCATGGATGCCATTGTCAGACTTTAATCAAATTTAAGTGGGACCACGTGACAAGCACCAGCTTTTGATTAAAAAAAGAATCATCAAAATCGGTTCACCCAGTTGAAAGTTCTGAGGTAACAAATATAAAAAAAATACAGTCGAACTGAGAACCTCCTCCTTTTTTTGAAGTCGATTAAAAAAACAGAATAATTATAAAAATATAATTCCTTAATAATAATTTACTTAATTACATATTTTTATAACAATAGATACAGAGACTAGCTAAACGAAATCTTAATAAACCAAGAATTTTGAGGAGGTATTACAGATAATGATGTCTAATCACAGGTCTTAATTTTATTATAATTATCATGAAAAAAATGTAAAAACTATTTTAAATGCACATTGAAGTATAATGTCATAGAACAGACATCTCGAACAAAATGTGTGTCCCGCCGGGAGGTTCAATTTTCAAAATTGAACCCCCGTTCTCCTTTCAAAATCCTTTGAAGAAGCCTATTGGCGCCAATGTATTGGGACATAAATGGTGTTCGCGGTGTCGGTTCTATACGCTAGTAATAATACTCCAATGTTGTCATTAGAATAAAGCAATACGTAAAATTTAAACTCCATAAGATAAGAGGAAGTAGATCTAATTAAGCTTTCAAGATCTGGCATGGACAAAGAGGACAAGAAATAAAAGCATTTACGCTCTAGGATAATAAGACATGTTTTCATGTCTCTAGCAGCCATAAACATTTTAGGTAAGACATTGAAGTACCAAATTATCTATACCATTCATAGTATTTATAATACAGTTATTTATTCAAATCAAATCAAATCATTTATTCATCAAGAATATGTTTACATATGTATGTATGTACATGGTGTTGGGTAATACATTTTTATAGTATGTTGACCAAACTAACTGATCGTCAGGTGCCTAAACTAGGCGTAAGCCTGTAATTTAGGCACAGAATATAGGCAACTGAACTCTCCCAAGGGGTATCCGTTTACTACTATAGTAATAATATTATTTACCTATATGTTAACCCTGCTGTATACATGTATGTATGCTATAAAGTATTTTGTATGCAGACTACCCGCAGATTGGCAATACTGGCTGTATACATTACCTACTAAATACTATCATCTACAGTCTACACCAGATAGTATTCAGTCATTCTACAGGACGGCTATGGAGAACCTTTCAGCGTCTTAGCAAAATCCAAAAAACAGTATCTCATTGTCTAATCAAGTCTTCTTCGTGGGTTCTTAAAGAGGCCCTGGATGACGTCAACAGTCAACCCGGACGTCTCTGGCAGGTAGAAAAAGCAGTAAACAGCAGAAAGGAAGCAAACTGCTGCGAAGAAGTGAAAGACTCCTCCAAGGCCGAGTAAACTCAGCATATTATTGAAGATAAACAGTATGATAAAGTTGCAGATCCAAGCATACTCTACTGCCAACATTGATGCAATACTTCTTATCTGAAATCAAAGAAATTCATGGGGATTTATGATAAGTTATTTATCAATTACATAATGTTTATGTCCCATAATCCGCCTTTTCAATATCTGTTACAAGATTTTCGATGGAAATTCATAAAACGATTTATTAAAAATACTTAGTGTTTGTATTATACAAAATCACTTTTTGTGGCCATTAAAGAATTTTAACATACATTTTTAACCATGGTCATCTTGGAAGATATAATTCCATTCTATGTTTTCTCCAACCAAGTTTATAAGAACTTACTTCAGGCAAGAACACCTCAGCTACAATCACATAAGGCACGGTGCCAGCTCCGAAGGTATATGTGGTGGTGTAGAGGTTCATGAACACCGCAGTCACCCAGTGTGGACCCCAGTGGAACTGGATCTGGGTACCGAGCACCACGCAGCAGACACCACAGCTGATGGAGGCGTAGATCATCAGAGCCTGAAGGATACAAATAAAGTGATGATATAAGAAATATCTTTTTTCTTCTCTTTTTTCTCACCCATGGACATCAGCAACACCAAAGGTCTGACTGATGCTTTGCCGGTAAAGAAAAAGAGAAGAAAAAGAAAGATAGAAACTCCTAGCTGGTATAAGACGAGTTGTTTGACGACTGACTCAAGTAAGAGGGTGATAGCTATCCACGCGGACCCCATGGAGAATTAATAAAATAATATAATTATCTTTATATCGAACAACGAGGCTCATAGCATAAATACCTTACACACTAACATACATGTCAATATACACTTATACCTAAAGCACTACTTTATCAGCGAAGTGACTCGCTTTCGATGACTCCCGAGTCCCGGTGGTCGCCGATGTCCGCGGAATTTTCTGAAGACGATCCCCTTCGGCCACAGCTCCTCCTTCAGAAAAGTCGATAGGAGCTCGGTTGGAACACACACAACTCATAAGACGATAATAATGGTAAAATCAATAATTACCAATTTAATCCCTTTAAGGGAGAGTCCCATCCATCAGCGATTTTATTTACTGGCTATTAACAATACAAAAATTTTGACTATGTTTGTACTATTATTAAACGCTTTTATTTAGCTTTACTTCGGAGCATCAAAGCATCAAATCTTCAATATTATGATCAAAATGCTACTCTATTTACACGGCAATAAGGTTATTAAACGCTTTTTATATTTAGCTTCACTTCGGAGCATCAAAGGATCAAATTTTGTAACGTTAATTTGAATGACTTCCCTTTAATGAAAATTGATGAAATTTGGCAGACATGTGTATTTCCGATGACAATACACGAAAATCATATTTTAAACTAATTTTCATTGTTTATTTGTTGTTAAATTAAAAAAAACGATTTTCAGACTTTAGACGCATAATTCTCTATGTTCTATTTTACGTAGAGACTTGAAATTTTCACAACTTGTAGCTAATTTTATAAACTAAACATTGAAATAAAAGCGTTTAAAAAAAAAATTTTTTTTGGATTCAACTTATAGTATTATTGACGATACATAAACAGAATTGCTTAGCTGTTATCTTGGTATCAAAATAAAGGTTAGATTAGATATGGTGAGATACGCTTTATTGAAAGTAAACGTTATATTCAGCCTTTTGCGCTGGCCTTATAACTATTTTACACAGGATTGAACCTTGACAATATGTGTTTTTGAAAACGTTAAACTTTTTTTTTGAGAAATAAAAGATTTTTAAACCTTAAAACATTAAGATCCTAGCTAAGGCCATTGCATCTTCCATCAGAACTGCATTCAGGGCAAAAAAAGTTGGCCTGTGTCAAGGATGGATAGACCTTACACTATGCCTTCCGCTTACCACAAAATTTAAGCTGATCAATGTGCGATTGACATGAAACACCGGGCTAGAAGCGCATTGCTGCAGTGTTAGCTATATTTTAAGTTTTATCCAGCTTAACGTAAGAAAGAAGAAATTTACCCGTCTTCCAGCCTTATCAACCAACGAAGCAGCAGCAAAACTCGCAACCACTGTGACAACAGCGAACAGAACACTGGACAAAGTGGATGACATGTTGGGTATTGCCTCCTTGAATAGAGGCTCAGCGTACACCTGCATGGCCACCAGTCCTTGGAATACCACGGCAGTGTATAGGGCTAGCGTTAGTGCGAAGGCTTGGCGCGATGATCTGGATTTTTCTGGAATAAATACAAATTAATTAAGGATGAACTGTGTCAGAAGGCAAGGAGCTATTTTGTTCCTTGAGTTCTACACAAAATCTTCAGTCCATGAGACAATGTCACGGGGGATATGTGGATACCTACTGCCTAGTCTACCGTGGAAATACCTTGGTCTACTTTTCTGTCTTAAAAATAATCCTCGGCATAGAATATATAATAGTACGGGTACGGTAGAATTCCTTCATAAGATTTAGTTGAAAGTTTCGCTTTTTTTTTGCAACACTTTGCTAAGAACTTCCTATGATTTCTTAAAATGACTATGGAAGACGGCGATCATCCACACGCCTTACGTATAAACCTTGCCATATCTCATTATTTACGATATTGTTTCATCATGATCCTTAAGTACCACGTAGTCCAAACAATGTTATAATCATCCTCGCAGTTATCTACGCCAGAAGCATAGGTTTATGAAATAGATAAAAAAGAAAGATCTAATACGCCCCAACTCAGAGTCACTACCGGTTACTTAAATCGCTCCTTAGTTGGTACGGAATTTGTATGGTGATTCTTTACTAAGGAGCGATTAAAGTAACCGTTAGTGACTCTGAGTTGGGGCGAAAGAGAACTAAATGAGCTCTATCTAGAAGTATATCGTAATGAAATAAGCCACTTTAAACGGGCATTGTGCAACATTTCTCTTTTTTGATGCGGCATACATAAAATTTTGCATGGTCTACAATCAGTTTGCGTGGTCAGACAGTGGTGTTTTTAGGGATCCGAAGTCAAATCGCAACCCTTATAATTTCGTCATGTCCGAAGCATAGCGTTGAAAAGTTCTTTCAAAAATATTAAGGGTCTTCTAAGACCATAATTGGATTCAGGGTTCCCTTTGCAAAATATTTGGCTTTAAAGAGCTAATTTTGGTTAGAGTCAAGTGTTTGCCTCCCTGCCAGCTAAATGGTTGGAGTGAAAAAATTTAAAAAAGGGTTAAGTGATATAAAAAACTATCAGTCGATAAACTTACTACTTCAGAACCCTTTATTGCGCGTGGCCTGACACGCGCTTGCCCGGTTTTTTGTTATTTCTTCCTAGTTATGTATATTCAAATGTTACTTTACTTTTGAAACTTAATTTCACCCACCTGCATATTATTTAATACTATCGAGCTAATCTTATGATATTAACGGGTATGATCGATAATCTTTATTGCTATTCTTTATCTTTTATGGGCATTGAAAAAAAATATACTGGTGAAGGTTACACGTACAATCATGATTGTCAATCAACAAATTGCAAACATGATGAAATTTTTTCATAATGATTGCATAGTATAGCGTAGCTGATTGAAGATTGACAATCTTTATGCCGGACTTGCTTGATTTCTGAATTCCAAAATGTCAGTGTGCAATTGGCCAGCGTGGTAGACTATGGCCTGTACCCCTCATATTGTGAGAGACCCCGAGCCCAGCAGTGGGACAATTAAGGGTTGTAGCTAGCTAGCTAGTGTATGAAATTTCTTCGTTTAATACGTCATACAGTTAAAGATTAATGAATACAACCATACTCAAATTAGATATCTGAAAATACCGTATAATAATGAATATTACCAAATTATCATGTATTATTCCGGTATTGTCTTACAGACCACGGTATTTTTCGTATTTCTGATAATTTATTTTTTTATAAGTAACTAGGAAATCACCCTCGCTTCGCTTCGGGGAAAAATAGTAAAAAAAATATAATATAGCCTTTGTCACCCGGGGATAGTGTAGCTTCCCAACAGTGAAAGAATTTTCCAAATCGGTTCGGTAGTTTCGGAGCCTATTCAATGCAAACAAACAATCAAATATTTCCTCTTTATAATATTAGTATAGATTAAGTATTCTTAGATAAACAAGAGGAGGATCATGTATTTTGTAATTCTGGTTCTCTTATTTGGTTAAAATGTCTATTTATAAATACCTACTCATAAATTTCCAAAAGGAAAGCTTTTCAGGGGCCTTGGAGTCAGGTTTTAACTTCTCGTGGTCGGGTGTTTCATCTGTAAAAAAACAATTGAACATCTTATTTTTATATAATATTTTTATATTATCTGTGTTACCTTCAACCAATTAGTCATGGAGTATAGAATCTATGTCTGTGAGTACCTATAGAGGTAGAAAGGGGGAAATAAAGAAATAAGATAAAGGCATTGAAGTACTATTACTTCATATAGAACAGACACCCCGAACATTGAGTCGGGTGCATTCATTGTGGCCAGGGTGGCTCACTTCATTCACTCACTTGCTTGTCACTCACCTGCGTTCATTGCGGCCGCATGCCAAAATTGTTTAGTAACAAACTGAAAAAATGCCGTCTTGCGTGATGAGAACCTGTCACAATTGCACGTAAAAAAATACAAAAAAGAAAATGGTATTACTTATCATCAGTAAGAAAACAAAATATTAACTTAAATCAACTAAAACGAATTTATTTCAATTATTGTGGAATGTTCCCGCCATTTTTTAATGAAATGCAAATAAATTGACTTGAATAAATTCAAGTCAGTTCAGTCAGTTCAGGTCAGTCAATTGAATTGAATTGAAAAAATCATGAGTCGGCTTACACACTTGGCAAGTAAGCGTGTTAATGGACAAATAAATAAGCCCGATAAGAATGACTATAGTACCTACTCTTTGGTAAATAATAAATTATGTGTATTATATTACTCAGTGAATTCAATTAAACATTAAATCAAACATTTGGAAGAGCTAAAGATTTAGAGTTGTTGACTGTTTGTCGTGGTTCGGCAAGTGTCTTATACAAAGTTACTCTATGTAAATCACCTTCTAGAGTTTGAAAAAAGAACGCGTCATCGCGGTTTCGGGACACACATTTTGTTCGAGATGTCTGTTCTATGTCATTATACTTCAATGGATAAAGGTAGAAAAGTGCAACAGCACCAGAAGCAATTTTTACATAGTGACTGGTTTTATCAGAATTTAAACCTCTCCTCTAAATCAAATGTTTTATTGATAACAATGCCGATAAAATCCATACTATATTTATGATTATCAATTTCACCACGACAGAGTGAGATCTATAAGCCGTGCTTAGGCTGTGCTCAGACTTCAAGTTGTCGAAACAAAAATAATAGTCCCACATTAATCTTAATATTTTCCATTTTGTGACTTTTTTCTTATTTTGTCAAATATCTGAACGAGTGGTGCTAAGCTAAATCGTCCTTAACGTTCATTGAAATATTATTACTAGCGTATAGAGCCGACACCGCGAACACCATGTATGTCCCAATGCATTGGCGCCACGTGGCTTCAATCTTCATGGATTCGTTCGATTTTGGAAGGAGAACCGGGGCTCAATTTTGAAAATCGAACCTCCCGGGCGGGTCACACATTTTGTCCGAGATTTCTGTTATCTACCTTATTTATTGATCTATGTCTATGACATTATACTTCAATGTTAACGTTAGCCATTTTATAAGACTTTTTATTTTTTGTATTCACAAAGTGTCAGTCATTTAGTACATTTGTCTGTTGTCTAAGTTAAAGTACGCGTTATAGATATCCCCTTTAGATGTATAATGGTGATGGAGCTTACCATCCATTTCTGGATTGAGAGATCTTCTGATAGTGTTCATCTCTTCCACCACAATTTTCGAATCAATCTTGGCTGCTCGGTAGAAAGCGATGGCTTTTGCTGCTTCCTGGGAAAATTGTGCTTTTACTACTTTGTCTTTAAGGGACCATTCCTTTTAAAATGACTTCAAAAAAAGCAGAAGGTTCTCAATTCGACTGCATTTTGTATCTGTTTGTGTGTTACCTCATATTTTTTACTAGGTGTACTGATTTTGATCATTCCTTTTTATGTATATTCGAAAGCTGGTATTTAAATTTGAGTGAGATCTGACGAGTAATTTTTGAGTCACCTATCCCTAATTTTGAAGTCAGTTATTGTCAAGAATTATTAGATTGGCAACCGATAAGTTGCCTTTGGTGTAACTTATGTATGTGGCTTAGGATGACCAACATTAGATGGATGGTCTCCTTCTTTGTTCGCTATACTCTTTTAAAAAAGAAATAGGTTTCCCATATATGTAATTAACCTTAATCCTGCTACAGAGAATCGTTTTTGTAGATTATCTCGTTAAAACAGATTACCTCAAACTTGTTTCCATGCTTCACGTTTTGGTTGCTTTTCAGATTTTTTAAATTTTTATGTCCATTTTCTATTAATACAAATATTAACACGACACTCTTTTGATATATTTTTTAATTTAAAAATTAGTCCATTTAAATTATTCAATTTAGAATCTTATCAATGTTGATAACTACTTTGTATTTTATAATAAAGATATATTTTACTAAGTAACAAGTAATAAAAAAGAATTTATTTTAAGCTATTTTAAAATCCACGACGTTTGATGAAACAAATACAGGTAGAATATCCGCGATAAATAAATTTCCAGGCTGATAACAGAGATGAACAGCATAACAAAGAAATTATTATCTTTATAATCGTCTTACAGTTTGAGCTTGTTATTATATCATTAAAGCTAATTATTGTTATCTCACACATAATAAATGTCATTAATCATATAGTACCTACGCATCAAGCCACCCACTGTCACAGTTATTGCGTCACATAAAAAAAAAATCTTTTATTGTACAAAGTTATTGCTAAATAATAGAATATCGCGTTACTTTGTTGAAATCCATTATTGCCGTCAAAAATCGAGTCAACGGATGGTAATTAGATATCACCGTACATGCACTGAAATCGAAGGCAACCTTTATGGCATTTTTTACGCAGTGCCCAAAAAGAAAATAGGAGTATACAATATCACAATTTTTTATGTACAGAAAGAAAATAACAGCCGGTAGTCAGCTACCTCTTGAAAGGTGAAATACGTTGAAAACATTAAATGCTTTTTGGGTTAATCTGACTTATACGGATCTTCAATATTTAGTATCATTACCCTTTGTCCTCCTTATCAGATTGTTCCGTCCCATGAGTAGAAAACAGATTGATTTCAACCCAAGAATTAGTAGAGCTCCTTACGTCCTAAAGATGTTTCTTTTTGTTAAAATAATTTACAACTCACTCCTCAAAATCCCAATCTCACGTTTCTATATAACAACCAAAGAAAATCGAATAATAATAATAATAATAATAATAATAAATATCGTTTTATTTCCTCTTACAAAATATTGTTTACAAATGCATACATCTTATAAAATTATATGTTTGAATGAATGTAACTTTATCATTGTTATATCTTCATGAAACGTAACTTCTCATTTAAAGACCTCATCAGAATTATTTAATGAAAATCAAAGCCATCACTTACCCTTTCCTGTCCTTTCTTCATCAGATATGTGGGAGAATCAGCGATGAACGTTATCATTGATGTCCCTAAAACCCCCAGGCCAAGACAAATGTAGTTCATCATGTGGTAGTCCAGAAACCCTCCTAGTAAATAGGAAACCAGCATTCCGACACCGTAAAATACTATGCTTCCCGATGTCATCCTTCCTCTGATAGACTCCTGGCAGAATTCGCTGACGTAGACCGGAGTTATCAGCAAAGTGCATCCACCAATGCCGGAGATGAAAACAGCCACAAGAATGGCTTCTACTCTGGGTAAAACGCATACTATTGACCAAGCTATCTGGAAATGGAGATTTTTAGTACATTTTAAAATATATTTTTGTAGACATCGTGGAAAAACATATTTTATTTTAGTTATCGGACAGAAAAAAAGCCTTTTTCTTTGGGGTATTTATTAAAAAGAAATTAGAGACACTTATTTAACCAGTAAGACCCTCATTCAATGACTTTAAAGAAGAATGAGAGAATATATAAAATATAAACAAATATAAATATAAACAAAGAAGAATGTAAAAGCAATTCAGTTGAAATCGTTACAAAATGTTTAATAACTTACAACTTGTGGCAACGAGAACAAAATATAACTTTTTTTCCTTCCTAATACATCCAGTAGGAATCCACATATGGGAGTGCAGATAAGAGCACTAATTGACGATAAGCTACCGAACAGAGCTATCTCTGTTTCTGTCATCGGTCGGTTCAGAGTCGTGTTGCTAGATGAGAAGAGTTTAACAGTAGAAGATGGCCAGGTGTACATCAAACCCATAGCGAAGCATCCATAGCAAACTGCAAAAACATTAGATATACATCAATGGGTGTATATATGTTGCTTTCTGAAATCCTCGGCACCCCGAGGTCGTTCCGTGAAGCCTGTGGAGACACCAGGAGGATCCTGCGCTTCTGGACGGAGCTAGGCTGGCTAGATAACTAGCTGGCACACATATTTACGTACAATGGCCCAACTTAGAGGCTAAGTACGGAAACTGGAGCCCATCACCATCACCATAACCATAACCATATGTTGCGTTCGAAATCAAAATGCGGTGGGGTTGATATATAAAATTTTCAGGCAATCTTTAATTTTTTAATGGAAGTAGTCGGCGAACGAGCAGACGGTCCACCTGATGTTAAGGGACCATCGTCGCCCATGGACATCAGCAACACCAAAAGCATCACAGCGTTGCCGGCCAAGAAGGATAGAAGAAAAAGAAAGAATGTGCAGCAGTGCAATTCAAAGCTCATTATATAAATTTTTTCACTGTAACGAAGAAGTCAAAACCGTCATAGGCAAGCCCGTTGTTATTTGAACACAAATCTTTTTGAAAATTTTATGGTTATTTAAAGATTTTTATCTAATAATTTTATTACATTGTTACACTAACTAACTTGCCTAAAGTTTATGTCATTATGCTAGAACAAACAAAGATTTACAATATAAACCTGCAACTTTATTGATGTTGTTCTTGGGATTAAGTACTTGAAGGAATTCTAGAATGGATTTTCTTTATTTCTATGGTAGATCATTTTAGATAATGAATCATCCCCATCTCATTAAATAATACCGTCTGGGAATGTTGTATAGAAATTTCTGTATATTATATTATACTTGTTTTGCTACCGATATTGCTTTTTTATTAAATAATTTATAAATTATTTAGTATTATAATACTCGCATATATAATTATAGTTCCCTCAAATAGATCTAAAATAGGTTATTCGCCATCATAGTTAACTTCGTTTTTAATCTATTTAATTTACTTACAAATACTTCTTTATCACATCACTAATGTTCTTTAAACGCTTTTAATTACAAAGTACTTCTGCCATTGACTTAGTTTAATCTTACTTTCGGTTGAATTTCAGATCAAGTCAAGATTTCTTACAAGTTGCTGTGAATTGATCTAGGAACAATGCTATTGCTCTAGGAAATTCATTGAATTATTCCTAAAATATTGTAATCGAATCATTGTCAAAAGAAAAACAGAGAGTAGTCCTTGATGTTGTATATGGTCAATCGATGCACCGTAGTAGCCACTTATCATCACCAAAATGTTTTCCTTTGTTGTATTTATTATTATTATGTATGTATGATAAATTGATAAACTCGTTGTTATTTACATACCACAGAATAAAAACTTTTATATCTTTATTTTTATGATTTGTTTTAAGATTTCTTTTATATAGATTGTCTTTCTGATCTTATTTACCTACATAATTTTGTTCAATTTCAAATTCCTTTTCCCGGAAAGTTCAAACAATTGTACTTTTGATTTATGAAATACTTTCTTGTTCAAAGATTCCAATTCAATTCATCAACTACTTTTCAAATTATGCGGTGGAAATAATACATAAGTGGGATTACCAGAGATTACTCACCTATAATCGTACCAATAACTTGCCTTAATATCGACATATTTTCTTTTGTAAAAGTCTTCCGTATATATCACACGATGATACAACTCCACAGATGCACACTGAAGCCAACTCTAGCGGTACCATCTCTCGCTTGGTTATCAAATAACGTTTTATTGTCACTATACAAACAAGAATAATAAATTGTAGACAAGATTTTGCTAACGACTTTGTCTTCTTAATTCTCGTAATATTCGGCTTACACACAGATGGTTGGGTTTTTTTAACTTTAAATCCTTTAGTATCTATCAACTGTCTGAAATGTTTTAAACTTGTTTTGATAACAGTTTCTGCCTCCTTGTTGACAGGCAACGCATCGATGATTGTTGGCGTGAAATTTCCAATTTCCGTGAGAACTTCCGAATAAAAAGAATCCAAGAACATATTTCGATTAAGATACTATACTAACTATATTGAAGTTGGCTCTGTGCTTAATTTTAATAATATCGATAAACTTAGAAATCATCGAGGTACTGTTCTGTGGAATGAGCTTACTTCTGAGGTATTCCCAGAGCGCTATGACACCCTATGTGCTCCGGGAATCTTTAAAAAAGGTGTAAAAGAGTTCTCCTTCAGAGCCGGCGTTGCATTGGCAATTCCTCTGGTATTGCTCATGTCCATAGGCGACGGTGACCACTTACCATCAGGTGGCCCGTCTGCTTTTTCGTCAGCCCCTCATAAAAAAACTTCAAAAAGCAATGTACCTCCACGTTATGAGTTTGTTACAACCTGTAAGTGAAAATATTCATTTCTATTATTTAATACAACATTGAAGTACAGATGCTTATACTTATGTAACAAAAAAATGTAAGTAATGTCAACGTAATGTCTATCGTCTAAAATGAGGGATATTTCTTATCAAGTGAAGACGATAAATGATGACATGCTGAAGAAACATACATGCCAGAGAGTTATCCCTGATATTCTTAAGTCTGTCCTGGAAAATTCATAATATGGTCGTATTATAATATCATGTATGTATTGTATATTGATTGTTTTTGACGTGATAACGTCTATTAAAAGGATGCCGGCCGCACGCATGAAAAAGCATGACTCATCTGTCGCGTTACGCGAGCGAGCGAACAATGGAGAAAGCGCCATCTATGAACAAAACTATATACACAATTAAATCAGAAAGGAATTTGCTGAAAAAATAGTTTAGTTCAGGAGTTCTAGATGGCGTTGCAGTATAAAGATAAAAGTTTCTAATTATAAGTTAATTTCCAGATATAATATTATATTCGAGCACTACTTCATCAATGTTTTGTCATGACGTTGTCACGTTAAACTACCGTCCGTAAACCGACTTTACAGACAACCATTTTTTTCTCTTTTTCTCTGTCAAATCATTGTGCTCCCATAATTCTGCATAGTGCACAAAGACATAAATAAAAAAAAATTACATGCCTATAGCATTACGTTACCCCTCAGATCGGGAAGAGAATGACAGTGAGACAGTTATCAACAACTTATAATAATGGCAATACTATAATAAATATTCATTATTGTACACGACAGAAGCTAACACAAATTTTACTGTAAATGATAATTTGTCTAATAATAACTTTTTATATGAAGATCTAATAACAAAAAGATGTTAATATTTGAGATTGATGTGGGTAACTCCATTGTTTACTCAGACGATTACAGATGCTTCAGATTAAGACGGCGTAAAAAAATTAAATGAATTGCCAACACCTGATGGTAAGTAGAGGACCACTTAGGAGGAGTGGAGGGACCACTTAGCCATGGATATTAGTAACACTTTGACACCACACATTTTTCACTAAGTCTATGTCAAGTCCACTTCGACTCAACTCATTATGAAGGCAATCTAATATATGCTTCATGTCGTGTCTTAAGTATCTTTGGACAGCTGTTAAATCATCCAGAGGCCTTACTACTGACACTTGAGTTAGCCACTACCCAGCTACCAGTCCATACTGAAGTAGCGATGTAGATTTGTCTTATGACATTATTCTACTTATAATGGACAGCTCGGAAATAGCAAAACTTGGATCTCGCTATAACTTTATTTACACCAGTGCGCTTTCGTGATCATCTTGCGCCTTCACATTTTAGTTAACTTTACTTCAAGCGTATGCAATGTTGATTGCTACAAGGCGTACGCAGTTTTATGTCTACAGACGTCACAATTATATGACATAGCTTGTCGAAGTTTACTGTAAACTTGACGGTATATGGCTATCTGACTATATAGTTATCTCATGCCAAATGGATGCGGCATCAAGTCCGCTGCAAACTTGACAAGTAAACTTGATCATGTACGGCCAGCTTCAATTAGACCTCGGCAGCTACCAGATGTGATCATCTAACTTAGCAACAGAACTCTTTTCATCAATTGCTCTAGATTTCTTTAAAATGAGAGACCATGCTGTGACCTGCTAATGGCTTAAGTCTGAATGAAAACCGACTCAAAATGATTCTCATTTTGGTCACCAAGACAGACTGAAAATGAGAAAAGAAACAGCCACAAAAATGCAGGAACAGATAACGTGTAATATTGGACAAATTAACGTTCATTCTTTGATTACAGTGATAAATCTATGAACATTTGTTTGTAGACTGTACATGTAGTTATAAGGCTGTTGTCAATACATCTGGCTTAGTTCCGTGTGTCTTGTCATTTCTTGTGTTGTCTCGTTTCATGAGGATTGAGTCTATTTTGAAATGGGAATTTTTAATCAAGTCATTTGTACTGGTATAGGTAAGTTCTGCTTAGTGTTATTAGATTAGATAGAAGTGATTTAGATAATAATTATATTTAACTACACAATGTACCTTCGTTCTGCATTGGTTGGAAGCGTTCATTCAACCGAGTTAAATAATAGAGGGCGTGGTCGATAGTCCGATGGGTGACAGCTAATGGTACAGATCAATAAATTAAGTAGATAACTTACCGAAACTAACTCTAACTCACGATAGTCCGGAAGTTACTGGTAGAAATCAGCATGGCTTTTGACGTATGGATGAGCGTAGTAGCTTGTAAATAGCGTGTAAATACACGGAATCCAGTGAGCATTCCAGTCCAGTAACTGCATTGGCAGTCTGCTTTTGAATCCAATGCGACCAATCCAGTGCAACTGGAATAATGTAGACGGCCAATCCAGTACCATTCTCTTCTTGAAATCATTGTCACAGCTTCAAAATGTCTGGAAGAATGCAGACGATACAATCCAGTCCAACAGTGGACTGGAGTGATTTGCTGGATTAATGGACTGGAATAATGTAAACCGGGCATAAATCCCAAACTAAATCAAATATTCAAAAATACCAAATATTCACAAAGACTAAAGAGAGCTGTTTTGGATCCATATAAAAGCAAAATCCTTCACCGTGACAGACAAAATTCGCAACTATCAAAGCTTAGCTTATCTAAATGCAACGTAACAGGCAATTAGGGAAACTATTATCTAGATTTTATGACATTTCAACAAGATGAACACGGTAATTAAACACTATCTAATCAGCCATCAAAATGTTATACGCGTGATTATTTCAATGACGTAACATTTATCTTATACGCACTCGTAGTAATAAAATGCAGCATTTATGAAGTACGAGTAGGTAACCGCCTTCGCTTTGCTTCGGTTTTCTTTATTTTTTACACCTTGGGTACATTATTGGAGTTTTATTAAGGATCCCTAATTTTTTGAAAATATAATATAGCCTATGTTACGTGGGGATAGTGTAGCTTTCCAACAATGTAAGAATTTTTCAAATCGGTTCTTTCGTTTCGGAGCCTATTCAATGCAAACAATCAAATCTTTCCTCTTTATTATTAGTATAGATTATTGGAACTAGTAAATTCTACATTTCTCGGCATTACCATAAGGGAACATACCAAAACCACGTGACCCATTTAGGGGGGGAGGGGGGTCTTCAAAACAGCATGCTTGGTCTCAGGGGGGAAGGAGGGGGTTTAGGTTTTCGTCACGTAGTCTCTATCCTCTAGGAAAATTTCGAGCCTTTTCGAGTTCACTGAAAACAAGTGTGTAGGGCAGTGCAGGGTTGTTCACTATAGTGCATTTCAATTAATTTGCAGTTGAGCGTAATATATATGAGTATGATATATAATACGGTATAATATAGTATTATTACCTTTGATGAACTTGATAACAATTAACCCTTAGCACCATTCGCTATTTTCGGCCAACGCAATAACACACGTGTTGAACAAACCTGTTTTATAAAATATAATGACCACATTTACTTAAGATTTTTTAATATTAAATTAATAAAAGACATATTAAAAATATAAGTGAAATATTAAAAATGTAATCAAACAACTTTATTCAACCTTTTTAAAAAAATGTGAAATTTCTGGCGTCTTTTGTAAAAAATGACATTTTTTACTATGAAAAACACTCAAATAAAAGTAATGAACAAATCTTAAGAAACAAATTTGCACTGTTTCTTATTAGACATATAACTAAAGATAAAAAACAAAAATAATATTTTTAACCCTTAAAGACACACGCTATTTATAATCACATATCTACACGCGTGGGGGACCAAGGACCAAGGTGTATAATGATTAAGTGGGACCACACGACAAGCACCAGCTTTCGATTAAAAAAAGAATCATCTAAATCGGTTCACCCAGTGGAAAATTTTGAGATAAGAAACATAAAAAAATACAGTCGAATTGAGAACCTTCTCCTTTTTTTGAAGTCAGTTAAAAAGTATATTACAGTATTTGAAACACTTATTTATGTCATTTATAAATAGGACAAACAATAGTGGCCGCAAAATCGAGCCTTGTGGAACACCAGAAGTTACAGGAACGAATGCCGACTCAAATCCGTTGATGACAACTTTCTTCGCTTCAAGATATAATATGATTTGAACCAGTGCCAAAGATTGCGAGACGTATTCCATTGTAGGTGCGCCAATTTGTTAAGCAAAATATGGTAGACTCGGTCAAAAGCTTTTCGAAAGTCAATGTATATGCTATCAGTTTGTGTGTTATTATCGAGTGATTCGAAAAGATATGTTGTGTAAATTAATAAGTTTGTAGTAGTAGATCGCTTTTGTACAAATCCATGTTGCTGTTCAATGATTTTACTATGCAAGGATGGTTATATGTTTATATGAACAAGACGTTCGAAAAACTTTGACAGAGCCAGTAAAATTGAAATAGGCCGGTAATTTTCAATGTTGGTCTTAGAACCACTCTTGTGCACTGGCACAATCCAGACTGATTTCTAAATAAGATAAGTAAGATAAGAGAAATAAGAAAGTATGGCTCTTAACTGATGTAGAAACAGCAAGATTACTTTATTACAGCTACTTTCACAGTATAATGTCCTACGGTCTATTGTTGTGGGGCTCAGCTGCAGATATTGAGTCAATCATTGTATTACAGAAAAGAGCAGTTCGCGCTATTTACAACCTCAGTTTAAGGGTATCTCTTAGAGAACTCTTTAAAGAAATCAATATACAAACTCTTATTTCACAATAAATTCTTGAAAATATTATGTACGTTAAAAAATGCTCCGATACTTTTCTTAAAAATAGTGATATTCACAACATTAACACAAGAAATAAGGCTGGACTGATTGTGCCTAGTTTTAGTTTCTGCAAAACTGGTGGCTCGTTCATGGGTAGACGTGTCAAAATCTATAATATAAAATCCCGTTAAAATTAACAAAAATATGTAATTGTAGATTTCAAACTCATGTCAAAGGTATTCTCATGAAGAAAGCATATTACAAAGTTGATGAGTATTTAAATGACAAGACTGCTTGGAAATGAGTTTTATTCATATTAAATATTGCCTTAAGTAGTAGTAGGAAAAAAATAACCCCGATAGTTTTTGCCGCTTCTTCTCCCAGGACCACTCACGGTTGGGATTTGTTGATGGCTTTGAGTGACTTTCGAAAACGTGGTTTGGCGTTTGTAACAAACCTACTTCGAATAAAACTTATTTCGTTTCATTTATATTATAATTAAACAAAAAATATATAAAAATTAAACAAAGAAGCTATTTGCGGGGAGAATTTATTTTCAGATCTGGTCAATATTTTTTATTTTATTCAATCATTATTTTTGGATCACTTCACAATTTTATTGTCTTTTTCCAGCATCTTACCTCTGCCTGACAATCGGGCTCTTATATACCTGGCCTTCCTCCACCGTAAAGCTTTTCAAGTCTTCAAACACCACTCTGAGCAGACCTATGACAGAGATAGAAATATCTCTACTAGGAAGCCTTCCCTGCATGAGCCCTTTGATCAGTATCCCCATCTCTGGATATCTGAATGACAATTTGGGCAGGAAGAAGAGTTGTATGCTTTTTGCTACATTGCAAGTGGTACGTGAACATAATTATTTTTATTTTATTCATACAGTTTGCAGTGTAAAATGGTAAAATCCATCCTTGAGTTCAAGCCAATTATCACTCATGATAATTTTATGAAGGCCCTCTTATTGAAGGTCCTTTCCACTTCACCACTCATTTTAATGCAAGTTGATACCTGTAGTTATCCGCCTAGCAAGAGTAAATCGTGATATGTATGTTGTTCTTTAAGGCAAAGCATCAGTAGTATACACCTGTGATGTTTTACCTAATTCAACTCCCAGCGAGACAGAAATATTGATGAGTTTAAATTTCTTGTTTATGTGTTGTCCATTGCACCTACGAGGAAGGGATGAGTGTGCAGCGCTATTCTTTGTATGCAGAAGCATAGTTACATAGCTTGCTACAGACTAGTTTATGTAAAAATCTTAAAATGTAAATAACATAACTGCTTTAAAATGGTTAATTACGAAAATATGGATGTAAAGAAGTATTATACCAAGAGTATTAAAATGTTAGTAAAATAATTATAATAAGGCACAAGACCTAGTGGCAGATCACCGATGCGCTGGACAGACCAAATTAAAGCTGTGGACGCCCCCGTCCACGAATGCACAGGAAGAGCAGCGATTCGTGAAGAATGGCGGCGAGTTGAGAGGCGTGCCACAAATACCGAATGACCCACGACCACTCTACCAAGAGTGCAGCGACTTAGAAGAAGACAAAAATAATTATTGGAACGAAGTTCCTTATCGCGCGTTATGAAAGGGGGCTAGACGGAAAAAATTCTTACGAAAAGTTGTCACGACACTTTTTGAAGTGATTCAGTAATATGAAACTAGATGGCGCTGTACAACTTTCTGAATCACGCTAGCGTGATCTAGCTAGCCATCTAGTTTCATATTTCTGAATCACACTGCTGACCGCGTAAAACAATACTTAAATCGAAAGGAACTTCGTTCCATCCGGGTGTCCCTTGACACCTCTCAAGTTTTTATTCTCAACAGATATCCTGGCTGATTATCACCTGCAGCTTCAAAGTGGAAGTGATCCTCGTTTCGGTTTTCGTCGCCGGATTGAGTGGGTGCGTTATGATCATCGTCCCAATCTATGTGGGGGAGATCTGTCAGAAGTCCATCCGAGGTACTATGACCTCCTGCGGAATGGTCTGCGTGACCATTGGCATGTTGATTTCGTATGTCCTAGGAGGATTCTTGCAATACTCCACCATGAACTATGTCTACATGATCCTGATTCTGTTGGGAGTGATTATGCTTAACTTTATGAAGGAATCTCCAATGTTTCTGATGAAGAAAGGCGCTGAAAAGGTGATGATTTTTATACAGTTACTATTATGTATTTTACTGCGAGATTTGAATACCATCGATTTAACTAATTGTGTTCAATCTTTCCCAAATTATGAGGTTACAGTTTTCAGTCTATCATATAAATATGCAACAGAATATCTACAAGTAGAAACAGCTTCACTATGAGTAAGCACCTAACTATGTAAATCATAAATTACGTATTTCAGGAAGCCGCAAAATCTGTAGCATATTATAGAAGAGTTCCCATTGATTCTAACGAAGTGGAACAAGAATTAGAAGACATGCGGAAAGCTCTCAATCCGGAATTTGAAGGTATTATTTCCAAAATATTTGTGGGAATAGTCAAAATTAAAAGCCGCGTTATGGCTCACCAGACTTACTTTTTTTATGCTTTAACGAGCAGAAAGGTCACCTGATGGTAAGTGATTACCGCCGCCCATAGACATTAGCGACACCAGGGGCGTCATCAACGCGTTGCCGGCCAAGAAGATGACGATAGACCCGCTTCTTGAAGGACCCCATTACTCTTTACCCCCTTTTTTTCCCGTTACACTTTTATCACTATTTTCTTTTTTAACTAATTCATAGGGATGTTATCTAGGGGGTATCCAAGGTATATTTATGTATTTCTTCTTTTAAACCTATGTTTCGCCTGGGCCCGCAGTTCATAAACGTCTGGATTGAGGGCCCAAGTAAAACTGCGATAAATCTATAATGTTACTCTCTAACCAGTTGAGAACGACATAAATCATTTTAAGAAATTCTTAACTAAATTCTAGAATAAAAATTATTGATACAAAGGTAGTACTTTCTGAGATTGGTACCATGCCACTTTCTGTAGGCATCTGAACTGAGGGCCCAAAACTTTTGCCCATAACATCTTTAATTCACGTTTAAGAAATTTTTGAGTGTATGCATTAAGTTTTAACTAATTTTAACTAAATCCTCTATAAATTTCAATTTGCTACGCCAATAAAAAAAAAGTAGGCCCTCAGTCCAGATGCACACTGCCCAAGGATGTTATTATAGAAAATTTTATTTAAAAAAAACATAAACTATTTTTTGACCTTTATTGGTATAATATGCACCAATTTGTCATACATCCTATATCCAAGGTTCTAATTAAATATTATTTGTTTGCTTACAGCCGCAACGCCCGAAGAGGTGAAACTGAAAGAAGATTCAAAACTGAATAAGAAGTTATCTCTATTCCAGTTCCTGAGTATGCATTTCTTTAACTGTTTTTTTCATTGAATGATGTATCAACGCACAGGCCAAACCCTGAGGGCTAAAACTTAAAATTTCCACACGTGTTCCTCTTATGACGTAGGCATCCACTAAAGAAGGATTTTTCAAAATTTAATCCCCAAGGGGGTGAAATAGGGGATAAATGTGATAAACATAATTTCCGCGTGCGACGCTAAAGGCAACACCTAATGCACATATAAATAACTAGGAAATCGCCCTCGCTCGCTTCGGGAAAAATAGTAAAAAATAAAAAATAAATATAATATACCTAGCCTATGTCACCCGGGGATAGTATAGCTTCCCAACAGTGAAATAATTTTTCAAATCGGTTCGGTAGTTTCGGAGCCTATTCAATGCAAACAATCAAATCTTTCCTCTTTATTATATTAGTATAGATAAATAACGCTAAGTTATGACTCACTGGGCCCTATGTCGTTGATACAATGGACAACACACAATGACAAAAATACACATATCCAGACCGAGAACAGTTTAAACTCAACTTTGAAAATTTTGTCTCACTGGAAATTTAACTCAGAACAACACCTCGAACAACGATCGGGTTTGGTAGCCATTGCGCCGCACTGGTAGTAATATACGAGTTATAATAAAACTTTCGAAAATACCTTTATCACCACACAACT
This sequence comes from Thymelicus lineola, assembly GCA_963932265.1. Lineage (NCBI taxonomy): Eukaryota > Metazoa > Arthropoda > Insecta > Lepidoptera > Hesperiidae > Thymelicus > Thymelicus lineola. The sequence continues at coordinate 9,831,275 of OZ010705.1, read as the reverse complement.
AACGTGGGATCAAATTGAGTGGTGACTTCCCAGTGACCCCCTATATGAGGGACCTGGCGCCTTAACTTCGGCCGTTGCTCAGTTCGTTCGTTGTTGTGGACCTTCCAAAAGCAGAGGACAAGCTTAGACTCAAACCCTTTAAATACTACTTTACATAGATATCGTTTGAGACTGATGTAATTAATAACATTTCAACAGAAAAATCCCGCTCAACCCGCCGTGCCCTTGCCATGTGCCTGTTCCTATATACTGCAGCAGTCTTCCAAGGTCTAGTAGTAGTCCAGGTGTACGCCCTGCCTCTCTTCGAGGTAGCCGCACCCAATATGTCTGCCACTCTTGCCAGCGTATTGTTTGCAGTCGTGTCAATGATCGCTGGCTCCATTGCAGCATACCTGGTGGACAGGCTGGGAAGACGAGTAAGTTGAAGTTTAAATCAAATAGAGGTACAAGTTACGAAACTTTACAAATCAACGAATCAAATCAAGATTAACAGATAGGTATGGTCCGAATCAACTGATCTATGTATATGGTTTACTTACATTTAAAAAAATCTAAACTATCACCCATATTCACAAAAACAATCAAAGCTGGCATAAAAAGTGTTTTGTTTCTTTCGATAAAGAAAAAACATATAACAATGCAAACGCCAAAATAGGTTTCGTTGTTTACTAACTAATGAAAACCAGTAATAACATAACACACGGTGCTGCACGCCAGTTCTGTTAGCATGAACATGGCTTGACATGCTACCGCGTGTGTAGATATTTCATGAAAGTTGTTTTATGTAACTAGCCAACAAATGAGGTGACGATTCACCTGATGGTAAGTGGCTATTGTCGCCCATGGACCAAATTAATATTACATATAATCCCACCAACGCGGCAGTATAGCAATCTCTTACGACACCCATCGGGCGTGATGTTAGGGTTAGTATTGTAAGCCGCCCCATTACGGCTATTAATCTTTTCTCTCTCACTAATTTTTGACGTGATAACGTCTATTAAAACGATGCCGGCCGCACGCATGAAAAAGCATGACTCATCTGTCGTGTTACGCGAGCGAACAATGGAGACAGCGCCATAACTATATAAACAGTTAAGTCAGAAAGGAACTTGCTGAAAAAATAGTTTAGTTCAGGAGTTCTAGATGGCGTTGTAGTATAAAGATAAAAGTTTCTAATTATAAGTTAATTTCCAGAGATTATATTATATTCGAGCACTACTTCATCAATGTTTTGTCATGACGTTGTCACGTTAAACTACCATCCGTAAACCGACTTTACAGACAACCATTTCTTTTAATTCTCCTGCTTCGTATATTTCATTTCCAGCCACTAATGATCTACGGTTCAATCACGTCATGTGCCTGCTGTGTTGCCCTCGGATCCCAGATCCATCTCCACTGGGGCCCGCACTGGCTCACCCCGGTGTTTATATACATGTTTTGCTTGACTTACTTCTGCGGCGCCGGGACCGTGCCCTACGTTATTGTTGCTGAGGTCTTCTTGCCAGAGGTTTGTAGTCAATATTAAAGTCACAACCCAGAAATGTTCCACTGCTGGGTTCGCAGTCTCCTTTCACAATGTCAAGGTTACTGACCATAGTCTACCACGCTAGCTAAGTGCGGATTGGTAGGCTTCACACACTTTTGAGAACATTATGGAGAGATTTGTAAATATTTGTGATTTTGCAAGTGTTAATTATTTTGTAAAATGAAGTTAATCTAGCAAAATTTTGGAAAAGCCATTGTAGCAAGGTTATAGCTAATTGGTAAAAGGCCTTGCCACTATGCTGATGTATCGTACGGTATAAGTTGTGTGAATAATTCAGCAACCATAAAAAAAATTTTCAATAGGAACAGATGCTTGGGCATTAAAATGGGAGTACGAACGAATCGGCTTAAAGAAATTTGTAATCAACGACATAAAGAGCCATTAACGGTCGAATTCTATCAAAGTATGCTCAAGGATTTCTTTTGTATGCCCTTCCTTCAGTCCATTTACCCCGCACTTGTCTTAACGCTATTTAATCGTATATTTTCTCAGGTAAGGAGCTACGTATCTGTCATCGCAGTGGAATGGGCTTACACTTGCAGCTTCACGATTCTTTTCATCTTCAATCCGTTGGTTGCTGCTATCGGTCTTGGTCCTGTATTCTATATGTTTGCTGCCATCTGCTTGGTCTCAGCGGTGGGCAGCGCCCTCTGCTTACCAGAGACGAAAGGGTTAACTGTTGACGTCATACAAACTAAGTTTGAAACTCAGTGGTGACCCCGTGGTGACCCCCAGCTTTATTTTATGTGCATTGTGTATATAAGTTGTAATTAGATAATAAACGTATTTATAGAAATATCAAGAATGCGTTTTATTAAAATTGGGTGACCCAAAAATGAACTTTGAAATTTAATTTGAAATTAAATTTGAAAAATAAATAATATTCACAATAATTTGTTTTTTCTTTTTCATGAAAAATTTTGACAAAGTCGAAAACATGTTCCATCAAATAAAAAGGAACATTTGTTGCAAATTTAAAGCAAATTGTTGATATTTTAAAAATAATCCAAACAAAGTTTCATCTTGTTTCCGGGGAAACCTTTTAATGTTTCTGAATAAAAATTGTCTAAAACATGACCAAAAGTATAAGGAATAAATAACTTTACTAATGTCCGTCGAAATCAGAACCACGGGTTTTGATGTGATGCCCGGATAGACAAACAGACAGACAATAATTTTAAAAATAAATTTTGGTGCTCTAACACGTTATTAAAGTGTCCCAAACGAAATTCCCTCTCTCTCTCTCTCTCAAGCCCCAGCCGGAACACGAGTCGTTTGGCGGCTGACTCATGCTCAAGGATGGTAGCTATCCAGGCAAACTCCATTTTGAAATAATAATAGTAATACTGGTATTAATGAACAATTAAAATCAATATTACCAATATAATCCCTGGAGGGGCCCTACCACCAGCGGGCCGGATTTAATCACCTCTTACGACACCCATCTGGCGTGGGATTTAGGTTAGTATTCTAAGCCGCCCAAATACGGCTAATATTCGTAACTGTGTAATTAAATATGTTTTCTGTTATACCCGGTTATTTACTTTCCGTCGTAATTCGGTAATAAACAAATTAAAGAGATCAGACACAACAAATATTTTTCATTATAATAATCTACTTTTTGCGTTTACAAAAGTTTATGACGCATAACTTAAAGTAGTAACCGTAGACGGAATATATTTTAGACGATACGATAATGATTATAACGTTGTCTAGCTACAAAATTGTGGACGCTGTGGCACACTATAATTATGGGTACTGTTATGTTAAGATCAATTTATTAGCAATTGTACTTATAGCTTGATTCCTGTGTTATCTGCTTTGGGTGTCCACAAAAATTAGAAGAGTGAGAAAAAACAATACTAACCGACAAAGAAAGAACTAGCCTTCCGATGGACCCGTTAAGTAATAATAACGGTACCGTCGTTCATAGAAAAAGAATCAAGAAATCTGCCTATTACTATCTCTCCGACATTGTAACTTAAATAAGTAAAATGTTTAACTATTTAACTGTTTAATTAACTATGTTGGTAACTTATTATTAGTCAGGTAACTTATCCTAGTGCATTAAAACCGTCAGAGTAATCAAATCGCTATAACTTCATCCAATTCGCAAAAAGTTGACACTACATACTTCACTTTTGTACACAAGCTGAACCATAGCCACTTCGCTGGACGCCAAACATTTTTACTTGTGATGAAGTAAAATATATTGATAATCAATATAAAATATAACTTATGTTACTCAGGACTAATGTAACTTACTATTGGTGAAATAATTTTTGAAATCGTTCTAGCAGTTTTCGATTTTATTCGTTACAAACATACAAATCTTTCCTCTTAATATTAGTAGATGTAGATATCTATGGTTGAAACAAAGGTACTTACGATCGGGTGGATCGTCTGCTCGTTTGTCGGCTATTGGCATAAAATAATTCTTCAAAAAAATATCCGACTTCAAAATCAGATCTCGCTCTTTACATAAATGAGACCAAATGACAAGCACCAGCTTTCGATTAAAAAAAGAATCATAAAAATCGGTTCACCCAGTCCATAGTTCTGAGTTTGTTACAAACATAAAAAAATACAGTCGATCTGAGAACCTCCTCCTTTTTTTGAAGTCGGTTAAAAACTACAGTATTTTTAAACTAAAAGAAATGAACAGCCACACAGTAACATCTTTTGTTTTTATTTTTAACAAGCTTAACTATCGCTCTTTCATGTGCTACACGAAGGAGATAAAAATAGTTCGTCTGTTGTATTCTGTCTATGGCTGTACCTTACATAGGGATTTCCAATCTTAATCCTTTTCATACAGTTCACTTTATGAATTAAACATGCTATTTACACGCCATTCAAATTAGTATGTGAGAGATGTTAGTGCTAACTAGATACTTATTCATTTTGTTACAAAATAATAGTTTATATTTTTCTAGTGATTAAAAGTTTTTTATAGGTAACAAATAAAAAATGACTATATTGTACCAAATATTAGGCACGGCTGTGGGTAAGTTTATAAACATTAAGTTTTGGAGGATGAAGGATAAATGGGGATGAATACCTGCCCTATTTACTATTTTTTTGGTTTAACAAACCTCCCTACTCAAAGTTAATCGCAACCAAACTGTGACCTCTGAAAAATAAAATAGGGGAAGCGCATGTTGTACCGTGAAATATTTTGCGCGTAAAAATTTTTAAACAGAGAAGGATGATGCTTAGGCACTTATATAACTTTTACCTATATTTCACTCTAATCTAAATCTAATCTAATCAAAGCGTGAACCCTGTAGCCTAGTTGGTAGCGACCCTGTCTGTGAAGCGAGGTGGTACCGAGAATATAGATATAAATCATTTATCACCCTAATACGTGGTTGTGAATTACATTTTTTTTTTGCTAAAAATAACTACTGAAACCCATTTATAAATCACCGGTTAGGGACCATACCAAAACCACGTAACCCATTTTTTCCAACTTTTTACCCCCCTCCCCCCCCCTTCGTAACCATCCGTAGTATATGAGAAGACCCCCCTCTCTCCCTAAATGAGGCACGTGGTTTTGGTATGTTCCCTTAATTGAATTTCTTATCGCTGAAAGCCTTATGCAGATGAACTTTACGATATGTGGTATGTACGTAATACGTAGTTAGGTACAATAAATAAAATAACAATCACTGAAACGTAAAAGTTGGCTACTTATCATCAGGTAGATCGTCTGGTCGTTTATCCACAAGACACGTGAAAGGTTGCACAATATTAACACTAGTGATAAGATAGCCGTTTTTCTGATGCGTTCTGGATGTGCTCCAACTTAGAGGCTGTTCATAAAATATCCAGATAAACCTGGATATCCTTTATTAAGGTAATAATCGGTTTACACCAATAAATCTTTGTTGAAAGTTCTCATTCAAAATAGGCACATTCAAGAATTGTCCAGATTCAGTGGCGTGCCTAGGCCGTCAGAACAAGGCAAGCCTAGTTGTGTCGTACAAGTTACAACCCAGGATCTCGGGATCTTTGGCCCGACAACAGAACACTCCATTCCATATAGTGTTAACAGGTGCAGAGTGATGATAGTAAAGCAATGATAGCAAGCTGGGCTTTTCGGCTTGTATGGCTTTACCGCCACTGGTCCAGATAAAACAATTTTGCGCAACGCCCGAAATTTCCCCAAAATCTTATAATTTTCGTCCGTCGTCAGTAACGGTAGCCTTATTTTACATCTTCTAGACTCTTCTAGACTCCAGTGACCCTTATGTAGCTACTCCTCGCACATTTGTTATTTCTATATCAACAATATAACAACATTTTACGCGAGTGTATTGACATAAACGTGTTGATAACTGTTTAATCCATTGTATTATAATAAGGTAAGTGCACCTAAATCCAATGGGTTATAAAAATGGCACCTAATGTTTTTTTTTAGAAATATTTTAAATAAGACAACTAACATATATTTAAGGACTAATTTAAGTTAGTACAATAGCTATTAAAACATCTTTTGAAAATGGTCTACAACAAAAAGCAATTTCGGTAAGATCAAAAAACAAATACCTAATATCATAATAGGAGTAACAAAGAACGTAAAATTAAATATAGTTAAAAATGTTCATGAAGTTGCATTGCTATTCGGATGATAGTACGAGAGAAAGGTATCTACGTTCTAAAAACATTGAAAACCAAACCAAATCTCCAAAGTACATAGATAGCATCAAGCTATGAAATCGAAGACACTTTGGATTTGACTTCGAAATACTAAGTGAAAAAACTAAGTGGTAAAAGCTGAATTTGTCATAGCGCCTCCAGATTATTACACTCATGATAACTCCTCGAGGAATATGCAATGCCCTATCTGGGCCACCTGAAATTTAAGGCTAACCTTAAACTCTGGCTACTTAAAGCTCTAGCCAGAACGCAAAAGGGACGTTAGTAGGTTCCCCGTGTCGCGGTCGGCTTGGATAAGAAACATTAGACAACACTATAACACCCATGACCCGAGTAGATACAAATATTTATCTGTCACTTGTAGGTACACATATCAAATATCTGCCCCCCGGAATCGCACTCAGGTCAGGACCCCTCGCCTCGCAGGCATGGTCGCTATTAACAAGAAGAAATTGCATGCGTTTGTTATTTTTTAAACAAATCTATCTCATTTCCAGTGAGCTTCAGTTGCATGACTATGGGAATCATGTATACCTGGCCGTCCAGCACCCTGACCCTCTTCTCGTCAGTCAACACAACCCTGGACAGGCCGATGGGAGAAACTGAGCTAGGTCTTCTTGGCAGCTTATCGGCCATCAGCGGTCTCGTCAGCACGCCTTTCTCTGGTTACTTCCTCGACAAACTGGGAAGGAAAAATTCTTGTATTATGTTCTCGATGATGCAAGTGGTAAGATGCTTTTGAATTTGTCCAACTAGTTCATCATTTGTTTTTGGTGTTCTACTGCTGATAAGAGAAATGATTCCCTTCACGTCGATTCCCTTTACGTCGAGCTGAGAATCTTGTCTCGCTTCTATTACGCCTTCGTCGAGTCGTAAGATTTCTGTCCCGTTCCTACCCACTAATTTATTACTGAGCTCCATCCTAAGGGTCTCTATTATGCTCTCAATTCATCTGATTGTAGCGTTTTGTGCTTCTTATACCAACGAAAGAATTCAAAGATCTTTCTTTCGCAATGGTGACTGGTCCTCCAAACGTATTGGTATTCCTGACAGCTTGGATGAATCGTAAATGCTAAGCAACTTCATAAGCTAACTGCTAATCAAAACCAAGTTACAGTTTAGTTTCGAATGGAATAAGAACTTCCGACACTTATACTGGCCATACACGATCAAGTATACTTGTCAAGTTAGCAGCGGACTTGACGCGGCATCCAGTAAACTTGACGGTGTGTGGCCACGGTATGGCTATCTGGCCATATAGCTGTCTCATGCACACTGGATGCCGCATCAAGTCAAACTACAAACTTGACAACTATTGCCAGCTTGATCGTGTATGGCCAGCTTTATGGTGACCCGCTATGAAGCTTGGAGGAGCATTGTAAAATACCGCTATTACAATAAGATACTCGATTATTTTGTGTGACTAATTTTTAATCATCTGTTTTTTTGTTCACAGTTAGCTTGGGTATTAGTAATAGTGTGGCGTAAGGTCGAAGTGGTCCTAGCTTCGGTATTCTTATCTGGTCTAAGCAGCTGCATGCTGCTTGCTGTACCCATTTACGTCGCAGAATTCAGTCAAGAATCCATAAGAGGAACCCTGTCTTCAGGAGCCTGTATTTTCTACGGAGTCGGAATGCTGGTTTCCTACCTCCTGGGAGGTTTTTTAGAATACGATGTTATGAACTACGCATGTTTAACCTTAACGGTAATAGGAATCCTCCTTTTAACACTGCTTAAGGAATCACCGTTGCATTTGTTGACTAAAGGATTGGAAAAGGTAAGTCTTTAAGTAAAAGGTACATTCTTCATATTTCTTTAGATTCTTTGCTTTGCTGTCCTCGAGTTATTGCACTTCTTGCATAGTAGGACGTAGCACGCTCCGTGCATTTTCTAAAAAATTATTAAAGACGTCTAAGGACGTGTTTTAATAGTTAGTGAGCAATGACCTATTAAATTTTATTATAGAGAGTATACTTTTTAAACATAGTTTCATTAACTACTAGTGGATACCCACCGTGTTCCACTACTCTAAATTTTTTTCTGATGATAATAACAGATCAGTGTTGACAGTCTGTATTATGCGCCTTCTTCACAGTATCTTCAAATTGTATGGGAAAGTGGAAAATCGACTTTATCAATGCACCGAATGTGCCTAATTCATTGTTTTAATGGTATCAAACCACCTTCGGATTGTTGCCTTTCAAATAAAACCATTTTGAGGCATCGGTTGAATGGTTTCAGTCTGTAAAAGACATCCATATACAAACATTTTTTTGTGTTTTATATATAGGTAGATAAAATAATTTATTTCGCAATGTATATTTTAGGAGGCCAAGCAATCAATAGCTTTCTATCGAGGAGTGAAGGTGGATTCCAAAGAAGTTTTTGAGGAGATAGAAAATATCAAACGGTCACTTAATCCAGACTTAGACGGTGAGAATAAACTTAGTTTTTTTCCGACTCCAAATAACTTTTCTCGACCTTATAAGATTACTTTCGGCCCTCACCAGCTTTTAACAGTTACAAAATAATTAGTAGGTTAAGAATAAATATCAATTTTGTCCTTTTCAGACACACCTGAGGAGGAGAAACTAAAACCTGATTTCGTATCCAAAGGAAAACTATCTACTTGGCAATTTATGAGTAAGTGGAAATTGTCGTTCATCAGCTTGCTTGAAGGAATTGATTTATCATTTTTTAATCACCAATACCATATTATATTTAATTGTATGTATGTAAATTTGTATGTATTGTATTTATAAAAGTATGTAGGTATCTATATATTTTTTAGCACGCAGGGTTGACTGGTGGAGAATGTCATATTAGGTAGGAGCCTACTATCCATGCCTTGTGCGACAAGAAATCCTAGTCCGAGGATATGAGTATAAGCGTACATTTTTTTTGTTTGTTTCAGAGAAGTCCAGATCCAGTCGACGCGCCTTAGCTATGACCCTATTTCTGTACACTTTCTCAGTGTTTCAAGGGCTGGTGGTGGTCCAGGTGTACGCACAACCCTTGTTCGAGGAAGCGGTTCCAAACATGTCGGCGACGTGGTCTAGCGTGTTGTTTGCAATCGTCACGGTCATTGCTGGAGGCATTTCTGCTTATTTAATCGATATTTGGGGAAGAAGGGTGAGTTTCTTAGCCGAGTAGAGGAGTCAACTGATGGTAAAAGGTCACCGTCCTCCATTAAATAACATTAGTTAATCGATATTAATAAGGGGTTTGAGATTTGGTATGGCTGAGGTTGGTATGGAAAGGGTGACAAAGTATTGGTAGTACAAGCAGCGCCGAATCTACGACGCTTTAGGCCTATTTAAATTTATAGGTGTTAAACTATTTGAGTTCTACCATTTTGTCATCCACCTGATAAATATCCACCTGATGGTAAGCGACCATCGTCACCCATGGACATCCAGCAACACCAAAGGCATCACCTATGTGGCCGGCCATGAAATAGAAAAAGAAAAGAACTGGCTCACAAGCCCCCAGCCAGAACACGTTTGGCGAGTGACTCAATCAAGTGGTAACTAACCATCTCATCATATTCCAGCCTCTTATAATCTACGGGTCTCTCGGGGCTGGTGTCTGCTGCATCATTCTAGGCACGCAGCTCCACTGGCACTGGGCCCCACACTGGGCCACTGCGCTGTTCATCTATCTCTACAGTGTCCTGTACACCATCGGAGCAGGCACTGTGCCCTATGTTATGGCTGCTGAGGTGTTTTTGCCTGAGGTGAGTTGTACTTTGAGATTTTTATTTACTAGTTTGCTGAGGAATTGGTTTCATAAAACGAAATCACAGACATATTAAACGCGTAAAATCGAAATCATTCTACGGAATAGGAGTTACCAGCCGGGATAAAATCATTAAGCAAATCATTATGTTTCTTTAAACGAGCCCAAAGCCTAGTTGGTATGATAGGAACAGGGTCAAGCCCAGCGAACCGACGGGTACTGGGTTCTATTCTCGGTCGATATCTGTTGTTGGCTTGGAGATGTTATGTTGGAATGCCCGACGTCATTATTCATCTAGTTCATCACGCGTTTGAGCTAGCAGACTTCAAACGGATGCATTGTGTAGAACCACTATACAGTGGAGAACTCTAATGTTTGCTAATTATGTCACGAAAATTTTCATCCTGCCAAACTGCAGTTATACTAAGAAATAACTTTGATTTCATTATCATTTTGACATGACAACGTCTATTAAAATGATGAACGCCGAGTGCACGCACGAAAAAGCATGACTCACGGTCACTTTCCGCGAGCGAGAGCGCGGAACAAGCGATAGAGACACGATCGGCCGAAGCGCTCCTATACAATAATTCCTATACAAAATAATGGTAATTTAATTAAAATGATTCAATTTTATCTATAAAAGTATGCAATCATTTTCATCAATGTTTTGTCATGACATTGTCATGTTAAACTACCGTCCGTAAACCGACTTTACAGACAACCATTTTTTTTTCCAGGTAAAAAGTTGGGTATCAATGATCAGCATGGAGTGGGCGTTTGTCTGTTACTTCGTGATCCTATTTATCTTCAACCCCCTGGTGTCCGCCATCGGTCTGGGTTTCGTCTTCTTCATATTTGCTGGTGTCTGCATCATTACAGGAGTCTACAGTATCTTCTATGTTCCAGAAACCAAAGGCCTTACAGTAGACGTTATCCAGACGAAGTTTGTTAAGAAACGGGAGCGATGTGTTTGAATTTACATTAGTGTAATTTTTTTATTTAATATAGGTATTTTCTTAATTTTCATATATTTTTTTTTGTTGAAGTGAAACTTCTTTAGAATCGTTGTGATTTCAAAGAGACACAAATACAAAAATGTGTAGGAAAGAATGAGACAGAAATATACTCGGCAAGCATGCATATAATATAACTGCTAATTTCGTCGTTGAATCTAACTTCTCCGTAGCTCAATGGTCAGGACGTAGATACACAATCTGATGCGCAGGTTCGCGTCTCTCAGTATTTTTTTTTTTAGTTTTATTTTTATACTGTTTTGAAATACTTTCAAATGCTCTTTTAATATTTTCAAAGAATTTATCAACAAAAAATAAGAATTTCAATTTCGTTGTTTAATATCTGTCGATCGACCAGACTCGATTATACAGACAGTAAAAATGCTAAGTTGTATTCATAGATGGCGCAAGGAATAAGATAGAAGATTCGTTTTATTGCTAGATAGATGGCGCTAGCTGCTCATTTTACTCTTCATATTATGTTAAGAGATGGCGTTAGTTACCACTGTTTTCTTTTTCTTATGTTCGTGGTTATCTTTCAAAAAGTGCTAAGTTGTATTCATAGATGGCGCGAGGAACAAGGTAGAAGATTCGATTTATCTTGAAACCAAAATTCTGGAAAGTTTCACTTCTACCACGTGTGAATTGCACACCATTTCTTTTTTTTTATTTTATTTATGTATTTTTTATTTATTTATATAACTTTTGCACCACACAGTATAATAGCAAAGGCGGATTTAATGCTAAAAGCATTCTCTCCCAGTCAACCTTCGGATAGTAAAAACACAACGATATGGCGATATTACATAACAATAGGTTATATCTGGATTTTTGCCGCCAAATGTTGAGAGGACTTAAACTTGATCAGATTTTCGATTTTCGTAGACAGTCCTAACGATCAATGCCAAGTTGTCAAATATAATAGAGACAGCCTTAACTTGATTGAGTTTACATGCCAAGCCAAAGCAAAATGTATGAACATTTCTGGCATTTTAGTTGCCATCGAATCATTTTCAAATTTTTGTATTATTGTTGAACATTTGATTTTTTAATTAGTGAAATAATTAGACTATTTCAAATAATAGCATGCTGACTACAGTCCATAATATGATCAAATACACCGATATTCTAGAAAGTAGCAGAAAATGTTACATATTTTTTGCTACTTTCTAGAATATCAAAATGACTAGAGCTTTGCACGCGAATTTGCCTGCATTTCCCGAGATAATAAGTACCCTATATCCTATTCCAAAACATACTCAAAAACTTTCACATTTAATAATACGATTATTAACAACAAAACAAAACACAGTCTTAACCAATAATTTATTCGACAACATCCACATCTAATACATCATATCATGTACATCTATCAATCCTGGTGACATTTATGAGTGTGCGGTGTGACATGGTGCCCCGCGAGCGCGGCGACCTGGCTGAGCAGCAGCCACACCGGCAGCAGCACCAGGGACACCACGTTGAACAGCCAGTTGCCGTAGATCTGAAACGTATGAGTGTATAGCATACAAGTAATAGGGATGTTGACTAATTTTAGGATTCAATTTAATTTTATAGATAGAACTTTAATATTCACGAAAAAAATATTATAAAAACAATAATCTTCAATTTCAAAACAAAAATTGATAAATAAAAATCATCATCAAATTTCCCACCGAAAACGTCACGTGACGTCACAATCCGTTATTCGATACTATCTGTCTGCTGAAGTTAGTTGAATTTGCTTAAAAAATACTTTCAATGACATCATAAGCTCAAAATGGCGTTTGAGGTCACGTGACAGTGAGTACAATTTTTAACATTTTAAATTAATGATATTTAATTTATTGTGATTGATTTCGATAAAAGAATCATATTTTAGGCTTTTAAATGTTACCAGTAGTATTTTAGACAAAAATTTATAGTAATTTATAATTAGTGTCAACATCCCTATTCAACCTCGCTTCGCTTAAGGTAACTAAGTCCTGTTAAGGGGACTACAGGACCTAATGCGAGTTTTATATTGCTTAAAAGGATATGATTCACTACAGTAAACCAAATAAGAAAAATATATGATATTTTTCAGGATATATGCTATTTATACTCAAAATTATCTAAGAGCGCATTAATGATAGCTGCCATTTATTAATGTGAACCAACCTTGTACGTACGTCTTTGAGCAAAATGGAATAATTATTTAATTGACATGAATAGTTGGTTACTTACGAACAAAGGATTTTGGCAAAATTTGTTAAAAATCCCTATTCGTATTGTATCGTATTCATATTGACGTTATTTATAAATCATATTAAACGTTATAATCTAGTAAAAATCCCATCACATCATAATTTATGCAAAATTGAATAAAAAAATAAGGCGTCAAATCAATGTTATATGAAGATGACAAAATCTACACTGACGTTAAGTGATGTGACGGCATGAAATCACTTATAAAACCATAATAATCGATACATTACTATAATCGAAACTTAAAATAAAAATGAATTTATTTTATTTCTTTCTTTGTGTTTAACAATTAAACAATTTAATTTCTTCTCTTCTATAAGAACATGACCAAAAGTGTTTATTACGATAATCTCTAACCGCAGCCATTTGAACTGATTAAAATATGGTTGGAATATTCATTATTCAACCGAAACCCAAATTTCATACGCTGGATGCGGCGCGGACGAATTAACAGTGAGTTTTTTAGGAAAAAAATATTTTATTATAGTCGTAAATACATAATTATTGAGCGTATAGGTATGGTAAAGTAACTTAAGTATGTAGCTCAATGGAGGCAGTATCATTCCAGTTACTTGTGGATATCTAAATGTTTCGGTTTTTAGAATTTACAATTTAATTATTGAATCGATTAGAAAGTCTTACAATTTTGAATCGATTTGTTGCAAAAATTGGTTCTTTCGTGAATCGATTTTTTTTGTACATCTCTAGTGTCACTGCGATGACAAACGACAAATATGCATTCTTAGTTCGTGGGGACTATAGACAGTGTGTTGAACATAACACGACTAATTTTACTTGACAGAAAAAATCACGAATATACCTCTAAAAAATTCTTTTAACGAATAAAAACCATACTAAAATACATGCGATCATTCTGATTTTTTTGGAAAATAATTCTACAAGCAAAATACTAACGTAATACTGTTTTATTTTTTAATGTTATCAATAGATTTTAATTATTTCCTGTCATGTCCTCTTAATTCTTTAGAGGATTATGCGAGTGTTGAATAAGCGAATAATTGACCTTTTACGGAACACATTTAATTTTTGTAATAAAGTACAGAGAGAGAATGAATGTATTAAAGTGTCGGTGGACAAAAAAAAATATGATTTTGCGCACGTAGTTTTCTGGTAGATGAAACGCGAGGCTTGCAAACATTGCCTAACCACAAGCGCGGTAACAACTCCTATACTTAGGCCGTTACAAACGTGCGAACTGAGTCATAAAACATTACGTCAAAGGAATGTGACAATGCCGCGCAACTCGTTATCGATAAAGGGATGCCGCTCGAGTTCAGGTAGTCAGATGACGTGGTCGTTGATACGTACTGGTAAATGGTACATGTAAATTGTAGGTGATAGAAATGATGGGTAGATGACATAGATATAGATTAATATCTAAGCTGATTAATAATTGCTTAAAATTATTGTATTATTATCTGTAAATAACGTTTTTTTTTTGTATAATTATATTGATTCAAGTTTTATAACACTTTAATTTATTGCATGTTTTAGAAATAGATGTAAAAATACATCTTTACAATATTTTGTAGTATGTATTTCCTTAATCTATCCCTATTGACTATCGACAAATCCCTATTTTATTGTTATAGACAACACTAGAAGTGCGAGCGAGAGATCCGATATGCCTATAAGTGTAAGCGAGCGTAAGCGAGAGTTTGTAATGGCCCAAGTATAATTAGTCGTACTCTTTGAACAACTCCTTTTGGTTAAGAATCGTTGAAATTATACTCCTTTTGGCGCGTTTTAAAACATTATGAGACTAAAATTTTTACGATTTGCGCGCACACCGAGAGCCAAAAACTTACATGATGAAGTTAGGTGATAACTGATTCCTTTTACAAAAAAAGAGTTGTGGCATACGGGATGAAATCTTTAGATATTTTTGTTCTGTTCAAAGAAGTATAACTTCTTACGTGCGTAATTAAGTACACACACACTTTTTTTAAAGCCTTTCTTATGAATGTAGCTATCATGATGATTAATATTGATCATATGACAAGGATTATACGCAAAGATTACCTAAACAAACAACGCTTAAATTCAATGACGAACAATCAAAATGTCAAACACCTAATTGTCTACCAATTACGATCGTTTTGGAAAACTGTCATCTTTGACAGCTTACGAGTTTGACATTTTAACATATCTGCCATTAGCGCGCAATCACGTTAACTCACCATGGAGTCCACAATGGAGAACATGACAGCTTGCATGGTGGCGTCCCGGCCCCGTGCTAGCAACGCGAGAGGTTTCTCCTCAGGGAAGAGGACCATGGCGTACGCCGTCATCACCGCCGTTAGTAGAAGCAGCGGGTGGAATATCACGGTTACCAGCCGTTGATAGAGTTCTATCGGTAGACTGGAACAAACACTTGATGCTATAGATACTATTTTTTAAGTGACTATACCTTGTGCGCTATATCATGGTGCGGGTGACAGTTTCAATAACGTTTCGTTTCACTCTTGAAAGTTACCGCGATTTACAAATTATGACTTAGTATTTCAGCTGTACCACATTCGTAATATATTAAATCATTAAATATTGAAGTAAATTAAATTAAACCCAACCAGAATGTTCTAATCTACAAATAAAACCTATTGGAAAGAAAAATTAAGCAAAGTCTTATGCGTATAACGTAACGCCATAGACGTATGTTCATGTGGTACTGACAGATGTCAACGTCATATAGACAACTGTCACTCGCACCATGCTACAGCACACAAGGTATAAAATGATTTTTTTATGGAAATAGCCGACAAACGAGCTGCCGATCCACCTGATGGTAAGTGGCCATCGTCGCCCATGAACATCACCTATTTCCAAGGCATCAATGAGGCGTTGCCGGCCAAGAAAGAAGAAAGTGGAAGAGTTGGTTCTCTGATTATTTTTTATGTTTGTTACCTCGGAATTCTGTCGTTGATCAACTGGTTTTTTTTTTATTTGAAAGAACATATGAATAAACTCTCTCATTTTATCAAAATTCAGTTCTAAGGAATTGAGGGAACTCCTCAAAAATTATTATTTAAGATTGTTTGGTGAGTTTGATATGTTGGAGATAATTTTTGTCATAAAATTCTGTTATTTGTATTTTGTAGATACATAATTACAATCCTAAAATAGTATATATAAATAATAATCTAATAATCTATGACCAGTTACCATTAGCTGATCAGTCTGACTGCGTAACTAATAAAAAAAAAACTAATAAAAAAGAAACATAAATTACTCACCGTCGTTTCTCAGGAGCAACCCTTACAATGAGGGCTATAGGTGTATACAGAGTAGCCAAAACCAAACCCAGGGAATAGTTATGCATCCCGATGGCCAAGCAAGCAGTGGCCAATTCCACCAACACAAGAATATTTATCAGAATCAATTCCTCACGGGTTCTCTCCTTACGGAATATGAATAATAAAAGCGGTCCCAGAATCACTGTAAATACCGATATAATGGCCAGGCCATAATATACCGACTGTTCTGAGGGCAGGTCCAGATATGTTGCCCCTGAAATGAAAATCGTATTTTTATGTCAATAAATCAAACAAACAGACGGGCCATGATAATAAGTCACTGGTATAGATATCCATAACATTAATTATAATATATTATTTTATTGTTGTTTTCCGGCTCGAAGGACCAAACACAGTGTGAATGACGCACTGGGTCATTAGCATACATTAAACCCACAGTATAAAATTATTGCACATTAAAGACAAAACAGAGGAGAATGAATTTTATAGAAACTGGAAGTGGATATCATATCCAAACAATATAACAATATTTTCTCGGGTTCACAATACATTCAGCCATAAAGATCATTATTATAAAGTAAAAAAGACTTGACTCACCAATTCTACTCAGAATAAATGGTGAATTCATTACAAGATATCCCAAAAGATGTACCAATAAGTAATTAGCTCCAATACTGACGATACTGTAGTTTAACTCTGTCTTACTCTCTTTCGCTTTATTGTCTTTCTCTTCTTTTAAAGCTTCTTTTGATTCCTTATCTTCTAATGCTTTTTTATCACCGGTTTCGTCCTTATCAGGCTTAGGCTTGGTCTTGGAGTCGTCTTCAATTTCGTCTTTAGTATCCTGTGTCTTCTCTTTTTCTGTGGCAACAGTTTTGTTTGTCTGTGCATCTATTTCTTCGTCTGTATCCTTCTGTATAGTGACCCAGAATCCCAACGCTCTTATTAACAATGCAACACACATCAAACATAGCGATGGCATATACTGACCTGAATGAAAAATACATGTATTATGAAATACTATACAATTTTTTTCTGAAACAATGTAGTAAAGCAAAATTTGTGCTTTAGGATTTAAGGCACAAGTAAATTTGAATGTATTTCCAATGTTCATTGAATACCTTTTGTATCCCACCGCTGCTACCAAAAACACTATGATTACTCACCAATAGAAATGAACCGATTCGTTGCCGCGAGAAGATAAAAGAAGTAGCTCTGATGGAATCTCTCCAATAAGTTGTTCATGGATCTCATGATGCTCTCCAGCGCGTTGCCGAGCCGGTAAAAGTTAGCTGACGTCAACGCGTGGACTTTGGGTGGTGTGCCAGCTGGGTCATTGGCATCCCGGCCCTCGAGAGTCACGGCTTCGATGCCGAAACGGTGGAAAAGGCCATGGTTGCCGTTAGGTACCTGGGAATTATAAATTCAAGGTCAACAACAAATATCTATATGTCACGTAAATGTCTGTCCAGCTAATACCGAACACTAAGGGTGAGATCTATAAACTGTGCTTAGGCTATACTCAGAATTATTTTAACAAAAAAATAATGGTTCTAAAGAAAGATTAAGGGAAGCTGTTTAAGGACTTTTAAATTTTTCGTACTAACAAAGTATCAGTCATCTAGTACGTTTGACTTGTCTGAGAAAAGTCTAAGTCTAAGTGTGCTTTCTCTCTCTAGATCTCACCTTTTGTGTTACTTGTGGGACTGTGGGTATACCCCTGACTATAAAAGTAAAGTATTCTCACCCCAGAGACCTGTGTCTGCACCATTTCCAACATGGTTTGGATGGCAGTAGACCAATCATCTCCCTTGTAACGATTTCTCATCCATGAATAACTGAAATTTAAAATATTTGTTTCTTTAAATTAAATTTTTTTTTTTAAACTTTAATATAATAAAATTTCATAAAATAGACAAACATTTTTTTGATTAACTGTGACAAACAATATATCTATCTACCTAAATTAACGTTACATTAAACAATTTAAGGCATGTTATGATTTATAAAATACAAAAGAGTGCGATCCAACTTTGATTAGTCTTCAATTGTAAAATGAGTCTATTACCTGCTTTTAAATGACTGATGAATCCCGGCCTTCATGCACAGTTTAAGCACTAGATTTACCAAATCCAAGTTAGGTAACTGACCATTCAAGCCTTCCACTTTGACGGAAATATATTCTGAAAACAAAATGATTTATCTGATGACTAATTGTTTCTTCAACATTGTATGAAACTTAAGTTTGTTTGAAATATAGTTATCACAAGTTTAAAAGGGAGTATAAATTGTATTCTTTTCATGATCATTCATTGTCAAGCTTGATATACCACAAATTGGTTATCTTGGATTCAAAGATGGAAGAAATTAAAACTACAACACGCCAACTGACTTAATGATAGTGAACTTGCACTCAAACATGAATGGAACCTAGGGAAGACAACTTAGCTCGAACTTGAGTGTAATATATTAATTTTACTTACTTATTTTAGGTGTGTGCAACTCCAAATTGATAGCTGCTTGGATGGACCCAGACCTTCCTTTCAGTGTGCCTGGATCAAGACACTTGCTCTGGTCTGGAGCCCACTGGAATCCAGTCAGCTTTCCAAGGTCTAGGGTTGACATACCAGGCTTGTGGAAGCTTCCGAGGCTTGAATAGAAGTTTCCTGGCTCACTCCGCAATCCGTGGTACGCCTCCAGCCAAGCTTGCATTCCTAATTGCTCATGTTCAGTTATGAGAAAGATTATATCTTTCGCCCAGTATTTTTGAGCTGGAAATAGAGAATAAAAATAGGTTTTAATAAGAGCACCAAACATGAATGCTGACAGTGGTCATGATAAGTTATCTGTAACATCTTTCCACAATTCAATGTCTGTTGGTAATGTTACTGTCAAATTAAAATATTTTTATTTGAATTTAGATTGCTACAAACTCTATTCGAAAGTACTATAGTTGTATTATAAATGTGAAATTTTTTGAGGATGGATGTGGATATTTGTTAACTCTTTCACCAAAAAACTACTGAACAGATTTTAATGAAATTCAGCTCACTGGTAGACCATGATTCGGAATAACATTATAGGGGATTTATTATCCGGGAAATTGCGGGCATCGCCGCGTACAGAGTGCTGTAGTAGTCGCAATATCTCACTGCATGCAAGGTCATAATAGTGCGAGCAAGACGAAGCATATTGCACGCTCACTCACACTTAGAGGTCCTAGGCTCTAAAGAAACACTTACGTCTAGCAAACCTTGTTAGTTACTCACGTCTAGCAAACTGAGCGAAAGCCAGCATCAAGGCAATTCCAGCAGTAGTACCCTTCATGTGAGATGACAGAGGTCTGTAGGGAGCAGATATCACCAGTGCTTCCAGAGAAGATGTGCGGGGCGCTCGTAGAATACCATAAACATTAGTACCTTTAAACACCTAAACAGAACAAATTTTGAAATCAAAATAAGTTTAAAATTGAATTTAGAATCAAGAAAACAATTGGGCTCAACCCATTATTAGCCCACTAATGAGCATGAGTCTCTCCTTTTGAGTAGGCTCTAGCATACTCCACAACATTGTTTCCGTGCAGATTAGTGGAATTAGCCACTTACTGCCAACCCAAGTGTCTTTCAGCAGAAACAGCTAATGAGTATCAACCAAGGTATTATTGAAGCTGGCCAAAATGGAAGCAATATTGGCGAGACAGAAATAATGCAGGTCCAGAAATAATATGTACTTACCTGCCCTTGTCCTAAGGGATAGTTCAGTGTAAAGTTATGAGTGTAAACTTCAAGATGTAACTGTGACATCTTCGCTACCAGCCATGGCACGGGCATTTCATCATTGTTGTCATATTTATCCTGTAAATATAATTATGCAATATTATACTACAAGCCTTACTCACTACACGTAATTAAGGTCAACTCGGCGAAGACCGTCTGGAGGGTAGGACCGTACAGTAAGAAATACAACGAATTCTGAATAGCTACAGCAAATACAACCCAGCGTACAAACACTTTAAACTGTTTTAGTTTCAATTAATTGACATAGATGGCGCTATTTATGACACAAAGAGAAAAAAATACGTATAAAATTTAGTCGGGCTATCAACTTGCAACACGACCTAGCAACACGTTGGCAAAAAAATATTTTAAGTGGTTTTTCATCATATTTATCAAGGTTTGTGTAGCAAATTTAATTAATTATCAATATTATTATCTAAATATTATATTAGAATAGAATAAAACATATTTTTTACGAAGTTACATCTAGTGAAAAAAACCTATCCTCAAATTGCAATAGTGGAGAAGTCCGTCTAGTTCTTGGAGGGAAAGATCGGCATGTGCCGGTCTTCGTCGTTTCCAGATGTAATAAACCTTTTACGCCTAAGCAAATTTTATAAAATTAATCCTTATACATATGATTCGTATATTTAAGCTTCCTGCGTAGTGAGTCTCTCTTAAAACCTCTTAAGTTCTACTCTTAAAATCGATAATCGATATTTCATTTCAATTGCCGTGTTATTTTATTATTTTTCTTTGACTCATAAGTACATTATGATATTATAATATTCTATTTTATACTTTCGACGAATTTATTAGCACTAGTGCTGAAAAAAAAAACAATTATAATATGAATATAGAAGAAGGTGTATTTTAGTACCTACTTCGATTAGGTAAGTAAGTTGGTTTTTGATCTCTTAAATGGTAGACCTAAAGAAGGCGATTCCTTTTAATAAAACTGATATCCAAAAAAAAACGATTTTTTAATTTGATTTAATTGTTTTTTACCCCTGAGTTTCGATCTATACCGGACTTACCCGACATACGTGTTTTTTTGCGATTTAAGACGATAAGAGCGTTTAATATGAAAAACGATAGCACACATTTAAATGGCGTTGAAATATATACGCGTATACAATGTCTATATTCACGTAAACTGACTATTTGTAGGTTTTTTTTCCACAAGACGGTCTTACCTGACGTGGTAGTAAAGTCCGTCTATTTCGCCATTTTTTCAAAATTAATTTTTATTTCATTAATCGATAACCTTAAAGTAATTTTTAGAGTTTTTTTTAATCGTCAACTAAATATTTGATTACCTGATTCAATAAAATTTGCCTAAAATGTTATAGAAATGGCGAAATTTGCCTAATGAATTAAATTTTTAATGAAGTATGCCGGTCTTCGACGAGTTGACCTTACAATCATTGTTACAGCGTTAGGAATGTGTTTATTTATTTGAAAATTATAATATACCATTTTGACTGTTTCATTGACGTTACAAAATTTTTTTCACAAAAGTTACAAAACTGGAAGATTTTCGATAGCCAGTTACAAAAGTGTTTATTTATAATGAAAATTATTGGAAAGCCACTGAGTTTGGTATGGATATAAGATCCTTAGACCTACAGAATTGTGAGAGGCAAAACGATATAGCACTTTATAAACTATTTTCTATCACTTACCTCAAGTTCCTGCAAAAGTTCGTTATGAAATTGATTGGCCGAATGTTCAGCGTTAAACTCGTTGGTAGCGAGGCCGGGTAACAAGGCATTTTCAGAAAAATACGTCTCGTTATTAAACTCCTTGCAGGCCAGCACAAAGAACCACGCCAGGCCTCCAAAATAACACAAATATGAGAACACTCCGTGAAATCTCCTGAGTATACGAACCCATCTTAAAGAACCATACTCTGGGTCCGATAACAAACCCATGTTTCAAGTTCTAAGTAATACTGTTTTGCATAGAATAAATGCCGTTTGGTTACAAAATCTTAAAATATTTATCTCATGTTGCCTTTGGGGTTTGGTTGCGTTTTGTTTTAAATAATCAATTTATAGTTTAGCAATTTGTTTGATTTGCTAAATAGAAATTAGAAGTCAGTTGAGTCATGAGTGACTGACAGCTGACAGTAGTGGTACTTGGCAGTTGGCAGGTGAGCAGGTGACATTGATAGACATGACAGATGCCAAATGAAGCTAGAGACCATAGACTTTGATATTTTTCACAGACAGAATATGTAAATAATGCAGAGGAAAGGAGTTCAAAAGAATAAGAAAAGAAAAGAAGAATTAGACAACAAGAAGAAAAGAAAATTCTTAGAATATTAATAATTAAACTATAAGAAGATATAAGTTTAGCAAAAGGAATCTCGTTGTTGTGTTGTTTTATAGACTAGATAATCATGTCTGTGCTTTGATTGATCGGAGCTTGTATGCCAGCGTTGTAGAAAACTTGGATAGCGTGATTCAGTTCTGGCCTGACGTCACCGAATGCCGTATTCTGCAGTCCACACAAGATTATTTCAAAATGTCAAAAAAATATGTATTTTGAATATTTTTGTGGTCATTAAACTTAATCATCTTTATAAGAAGCATACCTTACATACCATTTGTGATAGTTATCTTTAAACAAATACATATGTTATCATATTTCAATAATATCTAATCAAATATTTGAATAACCGATGTTAAGTTGACGGAGAGTTTTCAAAATTATGTAGAAATGGAGAATTACACTCCACTGGTTGATCAACGTTACATAATTTTTAATGTAAATAAATAGACAACAAACAAGCATACGAAGCCTTAGGGAACATACCAAAACCACGTTGACGGTGAGTGGCGCCACAGATGGTAGCGCCCCACAAGTTGGGCCCGAGCCCGGGCAACCGTCGGCGGAGCAGCGGAAGTGTGCGAAAGCGTTCCCGCAGCTCCGCCGGAAGACGGTGAGGAGGAACACCGCTGGTTTTTAGCCGGTAAGAGTCCGGCATAACCCGACAGCGCCCCCCCGCGCCTGTCGGGTATCCATGAGGATTTTCCAGCGAAAACAAAAAAAAAAAAACATACCAAAACCACGTAACCCATTTTTTCCAACTTTTTACCCCCCTCCCCCCCCTTCGTGACCATCCGCAGTATATGAGAAGACCCCCCCCCCCTCCCCCCCTAGTTTTCACGTGGTAATTGATAAATACGGTTTTCAATACTTTTTTGCAAAAACAGAGTTAAAAAATAATAATTTTGCTTATATTTGACGACTTTGTGGCGCAATGGTTGCTAAAATATTGACTACGTGACAAAAACCTAAACCCACCCCCCTCCCCTCTGTGAACAATCGTGGTGTTTTGTAGACCCCCCTCCCCCCCCCCTAAATGAGGCACGTGGTTTTGGTATGTTCCCTTATGTAAAAATAAAAAAAGGTGAGAGGTGTCAAGGGACACCCGGATGGAACGAAGTTCCTTTCGTGTATTGTTTTTTGAAGTGATTCAGAAAGTTGTACAGCGCCATCTCCGTAAAACTCTCTGAATCACTTCAAAAAGTATCGTGGCAAATTTTCGTAAGAAAATTTTCCGTCTAGCCCCCTTTCATAACGCGCGATAAGGAACTTCGTTCCAAAAATTATAATAATATCAGTACTCGACCTATATGTGATGACATCTCTTGGCCGCCAAGCGAACGCATCAGTGGTGCCTTTGGTGTTGCTGATATCCATGGGCGACGATAGCCACTTACCATCAGGTGAATTGTTCTTCGTTTGTCGGCTTTTTTAAATAAAAAAGGCCCGCTAGATTTGACCTATACCTACATGCCGCATTGAAGCGTTGTTTTTATGATTACGTGGTTTTTATGATATTTTTTTTTTTTTTTAAATTGATTGACATGCATTACAAACTTAAAGAACAAGGCAAGTTAATAAAAGCTTGTAAAAATCATTTTCCGGTCGACTTTGGAGGGTTGGTGGTAGCTATCTGGATGGGTAAAATATCCTACTACTATAGGTACATAGAGCTTCCGGGAGCCTAGAGATCCAGATAAATAAGTATCCAAATAACGCTTCACACTCAAAGCCCCACAATAGGATTCCCTGTGTCGTGGGTGCCATGGACAACTCACAAGACAAGGGCACACACACTCAGACCGAGAACAGAAATTCAAACTCATCATTCAAATTTCCGCCTCGTTGGGAATCGAACCCAGAACCATTGGCGCGGCGATCCGGCATGGTAACCATTGCGCCACACGGGTCGTCAAATGACCAATGACCTTTGCGTTGATTAATTAATAATAAAATGTCATTGTTTTTATTCTAATTTAATAACGTAATTATCGTATCAATCTTATGATATTTATATAACTTCAACAGATGTAAATATTTCTTAACTCACGTGAATACAAGTAATTATAAATTAAAGCTACATACAAACAAGTCAATTGTCATCCGAAGATTGCTTTGTGGGTTCCAAATCTTTAAGCAAATATCTGTTTTGTATCAGCAGTTATAGGGTTGCTACCTGGGACAATGCTGTAGGATAGGACCAAAGAGTGCAGTTGTTTATAGTAGGTAGACTTAAATAGGACGGTAAAAGGCATTGATTTGATGTCGTATCCAAATCACTTATGACCTGTGAAATGGAAGTCCTCAACAAAAGAGTAGAAGGCTTTTAAGTATTAAGTACCTAAGTGCGCTTCCAATGATATTATATATTAAAAAGAGGCAGATATGTCATAAGTGCGCGCGTTGTGTGACTCAAAAAGTTCCCAATTGGGAACTCTTATTGAGGTGAAGAAAGAGATAGCGATGTAGTTTTGACGCGAGAGCGATAAAGACGTGCAATTAAGCAATAAAGCGTGCCTTGCGGACATCGGAACAGATTTTTCGGTTGATTTGTAAGGGCATAACGTATCTATATTTAGTTATACATCATTGTGCGCTTCACTATCTTAGACTTCATCCGCACTTACCATCAGTTGGGTAGGATTTGTCAAGCATTTTAGCATAGTTCGTATAAAGGATCTTCTCTAATTTTTCCGGTACTAATCTAACAAACACATGGACAGCATCTGTACATGTGTTTGTTACATTCAATTCTGATTCAATTCTGATTCAATCTGATTCAATTCTGATTCAATTCTGATTAAATACTCGAGTTAAATATCTCCGGAAAACTATTTAGATTAGATAGGTTGTACGCTTTAGCTGATTATTCATTTAAAATATGACTTATTTTTAAAAGTCAAAAAGTCAAAGTAATTATTTATGCAATTTATTATTTTGACAGCCCTACAGAAAAAAGGTTTTTCATGTGTTTATAGAGAGTTTCTATTAAAAGTAAGTTAGTCAATAGTCGTATTCAATAACATAAAATGGGTACCTACTACGTTTGTCGTGGCGCTTTCAAATGCAGTTATTTTACCCATCTTAGAAATTAATAAGTTACTTTTTTAACAATTTTAAAATCTAGTCTTATTAAGTGTTAAAACTTTTAATAAATTTAAAAATAATTTTAGTTTATTGTGTTTAAAATGCAGTCGATAAGTCAACAAGTGGTGGAAAGGCGAAGTAAAGGGCATACTTATAGGCAGTGGGGTTTGACGATTCTCGGTAATTTAAGTGATAACTATAAGTAATAATCAATAACGCCCCAACTTAGAGTCACTAACAGTTACTCAACCCAAATCGCTCCTTAGTATAGAATTTGTATGGTAATTATTTACTAAGGAGCGATTTAAGTAACCGTTAGTGAATCTGAATTAGGACGCAGGACAAGTAAATAAAATATTAACATTGTGAACGAAACCCCTTAAATAAAAAATGGTAATAAAATTGGCGTACATAATAGTGCTATCTGATACCGATATTCTGAAGGAGGATTTTGAATTTGATAGGAATTACATGAGTCCTATCTATTTGGGATTAGATAAAATAATTCTCAAGCATAGATGGCTAGTGGTTCGAATTTTATCTGTAATGACTGGGTTTAGAATAAACTTCTCGCCTAACTATTAGAATGTTAGACCAACACAGGACACTACGACCTCATTACAATACTTATTATGGTATTTAAATACCACCTAAAAGTGTACGTTAGCATATTAGTTCATTGGTGAATAAAATATTCATTCATCATTCATTGGTGAAAATATTCTGTCACTTTTTTGTTGAACCATTTTGAGAATTCTGCATTCCAAAAGATATGTGCACTTTGTCAGCGCGAATTTAATAGAAAGTCTTCAGTTCTCTAGTTTATATCCTTTCTTTTTTTATTTTGACAAAGTACTTGTGGACAGCCCTTAGCCAGGGTATAGGCTAATAACATTCATTAAATAAATCATGGTTTTTCAGCAAACCTGACGGTATTCTCCTATGGAATGGATGTTGGTTGGATATCCCCTATGGCCAAGATTCTGCAGTCTGACCAATCTCCGCTAGGAGAGCCATTGTCGGATACTATGCTGTCTTGGGCTGCAAGCTCTCCATGCCTGGCCGCTGTCTTCAGTGTCCCGATGTACACGTACATCGCTGACAAGTTTGGAAGCAGAGTCAGCGTCATAGCTATTGCTGTGCCTCAGGCCGTGAGTTTTAACCTGCTTTACCTGCTAGAATACACAATCCTTCTATTCCATGTACGTTTTCAATATCCATGTAACATTCAACACATCTTTCTTCTTCTCTTACATTACAACACATGTGGGGCACATCTTTGGTCTCTCATGTACGCTCTGGAAGTTCATGACGACCCATTGCACCGGCAGTGGAAAAAAGCATACTTAAGTCGTCTTACGTTGAATTTTAGTTATTAATATGATTGGAAAGAGGGACAAAAGCTGCGTATGCTCAATTTTTATCAAATTTTTATCATTAATCTTGACGGTTTTGTGCAAGAAATCGTAATGTAAATTCCTTAGACAGCGTAGCTACTGATATTTTAACAGTTTTTTTGCTCTCCTGTAAAATTTTTATTTTCATCTTATGCCTTTTTTCCACTGAACATGCGATATGTTGCATGAAGGTGTTCATACATCCACCTGTAATGTGATCCATCTATAAAAATATAAAAATTGCTTTCTTTCAAAAAAATTATGTTTTCAGATTTCCTGGATATCCAGACTCTGTTTTGCTTCGGGACCAACTTTAGTGATATCTCGAATATTTGGTGGCATAGCTGCAGGCGGATGCTTCAATGCTGTTATAATCTACATTAAGGAGATAAGTCAGGACAGCATACGAGGAATATTGTCGTCGATGCTGGTACTTTTGCAGAACAGTGGCATTTTAACCATGTACATTATGGGAGCATATTTGAACTATTACATGATTTTATGGATTGTGACAGGTATTCCCATAGTGGTCGGTATTCTGCTGTTGAAAGCACCCGATTCTCCTTCATTTTTAATAAAGCAGGGGAAAATAGAGGTGAGTTTCATTATAATATTATCTTTTATTTAGTAATAGATGTTAAATTACGCTATCGAATTGTAGAATCGGCAAAAGAAATGAGAAAAAATTAAAACGTCGAGTCTCGCCGTACTTTTCACGATTCGCCAATCCAATTTACCTTTAACAAGGGCTCAATAGATATTTATTTTAATGTACAACCTAAAGGGGATGTTTTAATTGAAGAATATTTTAATGTGGGCTTCAATGAAAAACATGCCAAATGGTGTTTCAAAGAATCACACAGTAGTAGGTCAACTGAAGCGTATAAAGTTTGCATGCCAATCTAGGGTATCTGACGTAACTCGGCTACATGGTAGCGCTCAAGATATTTTTATTTTGGAAGTGACACTAATCATCTGGCGCTTAATTTAGCACCTAATTTGAACAAAGTATAATAATAAGTTTATATTGCAGGAAGCAATTGCAACAGTAGCATTTCTAAGGGGCCTTGACAAAGACGATAAAATTGTCGAGAATGAAATAACTTTAATGAGGAATGACAATGATAAATTTAGGTCTCATCCGAACATGTCACTGAAGTACATAGGTAAGATAAACCCCACTGGGCTTTAGTTTTTACTGGCAATAACATTCCTAATCATTATTTTTCTAAACACGTACAAACTAATATCCTTAAGATAGCACAGGAATAGTAGGAAACCAAGGAATTAACTTACTTACTTCCATTTTTAGTGAAGAACCCAATATGGCGCCGAGAAATTATAATATCAGGGATACTAGGAGCAGTTCAGGCGCTGAACGGTGCCTTTGCGATCACGACATACGCGGCTCCCATCCTGTCATCAACTGGAGTCAAGTTCAGCGTCAGCACAGAGACGTTGACATTCACTATTCCAGCCGTGCTGATATTTGGGTCCATTGTTTCTACCTTTTGTGTCGAAAAAATAGGAAGAAAGGTATGTTTTGAGTAGAAATTGAGTTACTTAATAGTGGAATAGATGTAACGGATTCAATACACCCTTGAATCTAACTAACCTTTCTTAGTCGTGATACCTGCTCATCAATGGAGAAATTAGGTAATACCCTTTTGTTTAGGGGTTTATCTTGGATCGTCTGGTTCAATTCAGCAATCCTTTAATTAAAAAAGAAAAAGTTAAAGCAGTAAGTAAAATTGAAAGCAGAGGATGACTGCTTGGAATAGACTATCATGCAAATTCCACTACTCCATAAGCATTAAACGGATAGAGAAATATAGAGTACGTAATAAGTGTTTTTGCAGGTTCTCAACATAACAATGCTGTCAATATCTGCCTGTTCGATGCTAACCATAGCAGTTTCCATGCTGATAAAGAACCACGGATGCACAGTTCCGAGTTGGTTGCCAGTGCTGTCCATGATGACCTCCGTCTGGGCGTACTCTGGTGGCGTTTCTCCTTTACCGTTCATCATCATGGCAGAGATGTTTAGCTTTCAGGTGAGAGCATATTCATAGCATAAGAGATAATAATCGCTTATGGGAAAATTATTTGTTGTGCACCTGCATAGAACCTTCCCTGACAATTTTTCTTTCCCTTCAAATTATTTTAAAGTACATATGTGCAACATTTAAACCAGTGTAGGTTCTAACAACATAAAGCTCAGAACATTTCTTTAAATTTCAGACTCGAGCAAAAGTCTTCGGCCTCATAGTGACATCAAATTGGTTCATGACCTTCCTACCCATTGTCGGCTACGTGCCTTTGTCGAATGCCATCGGCATGCATTATACTTTCTTCATATTCAGTGGAGTGAACCTTGTCGGGGTACTATTTAATGTGTTTTTCTTGCCAGAAACAAGGGCGAAGAGCGTGTCGGAGATAGAGGCGGATATAGCTAAGAGGATAGGGCTAGATAATGTGGAGAATACTATTACTAAAGCATTTTTGGATCCAGGACCATAAATTTTCTCGTTGACGACGCCATGTCAACGAACGACGCTATGTAAGAATTCGATGCGGAGATCGCGCTTATGACATTAAACTGCGTTAAAATGTTGCCATTGCCAACATGCTAAGTTTGAAGGTGTGTAGTTAATGCTGCAAAAACAAAGGCTGTAAAAATACTAAGCAATATAATATAATAATAGTTCTAAAGTTTAATTCTCAACTGAAACACATTATGTTAAAGACAAAACATTTTGTTTAAGGGTTCCTTGTTTGTGGTGTCATTGTATCTGATTGTATCTGAAATTGTCACACGTATGGATGTATTTACAAATTGTAAAACGGAATCTAACTGAATATATTATAAGTAAAAACGTAATACACAAACATTAAATTATTAAGATTTTTTAAAATTGTTTTTTAATGCAATCCCCTAAATTATTCAAAATGTGACCCCAACCTGTGTCCAAATGTGGACACTAGTGCAATTTTTGGAATTTTAGGGCTTCTGCTTTGTGTTCCAACCAACCTCCCTAGATCGTGGTCCCTTCTGCTGGGAGGTCGCTGCACTTTGTACAAATTAAACAAGACAGTACTCATCCGGTTGATTTTTGCCCGAAAACAAGCGTGGGACGTTTTTACGTGATTCGGTCGCGCTCGTAGTGTCGAAACCCAAGAAATATGATGCCCTTATACTTTTCTGGCCGGACGCGGCTCGGTGATAGATACTTTGGTCTTATAACCAATGTCCATGGGTGAAAGTGACCATGTATTATCAAATGGCCTGTCAGCTCTTTTGTCTCCTATGCCTATACTATATACCTATACCTAAAAATATCGACAATCTTCCGAACCTATTTATATGTAATATCGCTATGTCGTTGTGTTCTTACTATCAGAAGGTAGACTGGGAGAGAATGCTTTTAGCATTAAGTCCGCCTTTGCTATTATGCTAATTGTATGGTGCAAAAGTTAAATAAATAAAAAAAATCTCACTCATATCTCTTCATAAAGGTATGTCAAGTCTGCCAATCCGCACTTAGAGAGGGTAATGGTTTACAGCAGCCCGCGAACAGTTTCAAGTTGGAATCGGCGTCTACAGTGGCTACCATTTTTTAGAACGGGACATCGCTTTTAAAAGTTAGAGTAAGGTCTCTAAAGGGGCACTGAAAGAAACGATGGTCCTTGGGCCAATTTTCAGAAACTTGGCCGCCAAATGACTTCAGTAAAACAATGTTAACAAATACCCGACCCTCCTTTACCCCTTACTGGTCTACGCCCTTTACAACTCACATTGTGAAAGAACTTAGTGTGAGACCTTAGCCCACCAGTGGGGCACATATGGGTGGTGATTCTGATGAAAGTTGGGAAAAACCGTATAGGTTTAATCAAACTAAACAAAAGCAGCGCTATACATTAAGCAAAAAACTAAATATAAGTCAAACCAAACTAATTATGACTACCAGAGCACCAGAAATTAGGACGATTTTCTCTGTGTATTAAGAAGTAAAATTTATTTTAGAGTTCTCGTTTGTAGCGCCATTCGCCGCTTTTGATAGGACATCCTTTTTTGATATCTTCATCAACGGTCTGGGTATTGAAACTATAACAAGAATTAACAAGATATCGGTGAATAGATCATAAATATAAGATAGATTTAACACCCGAGGACCTCCAACATGGCTTAACGACTATAATCTTACGATAACAACTGAGACCGACGCCTTTACGTGCCCTCCAAAGCACATTTCATCAGCCATGCAAATATTTCTTGTCTCTTTTTGCATTATGTATAATGGATATAACTATCTTAGCGCATTACACAATAGCGATTAGTCGAAGTTTATTTTGTGGGGTACAAATCTGAATGCAAATATGTAACTACATTATGAGAGTATAGGGTTGTCTTCCAGGTGGTAATTTAAAAAAAAACTTATACGTATATGAATTAATTATTTTAGAGTTTGTGGATATTCAACATGAAAAGCTTCTCTAAGATCAGAGCTTTTTAATAGACTTTGAATTGGTGAATGAAAATACTCTATTAACAAAAAATAATCTATTATTTATATTCTATTCTACAAAAATGCTAGGTTATGATATATTACAATGATAAGATATTTATATAAATTTATTTAAAATAAAAATCCGAAGATTTATTATTCACAAAGAAAAAACCTCAAGCCTTATTTTAGATCGAAAAGTAAAGGTGCTATTGATAACATAATTTGAAGAATGATTTTACAAATCGCATTTCTAAGCAGTGAATATTTGACAGCCCTTAAAAAGAAAAAATCTCTTTACATATTTTATAAAAAGATAGGAGTTATTATCTAAAAGTAACTTATTTTATTGTATAATAGTATTTAATCTTATAAACAGTTGATGTAGATTTGTCGTGTAACATTCATATTATACAGTTTTTTTGTAATTGCCAAGATAAATTAAGTTTAAACGTTGAATAAAGTGATGAAACCATTGGATTTTTTGGAAATTAAATAAAATTACAAAAATGATGCAGAAGAGCACCAAAGAACCAGTTGAAATAAAAAGAGGGCATACTTACAGACAATGGGCCTTGACGCTGCTAGGTAGGTGATTTATGGTGTGTAACAATCACCCATTTTAATAAAGTTAATGTTACATAATGACTAATTATACCCATCCTCTCACTCAGGTAATAATCCAACTTTTCTCGAATAATCACACCCTTGCATACCTATACTTGAAAACTGTACATGTTTCCCGCCCATACTTGTTTTAAATAATTAAGTAAATCGGGATCCCTATCGTCTTTTCCTATGTTGATAATTTGGTTGTATACCTTGACATCTAACAGTCAGATGTTCAATAGAAGTTCTCTATCTGAGTGACAGATTCAATTTGTCCAAGAATCTCGTATGTTGTGCTGAAAAGCTGTTTGGTCGAGCCAGATTGGGCAGGACTTGAGACCAACCCTGCAGCGATTAAGTATAGGCTTATAATTTTTTAAACTGGAACTTCTTAATATCTTATTTTTCAGCAAACATGACGCTATTTTCCTATGGGTTGGATGTTGGCTGGATATCTCCAATGTCAAAGATTCTGCAGTCCGACAAGTCTCCCATAGGGGAGCCATTATCGGACACTACGCTATCGTGGGCCGCTAGCGCGATATGCCTAGCTGCAGTCTTTAGTGTTCAAATGTACTCATACATCGCTGATAAGTTCGGAAGCAGAATCAGTGTCATAGCTATTGCAGTACCTCAGGCGGTAAGTTCCAAATTTTAATTTTGAACCTGCAGAAGACTAATCGGAATGCTAGCAGATTTTACCTGCTTGAAAGCTACCGTTTTGCTTCTAAAATCAGCTGGAATTTCAACGTAACTTTTTTGGTTGTGCTGTCATGTGGCCTGTTACGACGAAGGTTTCCATTTAGCATGTTTTAAATCTTTAATTTTTGCCTCCAGCATCTGTACACTGATGGTTTAGATGTCCATGGGCAGCACTTGCAGTGTAATATAATCCAATTGCCCATGTCATGTCATTTTTCTTTCAGAAGTAAAAACCACCATAATGTTTACAGATTTCCTGGATAATCAGACTCTGTTTTGCTTCGGGACCAACTTTGGTGATTTCTCGAATATTCAGCGGCATAGCTGCAGGTGGATGCTTCAATGCTGCTATAATTTACGTTAAGGAGATAAGCCAGGACAACATACGAGGAGTATTGTCTTCGATGCTGATGCTCTTGCAGACTAGTGGCGTTTTCACCATGTATGTTATGGGAACTTACTTGGAGTATCGTACAATTTTATGGATTGTGGGTGTTATTCCCGTGGCGGCTGGTATTCTACTGTGTAACGCACCGGATTCTCCATCGTTCTTAATAAAGCATGGGAAAGTAGAGGTAAGATCCACTTATCTTTCTTAGTTAAGTAGTATTGTAAAAAGAAGGTTAACGTTTTCGCATCCTTTCTCATTTTACATTCACTGAATCCTTCTAAAAGCATCATACTATTGCTAGCTAGTAAAACTGGTAAATACCATAGGTAGGTACTATAAATTTGAAATTCACTGATGTATTATATTATTTTGAAGAAATATTTATAGATGTGTTAGCAATAAATCACTTTGGTAACAATTTTTTGTGGCTTTTTCCACCGAAGGAATTTTTTGAAGCCATGAGTGACTTTTTGAGCCACCTTCAAAAAGTGTTTTTAAAACATATTTTTAACCGACTTCAAAAAAGGAGGAAGTATTGAGTTCGACTGTATTTTGTATGTTTGTTACTGTTTTTATGTTCCTTTTTTTTAATCGAAAGCTGGTGCTTGTCATGTGGTCCCACTTAAATTTGAGCGAGATCTGACGAGTAGTTTTTAACTTATCTATACTAATATATAAAGAGGAAAGATTTGATTGTTTGCATTGAATAGGCTCCGAAACTACCCAACCGATTTGAAAAATTCTTTCACTGTTGGGAAGCTACACTATCGCCGGGTGACATAGGCTATATTATAATTTTTTTTTTTACAATTTTTCCCGAAGCGAAGCGAAGGTGATTTCCTAGTCCCTAATAATGAAATCGGTTATTTTTTGTCAAGAATTATATTTAAAAAAAATTGAATTTTGAAATTAATTACTGATATATTTACATTGCAGGAGGCAATTACTACTCTAGCGTACTTAAGAGGCCTCGATAAAGATGATGAAATCGTCGTACATGAAATAACATTAATAAGAAATGAAAATGATAATTTCAAATCTCTTCCAAATATGACATTAAAGAACATAGGTAAGATCACTAGAAGCTACTATGTACAAAGATTTTTACTCCCTTTAATTAATCTTATCACAATCTGTTCAATAACTATTACCAGGTCGATTTGACAAACAAGCTTTTAGTTACCTTAAATTTTTTCTGCTTACTGATTTGTCGGCATTGTCGTCATATTCCTTGTGATTGATTATTTCATTCTACTTACCTGTTGTTACTCCTCACCACTCAATCTAGTAACTAGAACACGAATACTAACATTTTCATTTCCATTTTTAGTAAAGAACCCAAATTGGCGGCGAGGAATTATTATATCTACTGTACTATTGTCAGTGCAAGCCCTGAACGGTGCATTTGCAATCACGACATATGCATCTCTAATCTTGTCATCAACTGGCGTCAAGTTCACCATCAGTATAGAGACGTTGACGTTTTTTATTCCGGCCGTTATGATCGTTGGCTCCATTGTATCTACTTTGATTGTCGAGAAAATAGGCAGAAAGGTATGTTTTACTTAAAGATTTTACCGTTTACTTAAAAAGATCAAGAAAGAAGAGATAAAGAAAGAAAGAACTGGCACTCAAGCCTCAGCTTGTTAGAATACGATGAATCGTTTTGCGGTTGTCTCAAGCAAGGGGGTAGTAGTTAGCCAAGCAGGCTTCAAGAAACCTTAACACTACCAGTAACAATAATATTATTGATAATGTATTCCTTATGTAAAGTCTTATCACCAAGCGCGCCGGCTTCTGTCATATATTCATAGGCTATTTTGTATTTATTCAAAAATAAAATATTATAACTGGTACCATTTACCCTGAAGTAGATTCAATTTTCCTGCTAGTGGTACCCATGCTAACGAAGGATTTCGTGTTTGCTGGTCAGATTCGTTATTTGCATGTTTCCTGGTATTCATAATAGTATAATAGTAATAAGAATATCTAACTTCCTTTGCCCCAAAAGAAACTTGTGTGTTCTTATCTTCTATGAAAATCAAAAACTAAATAAGATCCTAGAAATGTCAAACTGCCAGTAGGCAATGTTGGTAAGGATATTTTTAATCAAGGATGAATAGAAACTCCTCCAAACTCCACAACACCTTATTATAGAAGTAGGAGTATAATAAGTAAAGAATTAGATCAGGTAAAATTGTGAAGACTGTTTGACTGGCGGTGTGTTTGCAGATTCACAACATATTAATGCTGTCAGTAACTACATGTTCGATGCTAGGCATAGGAGTTTGCACGCTGATAGGGAACTATGGAGGAACAGTTCCAAGCTGGTTGCCAATTGTGTGTATGATGACCTCTGCCTGGGCGTACTCTGCCGGTGTATGTCCTGTACCATTCATCATCATGTCAGAGATGTTTAGCTTTCAGGTGAGAATACCATATCTTGTCTAATTCATCGTCTGTGTAACCGCCTACTGTATTTGTCGCAGTGCTATTTCCTATCAGCGTATGGGTAATAATCATTATTAAGTTGGTCACGTGTAAGATACCAAGCGCACTTCAGTGAAATTTTGAGAATTACGAGTTTTTGGCAATGTTTTCTTTACTTACTTTATTTCCAAGAGTGTGATGATTTTGTTAATACCAAACAGACATTGAAAAATAAAGAATTGAGCATTTAAACATTAAGTCCTCCAAAGTCGAAACATTTAAACTTAGATAATTTTTTGTTTATTTCAGATTCGAGCAAAAGTCTTCGGAATCATAGTGACAATAAATTGGTTCATGACTTTCCTGCCCATTGTTGGCTACTTGCCTTTGTCGAGTGCTATAGGCATTCATTATACCTTCTTCTTATTCACTGGAGTGAACATCTTCGGAATACTGTTCAGTTGGTTCTTCGTGCCAGAAACAAGAGGAAAGAGCGTGTCTGAGATAGAAGCAGACATAATTAAGATAGGATAGGACTGGACACAGCTGAGAATGACATGAAGAAGGCATTATTGGATGCAGTAAAATAAACATTCTCATAGACAAGCCAAGTAACAGAAAAATCAAATATCATGCGCATAAGGTCGTATAAGCTACTCTAGTGCTGCTAAAATTTTCATTATTTTGAACGACAAACGTAAAATTTTGGCGTATGTGATCATAATCATCATCATTTTTGATGATCTACTTCAACGAAAATGACAAAGGTAATAAATAAGAACCAAGTAACAAAAGCAACAGGTTTTATTTTTTTACAAAAAGTACAAAATGACAAATAAGAAATAACTAATCAATTCTAACAAAATTCAGTCTATCAACATAATGTCTCTAGTCTCGATTATTCCTAAAGATATTCTCTTGTGCTTTATTGACTGCACAGGGAAATGTTTCATCAAGCTTTTTGATCATCCTAGAGACACAGCAATACTAAAAAAAATTCTCTCCTTCTTCGTTTCTAATATTGGTGACTGTAACAATGATGTTTACTGATTATTAGTAAGCAGCTTTTGGCTTATAAGTCAACAAGTATCAGTTGCAACCAGGAATGCACGCGGGGTGAAGAGAGCCTCGTGAACACGGTAGCTGAGACCGACCTTGGACAGCGCTTTGCTGTCCACCCTGACGTAATGCCCCAGAGACCATCCTTGGCTAACACTGGTGCTCCTGGATCGGGCTGAAAACAGTACAGGGTTAATTATTTAGTGTTACAGAACTAGTAAAAAGTATTTTATTATGGAACTATATGACAAAGTTCTAGAAGGGTTTTTCGAAAAATACCAGGTAGGTTTAGGATAGTATGGGGTTGTTTCTCTCGAATCAAGACTGCCGCAAGCCCATGTGCGATGTGAGTAAAATCCGTGATCTCATAAGAACAAACCAATGTCTCGCCTACGCAAACTCCAATATCCAATACCTCTAAAACTCCCCTCACGTCCTGGTATTGATAGATCATTGCTCTTTGACTTTAAAATTACCATCAATGTGCACTGACCACGAACATACTATTCCACCATACCATAAATTTAAGACCGTAACACTTACCATACAAGGAGAGTGATGTGACACAATAGGTTCTAAGCAATGAGAAGAAGGTTCCAGAGTAACGTTGTTATTTTTCATTATCTTTTGGCACTGGTCCCAAGGTATTAACTTCTGCGTTGACACCCTCATGCTGTTTTGCTTAACTCGTTCTTTTGCTGATGCAGGGAGTATATGTCCTTTTACCTAAAATATTAAGACTAACTGATGAGCTAAAGCAGAATTCTAGTAGACGGAACATCGTTAATTCAAAGTTCCAAGTCAAACCAATTTTCGCCTCATCATGTACACTACGCAAAAATTACAATAGCCACTTCTTGTTAGAAGTTATACAAATACCTATTTAAAATTAATAACCATTATTAATATAGCTTCGATGACAAAAACTAAAAAAAAACTAAAGTATATGAATTCTGCGAATCTCACTCACAGGATTAATAAATGAAAAAGAAACCTGATTCTGCGGTTGCGTCGTGTGATAAAATAATTATGGATTGTACATTAATTACCTAAGTAAAATGCGATAACTTTTTAAATGGCTTCGCTGACATGATTTTGAATTTAACAAAAAAGGAATGAGTAGCTACTATAGATATCTAGGGGACAAAAATCAAATACTCACAACAATTCGCGGCCAATAAGTTGCAATGAATTTGGCACTGACGACTCTTTCTCTGGTCTGCGAAATGGCAATCGGTGCCACAAACTGGTCGTATTCTATTGGCATTCCCAATTTTAACAGAGCAATGTCAAAAGCTGGTTTATTATGGACGTACGAAGGATGCACCTCCACTTGTTTAATTGGAACCAAAATTCCACCTTTTTTGCAGTTCACTGATCCTAGTCGAACTCTGAATATTTTTATGGATTCGCGAACGCTGAAAATATTATGATTACAATTTTTTCCCATCTAAGTATCTATCCAATACCTAGTACATTGACGCTATGGTCGGATGGCTAGTTCTATCACCACTCTGATTTTTCCTTGTAAACCCACCCAGTGTATACAAAAGTAATAGCTCTTTAACAATAAAAATCGTAAGTGGTTCAGTGAAATCAGCAATCAATTCCACTGAAGAATTAATTAAGAGAATCATTATTTTCAATAACGTCAGTAATTACAAAATGACAAATTGATTGTATTTTGAACAAGCTTGACTAAAATTGCTACGACTTGTAAAAATATTTAAAATATTTTAATTTAGGGCTTACAACAATGGTAACTTACTTATAAAATTCCCCGGCTGAAGTGATAACCCACTGTTTGTTCACTAAAGCACCAGAAGTGTAATGATATGACTTTCTCTGAATAGACACTGAGAAGGTAAAATTTGCTTCAGTGTTCTTGCTTATAGTTCGATTCCCATCTTTTGATGTTCTCTTTTCTCCTGGTATATCTGGTGACTTTAACGATGGCCTAACTTCTGCAAAAAGAATCATATTAGATGAATCAAATATAGAATTAATATCATTTCAATTGTTGTGTTATTATCCTTAAAACTCTTTAAAACGAAACCCAAGACTTATCAGACATCTTATGCGAAGTTTGTTTGCAGAAATAGTTAATGTTCTAGACAAGCTGTAAAAAATCTGTCTACCTTTTATTTTAACTTCTTCTATAATTTCTTTACCACTATGAATGGCTATGGTCTCATTTTCCATTTCTGATATATCTTCAGAATCAATTAGATTTTCACTCGAACTTAAATTGAACGCTTCATAACTTTCTGAATTTAATGAAATAGGATCGTTAACGTCATATCCTTCTGATCCTTCTTCATTGCATTTTGTACGTATGTCTTTAATATACACAAACGCTATCACTAAACATATTTTTAATGCAATATTAATCATATTTTGTTTTACAATATCACTAAAAACACAGCTTTTATTTTTATTTTGTAATTAGAAATTCAGTTAACCATTTCGTTATTTGTCTGCTGCTTTTTGAATTCAATGCATTCTATTCACCCAAAGCAGGTGTTAAATACTTGTGTAAGGTAAAAAAGGAAACTGTAGTATGTTGCAAAAAAGATGAGTCAAACTACAATAGGTGCACTTCTACGCATCTGGACACAATGAAGCATAGGTTTTTCACTATTTTGTATTAGTGAAGAAAGACTCCCTTAGTCGTGCCTAGACTATTCGCTATGTGTATTCAGGTAGGCTTTTTTAGTAATATATGTTGTGTGTTAATTTTTTTGAGTTCATCCAAGCTTGTACTTTGGGAACAGATGGGATTTTAGTGTCTTCTGTCCTTGAATCTAACCTTGCCATATCTTGCTGTGGTACAGACTAGGCTATTAAGTTCGGACCCATTTTATGTTCGGTCTCTACTGTTGGGGGGCCGTAAGATCTCTCGACCTCCGTATCAACTAGCACGAAAAGTAACCATAATGATGGTAGAATTCTTAATATTTATTTAATACATAATCGGAAAGACTGACGGTAAGTTGTCATCCTTACCTCTCGGTAACGATACCATAATTATGAGCAGCACCAGAATAATCACGATTACATCGCCACGCTGACCCTAAAAACGGACGTCAAAGCACTGAAATTTAACTAGTCACAGCGAGGTAAGTAGCAAATTGCTCATTGGAATCCTATTAATATTATAAATGTAAAAGTTTGTATGAGAATGCTTATGTTACTCTGTCACACAAAAACTGTTGAACGGGTTTTTACGAAATTTAGCACAGAAGTAGACCATGATTTGGAATAGGATATAGGGACATTATCTCAGAAAACGCAGGCAAAGTCGCGAGCAAAGCGCTAGTACCTAAATGATATAGCACTTTCAGACTAGTACCAGTGTAGTTAGTAACTACATAAAACCAGTGTTTACCAATACAAAAACACGTGAAAAGAAAAGAGTTTTACGGCCATGTTTGCCTACGCTCTATTTGGCATGTTATCGTACATTTAAACAGTTGCATAATGCCTATATTAAGTAAGT
Source organism: Thymelicus lineola (assembly GCA_963932265.1). Taxonomy (NCBI): domain Eukaryota; kingdom Metazoa; phylum Arthropoda; class Insecta; order Lepidoptera; family Hesperiidae; genus Thymelicus; species Thymelicus lineola. The sequence goes on along the minus strand of OZ010705.1, from coordinate 9,790,999 downwards.
AAATAGAGATATAGAAGTATGTAAATAAAATTATGTATGTACATAGCATTCGACGAAAATAGAGTTTATCACATAGATTTACAATCATGGTAAGTAATGTTGTTTGCAAAACGGCGGAATAATAATCATTTATTGTTATCATGATTAAATAATACAGAGGTAGAAATTACAGTTTAAATAGTAGTTTGTTTTGTAATCGAATAAATCCGATTGATGGAAAACATCCGCTTTGAATCTAAACAATAATCCTCTAGTCATGTCATGATGCAAGTTCTGATGCCAAGTTCCGATGAAAAAGAATAGACTACTTTTCGTCTGTTACAGGCTGGTTTCCATCAAACCGGAGAAGAAAATTATGTTTCGTAATTATCGCGCTATTGTTCCAAATTCTAGTTCTTAGTTTAAGTACTAGTTACGGTTAGAGTTGTGTTTGTTTCGACTACAGCACAATTGTTTTCAAAAACAATACCTTGTTCTAAGCTGTTTTCCTTTGCAACAAAAACTATCGTTCTGAAAACTTCTGACTAAAGGTTTATTCGTAAAATGAACATGTTGGTTGTAACAAATAGTTTTATTAAGTTCATCCTCATTATTGTAGTTATCTTTAATTTTTATTTTAGTACAGATTGTGGTATGTTTTATTTGACTTTCATAATTTTTTCACTTTTTTGCAAACTTGTCTTTGGAGGACATTTTAAAATTTTTAAACCACCGAACCTAACTTATTTATTTATTAAAAGGTCGCCAACGTTCAATACACCATTACCCTTTCAATTGAACATTACATAAAAGTCCATAGTAAGTATTATCAATCGATAACAGTTATTAGCCCATCTCCAAAGTATATAGAAGTTCAAAGTCCAAACTGACTCTTCACTCCTTTACCAACCTCCATTATATGTATTTTTCTCTATTGCATTAAGAAACCTATAAAAGTTCTGAAGAGGGGTATTTGAGATCTTCTTTTATCAGCCAACGGAATATTATTGGGTATAACTGATAAAAAGAACCTGTAGAGTTACAGCACTTCTGAACAAAAGTGTCTGCATGCTTTTTCTAATAAATAGACTTAAGTTTTAATATATAAAGTTTAATAAGGTAACACGAAATTTACTCTGATTATAATATTTTAGCATCCACAAAAGCTTATGGCGAATTGGAATGTGAGTTTCCACCTAAAGTTGAAGAAGATCTTACACATGTCAGAAGAAAAAGGTTGACTACGGAGACTGGCTTGGTTTGCTTAGAAGATTATCCATATACTGTATCTATTAGGTAATTCTTATTTCGCCTACTAATATAAACTTCCAATTTATTAATTCCAACCAAAATCGGTATCTGGAAGCTGGAAGCTGGAAATGGAGTTCTGATTCCATTTTAATCGACTGGAAAAATTATTTCTTCACAGGGTGCATGGAAAGCATTGGTGCGGAGGAGCTATAATTGGGAAAATGTGGGTTTTGAGTGCAGCGCAATGTTTTGATTAGTAAGTAATGTTGTTTGTAAATATGTGGAATAAAGTTACGATACGCTCAAAGACCTTAAGAGGCTCGTTGAGTGAAAAAACAGCTCACTATGCGTTGTGGCAATCACAGACCGCAAATAAATCAGAAGCAAAATAATCGAATGAATGCGGTTTTTGAATATAGCATAATATAGGTAATTTATTAAAAAGAACAAAAATAAATTAAACTTTCAATCAAAAAATTTTAAAAACAAGACATTTACTAAAATACTGCAACCTTAAAGGGTTAAAGTATTTGGCAACGTCATTAGACGTGACTTATTTGATCGGCGTTTATAGTCCGGATAGTCGCGAATCCGTTTATCTGAGGGCCGGACAATCGAGTTTCCACTGTACTGTATATCAAAATGCTTCTTTACTGGTACTTAGTCCATTAGCTACCGAGGCTAAAAACCAGCTTGAAGAACAACGACTCAGCTGGATAGTAAAGTGCTTCGACCTCCAAAGGAAAGGGCCAAACCCATTTACCTCATAAACTAGACGAAGTTCAGAGAAGTATTCTAATTGGTGAACTATAAAAATATACGCGCAAGATGAAAGCTTACCTACAGCAGTCTTCCTTATTCAGACATTTCGTCGGGTGCAAAGTAAAAAGAGTTCTACAAAACAGCTACTTTGCACATAACTTTTTTTACTTTGCACTTTAAACTGCTACGTTTCTCATAAGTCTGTCTATCTATCTTAATTCTGCGAATTGTTTTAAACAGCGTATCTAACGAGGAAGTGACAGTGAGAATGGGATCAGTGTTCCGAGACTTCGGCGGCCGGATACTGGCGGTAGTGGACATCATCAGGCATCCGGAGTACAAGACAGACCTCTACTATCCTGAACATAACCTTGCTATAGTCAAGGTTAGAGGCACTTTTTGTTGCTTAACTAGGTATATAAATTGACCTTTCTCATTATGAAAGGGTCTTAAGAATTTTTTTTTAACATGTATGCCATTTCAACTGTTTTTTTACATAGAGCTATAATTTATGTAGGTACTGCATGAATCACATACAATTACAGATCCTCTTAATAATTTTGCAGGTAAATATACCAATACCATTCTCCATACGAATTCAGGCTGTGGCTCTTGCCAAATCTGCTTTCGATTTGCCGTTCAAGTTTGGAGAAGTTATTGTGACTGGATATGGATCAGTGGTAAGTAAGAAATTATGGTTTATTCCTAAAATCCCCACCAAGATGTCTCCACTGGTGGGATTGTAATATAAAGTATAGGCCTATAACTAAACTTGGCAACAACAACTTAACAACAAGCATGATTGGACTACTCCAATCATGCTTGTCCCACGAATTGGCAGAATTCACACGCTTTTTCCGAACCGGAAAAACCGGCTTTTCAGTTTGAACCAACTGGCATCATAGTTTTTCCCAATCGCTCGACATCATTATCTTATCTTGAAACCCCGTGTGGCGCAATGGTTACCATGCCAGGTCGCCGAGCCAGGGCTCCTGGGTTCGATTCCCAGCGATATGGAAATTTGAATGATGAGTTTGAATTTCTGTTCTCGGTATGGGTGTGTGTGTTCTTGTCATTGTGTGTTGTCCATGGCACCCACGACAAACTAGAGAATCATAGTGTAGGGCTGTGAGTGTTCAGCGTTATTATTATTGTTATCCAAATTGACACGTATTCAGCACAATGATCATCTCCAGGTGACAGGTCAAATCCGCGAAGGTGAGAACCAGGAGCTACGACGGATGATAGTGCAGGAGGTCCCTCGCTCGGAGTGCAGGCGGCTGTACGGCAACGATTACCAGCTGCAGAATGACCACATGTGCTTGAACAGTGTCATCAAGGGTGTAGCTTTGTGTGCGGTTAGGTCTTTACAATTTCCGTAAATTATTAATTTCCGTAAAATACGCCTGGACCTTTTTATCTGAGTAAGCCACCAAATGACTCGAGCAGAAAGGAGGAAAGCCTCTTTCTTGGCTGACAACGAATTAGTGATACCTTTGGTGGTATCTACTGATGTTTATGAGCGGTCTGCTCGTACTACCTATTACTAGTAACTACTTACTAGGTATTAAAGTCAATAATAAAACTATAGAGTCCATAATTAACGCCGAAATTAAATTCGTGCATCAACTTATCGCACCTTCGGTGCAACAAAGTCACAATTAGCCAAAACTGTAAAATTGAGTTAGTATGCCAAATTGTCTATAAAACAAGCATTTTACGTGAAACTGTAGCAAAAACTATAAACAATTAATAGTATACTTATATATTTTTAACCTACTACAGATAGTAATCCACTAATATGGAAACAAATGCGAATGTGAAAAATCTTAAAGTCCTCTCCTGTAAAATTACAAAAGAAGCTGTTGTGCCTTTGTTGCACCGAAGGTGCGTATATGTTCTTCTATGCATAATATTTTTTTTTTTCTAGGGTGACATTGGGAACCCCGCCGTGCATTTCAGTGGCCTGAACCGAGCGGGAACTCTTTACGGCATAGCGCTATTTTCTGGCACTGAGGAATGCGCTTACAAGTCCAAACCGGGGGTTTTTGCTAAGGTACGAAACTTAATTTGTTTTACTGGACTTAAGTCAAAAAATTTTTCTCTGTTACTTTCCTGTCACATAACGTAGCTATATCTCAGTATAAATCGTATTGTGTACTGTACCTAGATACTGAAAATTTATAAAAAAAAAAATACTTTACAAGCACACACTTGGCAAGCGAGCCAATTATACATAGAAATCATAGAAGTATAGTAACTTTTCAAAAATTCTACTGAAATTGAGCGAAATAAGGTATTAGGTTAATAATTGTGGGTACCCGCGCGTCTAGAGGTCAATGTACTAATAATCCTATAAATATTTACAGGTATCCTACAGCAGAGCTTGGATAGATAATGTAATGAACGCTTCATCAACCGATGCCATTGAAAGTGCAGCTAGCGAAGAAAACGTCATTCTTGTTGATAATGATTAAAATATTTATGATTAAATATAATATTATTGCTCTTGTCTGTTCTTTCTGATATCGTATAATTATTATTGTAATAAATGGATATTTAGGCACATACTGAAAAAATTGAGCTACAAAATGCAAGGTCTGTGTTAAAGCCTAAATAAATCAAATTAACTTCCATTCTCTGTAATTTATCTTTATCTGTGATTGGTCGAAAGTATAAGCCGCGCCATAAGAGACACGAATCTAAAATGGCGGAAATTATCATTCTCCCTCACTCGCACGAGTCGCACGTTATTCCTGTCTGAAGCGCTCATAGCCCAACGGCTTGCGTCGCTCCTGAGACTGAGTGATCGTGATCAACAAAGGTAAGCAACAGCAGGCGCGGTCGGTAGTTGGATGGGTGACCGCTAGGGTTACCACCTTTTCTGAAGGTAAAATAGTATTTTTTTAAAACATTGAAAAAAATATAGTAGGGGAGACCGGGGGCAAAAGTACCACGGGGCAATAGTAACGTTGGTGATATTTTGGTTGGCAAGCAACACTGAAGTGCAACAGTAACGTGCTCGGGTAGGCTAACCACTGAGCAATGTGCTCCGAGCAGCGTGGACGTGTGTAATTGACTATTGCCGTTTGGACAGCCCCAAAGTAATTTTTCGTACTTTGAAAAATCTGTTATTACTCTTTGATTTACAAAGTATAAGTAAATTAACAACAAATATTAGAATCTATATATATCACACAATACAAACCTTATCGCAAAAGTAAAATAGTGTTCAGAGTTTCTGATTTATTTTTGTTTTTAAATAAAACAGTCTTCAGGAACAATTGTACCATTTTTTTCGGGGTCAATAGTAACGTTACTATTGACCCCTTGCTACAAAAGACCCCGAGGTGAAAATAATTGTTTTAGTATTTTCATACTACTTAGTGAACACCTGCAGCTTCACTCGCGTGATTTAGAAAATGCGGTTTTCGAAAAGTTTCGTTTACACATATATCTTAGTTGCTATCCTCTTCGTGGGAAAACCTCTACCCAGTGACACCTAACCTTAACCCGAATAAAATAATATATCAATAAATCTTCATGTGATGGCTGGGCAATCATTACGTAATTTCTATCTAGTCAGAACGTTATCCTTTTTTTGTTTTTCTAATATCATTGTGCCGTCACCTCTTCAACGCGTTTTAGGTTGAAAATACAAAAACGCTTAATTTGTATTGGAGATCACATATTAAACATCATATTTTATTAAATCTTAATAAGTGATCTTTATTTATAATTAAAGTGTCATCAATCGCAAATCTAGGACAAAAACATTCGTACGGAAGCGCATTTTGGAAATCTTAAATATCTACATTTATTTATTACATTTATATTTTTCTTTTATTTTTACACTAACTATTGCCCGCAGCTTCGCACATAGAAATTCATCCATTCCTTCTTTGGGCTGGAGCACCGACTACTCAAGTGGATCCCCTTAACCGGATTTAGAGAGGGGCTGTTCATAATTATTGTTGGTTCGTGTGGTGCTTGTAATCTTTTTGTTCGCAGAAATATGACAGGGTTTAAATGTAACAGGGGGTTGTTAGTAACACATACGTTTTCATACAAATTTGTTGTTGTTGATTATTGTTGAATTCATTAAAGAAATATACGATTTAAATGTTATTTAATGACGTAGTGCTTATAATTTGTCGAAAATTGTAATTTTGGACAGTGATATATTCGTTTTTGATCAGTTATAAAGAGAAGTGTATACTTTTTTGTTTCGAAGCGGCTTGAAGAAGTAAAAGCATTTATTTTAGTTACCAATTAAAAGACTGATTGTATTTAAGATAATGATTATTTTTAAAATTAAAATATGGCCAAATTCATTAACATTGTCATTTTATTGTTCATCAAAACAATGTTACAAACAACCCCGCACTATGGGTCAATTGTAACACTCGACACTTGTTTTTAAAAGCGGGATTGCAACATAATTACGATTAGTACTCTAACGTTGACTACACAAGTTGGTAGACACTTAAACTAAGTTTCTTGGAGTTTTGGCACAATCGGCCACGAACTAAAAACTGTTACTTTTGCCCCCGGTCTCCCCTACTATTAGGATATTCAAGGAAAACTGTAGAACACATTTATTTTTAATATTATAATTATTTATTTTTCCATGTGTATTTGTTATTAATTTTGGTTAACAAAGTGTTATTATTCTTAAAATAATTGTAGGAATCTGAGCAATTTAGATCCATGATTCAACGACGTGAATGCGTTTCGTTCTGAAATTCCCAATGCTGCGTTGCGAGTACATTTCAGTTACAGTTACAAAAAGCTCGACAACTGAATTGCCGATGAAAAGATAGTATTATTCGTACTATTATTATTTTTCTATAACATAGAGTACAATTGACAGAAATATAGCACGATTCTATAATAATATAGTACGGGTGGCAACCCTCTGACCGCCTATAGTGGCAAAAAATTCTTGAGCGTGTGGAGGGTACGTAAAGCTGTTGGTCCCGGTTGTTATCATACGATAACAGTCATTAAGCCATCTCGGATCGGAGGCCCTCGGACGGTTTGAAAACTTCCGACTATCGGGTTGGCCACCAACAGCTCCTCCACCAATCTGCTGGAGCATCGTGGTGGAATATGCTCTAGGTCTCCTCAAGCTCAAGAGGAGAGACCCGTGCTCAGTAGTGGGCCATTAATGGGTTGAAGCCATATAATTCATATATCTATGACTAATGTCCACTTTGACGTGACTTTGACATTACCTTTGTCAAAGTGGGTTTTAATAGTTAGTACCATAGCGCCTTAGTAATAAGTCACAGTTTACACTGTAGTAAAGAGAAACATAAAATGGCGAACACGGCACACATCTGACGTCATGAAAAATTTGACAGTATAGCAAAACTGTTGCATTTAGAGTGACTTGTTTTCATTGCATACGTTAGACAAAGACACTATTATGTTTATTATTTCGTCTTTTAAACTATTCCATAACTACCTATATGACATTATAACAAATCCTTCTAAATTCCTATATCAATGTCACGCACACACTAGTAAAATGTCACTGTCAATGTTAATATAAAGTCACGTCACTTTTCAATCAGCTGTCATTTTTAAAATCATGTGAAGATATTGTCATTTTACAAATTTTATGGGTTATGTTTGGATAAGAATAAATTAAATCTCGTTTTAGTTCAAATTCCACGGTATTTTATCATAAATGTGGGTGAAATCTAGGGAAACAACCTGTTCTAATTATAATTATTACGTTCTTTAATCGTGGAGTGTGCAATTTCATTTGCAATGTCGGGCTATTTCGAGCGAATATATAGGCCAAATTTGTGGCCAAAGGTTAAGGTTTTGGAATGAGTTAGTAGTACGTTTGTAGGCGTCCCGCCGTCTTTGCCGAATCAGGTATGGACGAACTGAAAAAGGCTGGCGAAAAACTCGAGGCATTGCATGTAAGTAAACTCAGATGTTATGGTGCCCTGGTACTTACTTCAACAAAAACATTAATATTTTATTTTATTTTTCCTCTACTAAATATCGTTATTATTCTTTATGTACCATAGAATTAGGTTTCTGTTATGGTCTTATGGTTGTTTGTATAGATAAGTAGTTATTTTAATTCTGTAATACGGCCATGAAACTTACATAACAAACGGTTGACAACTGTTAATTGATAAAAAAGTTATTACTTTCAGTCTTGTATGAACATTAATAGGTTTTTCTCATTTATAATTTTTTAGCTACTGAATGTGTTTTAGTACCTATTGTTTAAATTTATCTAGAACTTATAAAAAAATGCTTTTGAAAATGCATTAGGCTAAAGATAATTGGTAGGTGTGCCAGAATATAACTTGGGTGCCAATTTATTTCTAATGTAAATGGTTTAATAGTATATAGCAATCTATTTCAAGGTTTGATTCATGCAGTGCACATATTTAACTGGGATTTATTAGTTGTTTGTAGTTAGAGATTTCAATCAATTCAATACATGGAAATAGTAGTTTAAGACGAATTAATACTTCTTTAGCATTCTCAAATATGTGTGAGAAATTAAGTTTGGATAGATTTTAAGTGAATTGTAATCACACAATTAAGTATCTGTAATAATAATTTTATAACAGGAAGCTTGTCTCAATCCTAAGTGATCCACAAAGTTAAGCAACAGCAGGCGCAGGTGATTTGTGGCAATTATTTCTTGAGCGCTGCTGTGTTTCGTAGGGCACATAAAATCATTGGTCCAGGCGGTTAACTTAAGATTTAGACAACACGAACAACACTTAGGTTGGCTACTAACTCGTCTAACAATCCTCACTGGAATACTACAGTATATAGGTTATACGCCCTAAGCCTCCTCAAGAGGAAGGACCCACTCATTAGTAGACCATTGATGGGTTAAACTCAATAAGCAATCATTTTTTCCTTGCCATCAATTCAAGGTCGATGATGATGATTGATTGATTGATTGATCTTGATTATTTTAAAGTGCAAGTCTTACTTAAAATTAGTTTACAGTCACCATCTAACTTAATACTGAGCTTATAGCCCAGCGGCTTGCGTATACTCTAAGTGATCGAGATTGATAAGCCGTTGGTCCCAGTTGTTATCATAAGATTACAGTTGTTAAGCCCTTTCGGAGGCCCTCGGGCGATTTAAAAATTTCTGAGTCTCGGGTCGGCCACTAACCCCCTCCACCAATCCGCACTGGAGCAGCGTGGTGGAGTATGCTCTAGGCTTCCTTAAGAGGAGAGACCCGTGCCCAGTAGTGGGCCATTAATGGGTTGAAGCCATCTATTATAACTTAATCCTAGAATCATTTTATGCTCATAAAAGGGTAAATGCCTCAAATACCACCATTATTACTATCTTTATTATTCTGCCACAAATCTTAACCTGGAAACACATAGTAACTAGTGCTGTTACCACAAATACATAATATTGCGGCACAACAACCACAGGCGCTAAGCGGAAAGCAATGAATTATGGATTATTATTATTTAATAATTGGTTAAATAAATACATAAACTCGTCCGAAATACTCTGTTTATCAAGAGCCCAAGCTACGGTGGTAAAGATTCCCGTGGTCTTTCAGTAACCAATCACAGCCTGATGAAATTTAAAATTTTCATTTGTGTCTGGCACCTATAAATAACCTTTAAATAAAATTCATCTAGCGTTTTTAACAGTATTCAAAGAGTCTGGTTATACTTTATAGCCGACAAAAGAGTCTGGGATCTTTATTTTTGGATTGTGTAAATGCTAAATTAAGGTATTCAAAAAATTCAAGGTGCCTAACATGATTTCTTTCTTCATGATTTTTTCAAATATAACATACTGCGGTAGCAAAATAACCGCAAACACTCTGCCAGACTCAACGATTGATATTCGCACATTGATAAATTATGGTTTTTATATAATTTCAACGTACCTAAAACATGTTCCCTATCGTCATGAGCTCTTGGACCATTAGGAAAACTTGTAATGAGATATAAACCAGCTCCTGTTATTACCAAATGCTAACTTGTGGATATCAAATATCCACATATGCCAAGATATACATCATTATTGAGTTATATCAATGTAACGTAATACATAGTAGTAAGAACCTCAATGTGCAGTGAAGCGTTTCCTATTCCGCATTGTAGATAAGGTATAAAATTTCACAGATGAGTAATTGTAAAATTAAATATACATTTGTATTTTTAAAGGAAAAAGAAAGGCAGTATATTTTGAAGGTTAATTGTTTTGTTATTGACTATTGTTATCAGGAAAATAAAATAGGCAAATTGATGACAATTGGCAATATGTTTTAGATTTTATAAGTCACAATGTCTCTTTTGCTTTCTCTGTGCAGTTTTAATTTTCATCAAAATCGGACCTGAGATTCCTTTACTACTTTTTGCTATTCCTCATAGTTTTGTAGATATTTAATTAACGTTTTTGAAGTGAAACTTCTTTAGAATCGTTGTGATTTCAAACCGGATGCAACGGAAAAAACGACAGGTAAGAGACACAAATACAAAAATGTGTAGGATGAAGCCAGGAAAGAATGAGACAGAAATATACATACTATAAGCATGCATATAATATAACTGCTAATTTCGTCGTTGAATCTAACTTCTCCGTAGCTCAATGGTCAGGACGTAGATACACAATACCTGATGCGCAGGTTCGCGTCTCTCAGTATTTCTTTTTTTTAGTTTTATTTTTATACTGTTTTATACTGTTTTTAAATACTTTCAAATGCTCTTTTAAATATTTTCAAAGAATTTATCAACAAAAAATAAGAATTTCATTTTCGTTGTCAAGCTTGCTTATTTAATATCTGTCGATCGACCGACCGATTGTTGTTTCTTAGTTAGTCGCTAGATGGCGGGCTACAGTAATTTTGTGTAAGACGGCTGCTAGATGGCACTTAATAATTTACGTGTTGTTGTCGAGGGGTTTTTTATATCTTGTTTAGTTTCACTTCTATCGTGTGTGAATCACACACACACCTTTTTTTTAAATAACATTGTCTGGACGCGATTTTATTAGGCAACCTATCAGTGATATATAGATATTTATACTATCTACCATATATAGTGGATCATTTTCAATAAACACATGAGGGTATATATTTCTTAAGCTGGATCTCATACTATGACTCATTTGCATTCAAAATATCAACATGATTAATTGTACCCATGTGTTACACTATGGTAACATAACGCCTTCATAACGCATCTTAAGCACGAGGTCTAAAAGTAGCTCGTACCACTCATGTGATAATGTGATAATTTCAGGAGGCAGCCAAAGTAGCGGCGGATACAGGGCGCACCCGGTTCCAAGATGTGTATAATCAGACTGTCGAGGCTATAGAAAGGGTTAGTATTTTAACAGGCATTTTCATATGCCGACGCATAAGCATCGGGCTCTCATATGATACCAATAAATGTGCGTTCACCATTAGTGTTTGGTTTAATCCCTGCGGTTAATTTTCGTCACCGCACATCACGGTGTACCAGGTTCCATCAACACCACCTGGATACCTGGCGTTCGTCCACAGTTCGGTTCTCGCGTTCAAGAAGCGTGTCCATTGTTTTCTTCGAGGCCGGCAACGCATTGGTGTCGCCTCCAATGTTACTAATGTCTATGGGCGGTGCTGATCACTTACCATTAGGTGACCCGTCTGCTCGTTCGCCTACTCAAAATATAAAAAAACAAACAATAGAAGTTTCCCTTTAAAAACATTAGCGTGTCATTTATTTATCTATTTTATTTAATCTTTTTTTCATTGTCTAGTTTCGTGAAGCAGTCCAAGACATCTGGCACCACGAGTTAATAACGGAGAGCAGGGCTCGCATCGCGGCGTGGGCATCGGACGCGGTGCGGCGCGTGCGGGAGGGCGCTCCGCCCCTGTCCCCGGTGCTGCTGTATGAGGAGCTTGTTGAGCTGTTTAAGGATAGAGGTGAGGTGGCTTTATGTAGGTACAATATCGACTAAACTATCGGATAATGTACTTCTTTAGCAAACAATTTTACACGTTTTTTATGAAAATTTGCAGTAAAAAAATTCCAAACTAAGCACCATAATACCTAATGAGTGTGAAGCGTTATTTATTTATTTTTATTTAATGCGGATTTAGATGCATGTTTCTATTTTACAAGTATTGGTGTATAATAGGAGTAGTGTCACTAGCTAGTCTGAGAATCCGTAAACTTTTATTATCTATCACAGCCGTTTATTTATTTAACCTTTACCGACCACAATAAATATATTATGGTACAAATGGCGAGCTTAATGCTCAATGCATTCTCTACCAGCTAACCATTGGACAAAAGAGGAATGCGCGAAAGGCGGTAAATAAAGTAAATTATATACATACATATTTATTGATGGAATTCCAAAGTATTTTCGGTGATTTATTCCTTTTTATGTATAATTTAATTTCATTATGTTAAATATAATATTTTCAACATCATGAAACTTCTCCAACGGCAACAAGTGGTCGTTAAGTATTTAAATACATTTTGCATAATATTACCCAACAAAAAGTAACAGCGTATTGAATACTTACTAAATTATTAATAAAGTCTCTCTTTTTCAAAACGATTGATATCTGTGAATATTTCCAATAATCATTGTTTTGTCTATTTCAGTATGGCGTCGAAGCGTGTTCATATTCGCCTGTGGTGTAGTTGCCGGTGGGAGTACTGGGGTCCTTATAGGGCTTCGGTTTGGAGCCCGGGGGCCCACGGGACCCCACGCGCGAGCCCTGCACGCCCAGCCTGACCAGGCCGTCATATTAGTTGAGGATGCTGTTTCGCCAGGTATATGCTATATTTGTTTATTTGCGTTATTAGTTATTAGCGTAGTTACATGTTGAATTTGAAAGGCATGTTGCTTGCTTCAACCCATTAATGGCCCACTACTGAGCACGGGTCTCTCCTCTTGAGAAAGCCTAGAGCATACTCCACCACGCTGCTCCAGTGCGCGTTGGTGGAGGGGTTAGTGGTCAACACAAGTCTCGGAAGTTTTCCTGCCGCCCGAGGGCCTCCGACATGGCTTAACGACTGTTATCTTACGATAACAACCGGAACCGAGTGCTTTACGGCCCTTCGAAGCACGGAAGCGCTCAAGAAAATTTTGTCACGACCGCGCCCGCTGTTGCTTAACTTTGTCGATCACTTAGGATAGTTAGGATCGACAGAAGTCGGCGAGCTGTGAGCGCTTCATAACCATATGGGGACTACACTGTAAACCAGCAGCCGTGGTTCCTAGCCGCCCCATGGCACAGGCTGAGGGTAGTCCTTTTTCGTCAGGTGACATGGCACCCGCTAAAATTTTTTATGTTTCATGTCACGCAATATTATAGTAAGGTTACATTCTGTTAGTACTTTTTTCTTTCACCGTTTTAACCTTGTAACCCATGTACCATATTATTTTCATGACGAAATAAATGTTTCTTTCTTTCTTTCTATATTGTTTACTATGCGTTCACTTCGAGTTTCTTTACCTCCCGTCCCGCTCCTCGTACCGCACCTCATTTAGTTCGGACAGCGTTCGCGAGTTTGTTGTTGATTTTGATTTTATTTTCTGTAAGTTATTTTTCTGTTGATTTTTTATATAATACGTTCGTTAATTTGTGTTGCTACAATGACTAAAAGAGAAAATGTCTTACAAAGTGGCAATCGTAATTTGTTATATAAGTTAATGAAATTATTGATGTGAAACATCTATAGGCGAGGGGTAAACCTGATTTTTGACGCGGTGAGTGGCGACGCTTCGCCGCACTATATTATTATGGTAGGGCAATATGAAAAAAAATATAATAAAACAATGTGGGTAATCATAAATAAACTTAGTTTGATAGGCTGTAGCATACAGTAGGACAAAACTGTCATCATTTTCTGGAGACAATTCATAATATTGTATTTTTTCATCATGCCATATTTACTTCCTGTCATAATCTGTACTTTTATGCCTCCTCCTCCTCCTTCGGTCGTACGCTCACTGCTGAGCATCGTGATGTTCCGATCTCAATTTGATGTTTCGTAGACTGGCTGCCGCCATTTTCCGCGGTCTGAGGCACAGTGTATGGCTTCGCTCAGTCTGATGTTAAGCTGTTTGGACACCTGATCTGTCCATCTTTTCGGGCTCCGGCCCCTGGGTCTCTTGCCATCCATCTTTCCGGTTATCATGAGCTTCTCCAAGTTGTCGCTGGGTTTTCTTGCGATATGACCGAAATACTTTTATGCCTATTAGTTGTATAAAATAATTTCGATGTTTCACATCTGCCAGCCGCCCCATGACGGCTCACATTTTTTATTACTTTTTTGTCTACAGTACCGTTAGCTGTGGCATGGTAAGGGTCGACGACGGCAAACTTGAAGTGAACGCTAGTTATTCCGTAGTTAAACAGCTAGTTATACCGTGTTGTAGGGGCGGGGTCGGGCGAGGTGTTGGTGCGAGTGCAAGCGTTTAGCGTGAGCGCCGCCGACCGCGCCGTGCTGCGGGGGCGGGGCGCCGCGCTGCGCTCGCTGCTCACCCGCTCGCAGATCACGGTGGGGAGGGGGTTCGCCGGTGAGTTGGACACACATAGGGGAAAGTTAGATATATCTTATTATATCATACAGTCAATGATATTATATACAACATATGCCAAGACGGCGCTTAAATTATGTCAGTCGAATTTAGATAAGTGTAGCGATTTCAATTCAGACAGTTGATAGCTGCCTCTGAGTGAGGCCGTCTAGCTGTCTTTTTCACTATTATGGTTTTAGTAGTGCCATCCCTTTTACATAATTTACCAATGTAATAGTGATTAATGTAGTGAAACAAAAGATAAACGTGTGTGTGTTGTAGCTCGGTCGGAACAGATTTTTTGGTTAATTTGTAAGGGCATAACGTATCTATAGTTTAATGTCATTGCGTACAGTAGATAGATCGTACCACCATGAGATTTACTAAAGGCGGCCGTTATTTTTATTTTTTTGTTTATTTAAAATTTTATGTACACGAATAAACTTCAATTAAAACGTTATTTAGATACATACAAACGTTATTTAGTACATAGGCACTGCTTATTTAAAAATGAAATTTCTTTCAGCAGACCTGGTAGTTGAAATTTTATACGAGAGGCTTTAGTGTGCACATACAAAAATACATAAAATATATATCTATAATAACATTTCAATAGTAACATTTCAATAAATTTTGACATTGTAAAATTTAATAGTTAGTAAGAGATTTTATAATTAGATTAGACATTTAATGTAATTGACATTTATATTTTATTGATATTTTGTATAAAATGTTTGCATGCCATAAAGGCGGAATATGGCGAACATACCAAATTGTACTTCTAACACCTTAATGTAACTAACCCATATTCGAGCAAATAAATTGATTGATTGATTGATTGATTGAACACCTGTCTCCAGGCGTGGTGCTGGACGTGGGTCCAGGAGTGACGGACTTCGAGTTGGGAGACGAGGTGTGGGGGTGTCTGAGTGAATGGAGTGGCGGCGCGGCGGGGGAACTGCTGGCTGTTAGGAGGTTGGTGGAACACATTGTGTACACTTTATGTACACGTCGCTTTTTGCTTCGTCTTTCATTATGCGTACCGCGATCCACTGGATTAAATTGCCCGCGTGAGTGTTCCCGTTTTATTATGTGGATGTCTTCAAGTCGAGAGAGTCAAGGCTTTTACTAAGTTAGTGCACTGTACCATCCTTAGCTATATTGCCTTTTATCATCAGGTGGTTTTGTAGTCAAGAATTATCTTATTTAGTATATAAAAAGCTCTCATGCAGCCGTGATGATCAAAGGTTACAAATAAACGTGACGTTAAAACGTTGTAATAAGACGTGACGATGGAACAGTACAAGAAAACATTACATTTTTTCATTCTGTTCTCCATCACATCAATATCGAAGTTTAACTTCAAAAGTTACCTTTAAGCTGGTGACTTACTTGTACCGTTTGTTTATAACGTATCATCTTATCAGTATCTTGTATCTGTACCAAAATGGTACAAGTCAGTCTCCAGCTTTATGTTTGTAGTATTTCCCCTTCACCCACGCAGTATAATTGTACCAATCGTTTCCCCCTCCCCCCAGCTCCCGCGTGTCGAAGCGCCCCGCTCGCTTGGCGGCGGACACGGCGGCGTCGCTGCCCTGGGCGGGGGCGGTCGCGTTACAAGCGCTGGATAGGTTGCAGTACTGTGCTGACAACTGCAAGGGGAAACGGTAATATGCACTGGCTTCAACCCATTAATGTCCCACTACTGAGCACGGATCTCTCCTTGAAGAGGCCTAGAGCATGCTCCACCACGCTGCTCCAGTGCGGATTGATGGAGAATATACACTATGATACAATAACAACATGCACAATGCATGCATGCATATGCACTACTATTATAGAATATTCTCTGACACTAAATTGTATTCAGGAAGTCTCGCGGCAGACGATGCAATGTGTAAATGAGACAGCGCACGTCATTCGCATTTGACGCTTCAATATTTAGTTGTGGCAACACAAAGCTCCACGCCGTTCGCACGCATACATGGCAGTTTACGTATGCACACAATACATACATAAGATGTAGTTTTTGGATAATAGCCAAAGTTTATGCAATGTAATCAATTTTATGAACTTGCTTAGCACGTACTTCAAAAAGTTCACAATCACGTCACGCCGACTTCAAACACGCCATCGAAGCATTCTATGCAACCGACATAATATTATATACAACCCTCCGACTAGATAGACTAGAAGTTGGAGCTTGGAGATCCCATTCAACACCAACGCATGTCGGGAGATCTCCCTTTGCTAAAATTCTATAAACACCAAATACCAACTGTCTTAAGTCTGAGCAAAATGATAGCTCGCTTTATAGATCTGACCGTTAGTTCGCTGTATGCTCTAATCTCTAACAACACACATATTGTCACCAGTGTGGCGGTGATAGGTGCGGAGGGTGGAGAGGGTTGCGCCCTCGTGCAGCTGCTGAGCTCGTGGGGCGCGCGGGTCACGGCCGCCGCGCCACGCGCCGCCTCGCGCACACTAAGGGACCTCGGTGAGTGGCTTCCCACTTGGAGAGTGCATGGGATGTGTGATACATTACGAATGTATGACACGGCGTGGCAGCCCTTCTGAAATCGGCACGACACGTCGAACGCGGCACATACTTGTAACATCATACCAAAAGTGCGGGGTGCGCCAGGCCTGCTATAGTCGACAAATGCGCAGACGGGCCACCTCAGGATACTTGGGTAAGAGTCACCGTCGCACACGGCGTGCGTCACTAATAAGGAAACGATTGACCCACTTTTTGAAGGACCCTATGTCACAGCTTAGTAGAAACATCGATGTAAGAAGTTTATTCCTTGCAGTGTTGTTATGTTTATTTGTCCATGGCACCTCAAGGAGTCCTAGTGTGGGGCTATGAGTGTGTACCGTTAATTTATTTATTAATTGAATACCATTGCTGAAGTTGTCCCAAATACCTCCAAAATGAGTCGCAAGCTCCGGAATGAACTCTCAAACCCGATCACCTAACAAGCTATTCCCCACCAGGCGCGCAGGAGTTCATATCGATGGAAGGCATCAACAGCACGGACCACGTGTCTCCCTCCTGGCTGGCGGTGGAACAGCACGCGGCGCGCGCGGGCCCGTGGGACGCGGCCGTGTGCTGTCCGGCCGCGGGGGCGCCCAGTACCCCGTTACCGCACCCCACTAGTGTTATCAAGTAAGGAGTAAGGGATTAGTGAGAGACATTGTGATACCACATGAATATGGTAATGGCACGCATCGTGTTGATCAGTTCTGCAACCGGTTCCGCTCAGGTTAGGATATTATTTTTCTGTAATCAATGCATTCTATTGTTTTTGTTTTTAAAAGATGTGCTGAGAAGGTTCTTTACGGCATTTCTCCTCCATGACAATGCACCTTTCCGAAATGCTGATAGATTAAAAAATACGTGCATAAGTGTATCTTCAGTGATAGCTACATAAATAAACTACATATCAAACAGAGCAACACTATAAATGTATATTGTAATGTGTCACAGAGCGACGGCCCCGCGCGGCGCGCTACTAGACCTGCGGCCGCAAGCGCTGCTCACAGACCGCTTGCCGGGACCCGCCTGGCTGATCTTCTGTGCTACCTTCTACACCTGGCGGCTGCTGAGGGTACGTTCATACGTTGCCACTGTTTATGGTAATAGCTGACAAATGAGCCGGCCAAGAAAGAGAGAAAGAGAAAGAAGAAATTTTACAACTCAATTTTTTTATATAAAATATAAGTTTAAAGAGAGAAAAAAATTGTGTGTCAGCTCCGACGTACGACTTGAGTTTAACGCCATCTAGTTTGAATCGTCAAATTAGTAACAACGTCATCTAGTTTGAGATAGTTCAGTAACAAGATTATTACAACGCCATCTAGTTTGTGATTGTGAAATTAGTAACAAGATTATTATTATCATTAGATGGCGTTGTTACTGATCAGTTACATATAACACCTAACGCATAACGTAACGCAGAAAGTTTGATTTTACTGTCCATAAATTTTCATAACCCGGACATATACAGATATATGAAAATCGATTGTAAAGGATTTAAACTCCAAAAAGTAAAAAGAAAGAAAGAACTGGCTCTTAGCTGGAACACGACGAGTCGAATACGAAATGTCCTTCCTGTTGTAATCATATTAATGTATTCGTTGCCCACCAGTGGGTAGTGGGTTGCGGTGGGCATACGGACTGGTTGGAAGACAGGCGGCTGCTGGCCCCAGGGTTGGAGGAGCTTCGGGGCCTGGTGGAGGCGGGGGAGATCGCGCCCGTCTTGGACAAGGTGGGTGCTTGTGTTTAGAGTTTGTCGACTATAATGGTGAACGCACTTTTATCTGTATCGTAAGCGCGCTGCCGACAAATCTGTCATCCGCATGGGGCTCTCATATGATTTCATACAAATGCGATGCTGACAGCGCGGGCGATGCCGATAAATGTGCGGTCACCGTAACAGGCCTGGCGCACTCCGCACTTTTGGTATGATGTTACAAGTACGTGCCGTTTTTTTAACAATGAAAATCAATATTACCAATACAATCTCTCGAGGAGCCCGACCACCAGCGGGCCGGATTTAGTTGCCTCTTACGACACCCATCCGGCGTAGGATTGGGGTTAGTATTCTAAGCCGCCCCAATACGGCTAAAATCTTTCGCATTATAATTGTTGATATATGGTCGATTTTATATTATAAGTAGTTGATGTTTATATTGCAATTTTATATTTTAAAGATATTTTAATGACAAGGCTGCTTGGACGAGTTTCATAAACAGACACTAATAATAAGTGTTATCTGTACCAGTGAGTGGGAAAAACAAGAAAATGTGCGTGTATCAATCGTACAAACGCTCTCCAGAAATTTTGAAATGATGTGAATAGATTTAAATTGTAAAATAATTTTTCCAGGTGTACCTTCCACAAGACTTCGAGACTGCATTGGCTCATGCGTGCGGGGAGGACGCTATCGGTACCACCGTCATTAGATTTCCCTAGACACCGCAAACTGTACCTTGATCACTTGGACATAGAGCGCAGAATCCAACGCTCTGTATTCAGTGTATGCCCGGAGGAATTCTGGTTTTAGTTACTGTCAATTATATTTTAGTTATATGTGTCTGTTAAATTAATACCGTGGGCTCTAAATGAAGTTAACTGTAAAAATTTGCTCACCGTTATTCCAAAGATTTGTTTTACGTATCCAAAGTTGGTGACATTTGAAATGTTTTAATCAGACTGTACATAATAAGCTTTGTACCAATCATTCATAGCTCAGAAATGTTTTTAAATAAGCTCTTCGAAACGCAAATTCCGATGTAATAACGCCTTTGTATATACTATTTTCTTTCAATTGAAAATGTATGCTTCTAAGGTGCAAAATGTATACTATTACAGACCCAGAAATGTATAAGACTTGTTCGTATATTTGCAACACAAATACATTGAAGTCTGTTTTATGAAACTAGGTACCTATTTAAGACACAGTGAAGTCTTAAGTAACTTTCTGGGTATGATTTTAAAACTTCTTACTACAATCCGAAGGGAAACTACGCATCGTCTGAGATACGTGTGAAAGGACATGGCTCCAATAAGCTATAATAATGACTTTAGTAGAAAATTTCGTAGTACCCTCAAATTTTCGTCCTACCCTCAACGACAACGATTTTACTTACGGATGTCGTAACGATTTATCGATATTAAGTTATATAATTGCTCATTATATAAATATTAAAATTAAAATTGGTTTATTATTGAGATAAATAATTTCTAAAAGAACAATGCCCAACTGCCATACATCATTTTATTTCATTTTCAACTTTAGCGTCTTAAAATAAAAAAAATTCTAAAAATCGCCGCTTTAATTTCTGAGCTTAGATATATAAGAATTTTCAGCAGACACACCCCAGAAGCAAAGTATTTTGAGATTGAATTCTTATAACCATTGAGTCATAGAGTAGGGGAGAATGTAATTTTTACCATTATTATTTATTCTGACTTTTTTTTGATTGACAACCGGAAATGGAAATTTGACATCATTACATTTATTACCAACATTTATAACGAAATTCTGTCTGTAATATTGGCCAGAAGTCTCCCTATATCTTGCTTGATACAAGCTATGTATCGAAGTGAGTGCCCGAATGAAAATGGACATTGTTGACATCATTGTTATTATAGTCAATTCATCACTTATTAATAAAATTATTTTACGCTGGGTAATACGGGCACAGGTATTAATTTTAAAATACGTAAAAAAATAATTAAATTGCTTCGGTATAACTGACGTTTTAAGACGCTAACACAAATAAAAAATAATTTTTGGGCATTGTTCTTTATTATTATTAGTAGCAGATTGAGTTTATTATTTAATAAATTTATTTTTTTGTTTAAACTTTTAAGGCCAGTAATCCAAAGTGTACTTATGGGCTCGATTTATTTAAGATAATAATGTATTATTGTATAAATGTAGAAAAGAAATATTTTTTGTAAATAATCTATAACTCCTACAAACTCATGTTTATCAATGTTTGATTAATATACACTTTACAAGTAATTTAGTTACATTTTATAAATTATTTTGACGATTTAATATTATATTTTCTTACTTGCCTTTTACCTGAAAACGTCATAAATTAGTTTAGTATATTAGTAATTTAGTAATTACTCATAAAAAAGTAGTTATTTATGATATATATCAAACAATCATTACAATTATTGTATATGTACGACAAAATATGTAATTCCATAATTATTACGCCGTTGAAATTAGATATTTCATTTGGTGTGTTCATTATCTTGGTTATTAGTCCTATTTCAATAAATCTATGCATCCATAATCTCTAGATATCTTGATAGAGGTAAAGTCGTTATAAAACAATTTGAAGATTATTGATAAATATAATATAGAGAACGGCTGAATATCTTGTATGCACGGTATTTGATTGTTAATGCTACTTCCCCCTGATTTTCTGACAATAATCTCAAAAGACAAGTTTTCGTCCAATACAGGGTTCCTATTTTGTCAATAATATTAATTGATTTCATAAAAATACAGTAAATACTATGAAGAAAGAGCGAGATGCAGTTATGTTCTTACAAAGGAGTGAATGAGACAGCATTCTCAACCACATAACGACTTATAGATTGGTATTTCTCACTGAAATATGAACTTTGTAAAATTGTATGATATTCTAATGTCACAATCAAAACGATTGAACCGAACTGATTCAATGATAAATTATAGACGGATCTGTAAATATAGTGTACATATGTATAAGTAAATTACATATGTAGGTGCTAATATATGAAAATGATTAGATATAAATTCCTATTGCTATATGAGTATGTAATTGCAGTATTTTGGACATTTTACGAGAGGTATTGGTATCTCTCAGAAGCATGTGATCATCGAACTAACTCAAGTAAGTTAAATTGTGAATTTTGTGTATATTTGTTACAGTAATATTGTACAGATTGTCATGTTTATCAATCGATGTCTATTGTAGATAGTGAAATTTAATAAAATTTGTTAACTAAATATTGGTTGTTTGTTTTCCAGCAATACATCAGTGTGTATATTAAAATTCAGAAGACTTAATACATTTCGCAACCTCAGTGGAAAAAAACACAAGTCGTCTTAGGTTGAATTTTAGTTATTAATAAAATTGGAAAGAGGGACAAAAGCTGCATATTATTATGTCAACTTTTTTCAAATTTTTATCATTAATCTTGACGGTTTTGTGCAAGAAATTGTAATAAAATTCCTTTGACTATTTACTGATGATTTAACAGTTTTTTTGTTCTCCTATAAAATTTCCATTTTCGTCTTATGCCTTTTTTCCACTGAAGGTGCGATTTGTCCGCACTTATGTTTCTGGCAGTTCTCTTTTACATGTAACTAGCCGCCATATGAGCTGACAATCCACCTAATGGTAATTGGCCAACGTAACACATGAACATTAGTAACATCAAAGGCATCGAAATGAAATCACCGATGCGTTGTCAACCAATGTTATTTTAGTATGAATAAGTTGTGTGTTAGCCAGAAATAAATCATTTCTTTCTTTCTTTCTTCTTTCAATAAAGAGAGAGAAAGAAAAAACAGGCTGGGGTCGGGGGGTATAAGTGTGTTAGCATTTATTTAAGAGTTAATATAAAAATGTCTTACATTTACCCGACAAACTACATCCGTACGGTGTACCAACTGAGTGAATGTAAACACGCCAGAATAAGTCTAGTCCAAAATAAAACAAATATTTCTCAGAACCATATTTATTATTCTTCAACACAACCTAACATGTTCCACGGAGATAATATTCACCAAACGTTATATTATGCTATCAACATTGCATTTCAGGCCTTACAAATACCCTATAACTAAGCCATCACTGCATACATAATTACGTACTGAAAAACATTTAAATTCAATAAAATATATTAAAGCAATCACACAACAATAAAATGAGTTATATAGTACATTAACGTAATATAAATATCATACAATTCAATGTCACATAAACAACTTTAATACTGTAACAATGTTATAAAGGTAATATTTTGACTACAAATCCAAGGATGTATCTACTCAAAATCTATGTATAATAAGGTTACATGATTACCTAAGTTTACTGAGGGTAACATGATAGAACGGTTAATTACAAGGTAAAGGTAATTTAATCCGGTATAATTATAAGGTAAAGGTAAGCTGTAATAAAAGTATCAACCACAAATAAGTCATTTGTGGTCTCAACGACCCAGCAGTATAAGTAACAATATGTTTACACTGTGTATTAATGGTATTGGTTTAAAAAAGTAATAAAATATTAATAGACTCCGAGATTTTTTATCGAAATATAGTGTTACGTGAATAAATTAGAGCTTGGTAAGACTCCTGCAAACTAATTAAACAATAATTGCAAGTTTGAATTTAAAAGTACCTAAATTCATAGCACGGTCATAGTATCATACGTCATAGTAAGTCTTATTTTTTGTAAATAATGATATTTTATTACATATTACCTTTACCTTATAAAACGTAAAGAACAATGCCCAACTGCCATACATCGTTTTATTTGATTTTCAACTTTAGCGTCTTAAAATAAAAAAAATTCTAAAAATCGAAGCTTTATTTTCTGAGCTTAGATATATAAGAATTTTCAGCAGACATACCCCAGAACCAAAGTATTTTGAGATTGAATTCTTATAACCATTGAGTCATAGAGTAGGGGAGAACGTAATTTTTACCATTATTTTTTATTCTGATTTTTTTTTGATTGACAACCGGAAATGGAAATTTGACATCATTACATTTGTCATACCAACATTTATAACGAATTTCTGTCAGTAATATTGGCCAGAAGTCTCCCCATATCTTGCTTGATACAAGCTATGTATCGAAGTGAGTGCCCGAATGAAAATGAACATTGTTGACATAATTGTTATTATAGTCAATTCATCACTTATTAATAAAATTATTTTACGCTGGGTAATACGGGCACAGGTATTAATTTTAAAATACGTAAAAAAATAAATAAATTGCTTCGGTATAACTGACGTTTTAAGACGCTACGAAAAATAAAAAATAATTTTTGGGCATTGTTCTTTACTTAAAGGGGCAGTCTAGCTCGTTTTCTGAATCCAAATTGAATCTCACGTGAATATAGAGTTCACTGACATACTTCGATCTTTATTCTTTACATACATACATGAAGTATGTATTTAACTTTTACACTTATGCCCCACCTCAGAGTTACTAACGGTTACTTAAATCGCTCCTTATTATAAAATTTGTATGGTGATTCTTTATTAAGAAGCGATTAAAGTAACCGTTAGTGACTCTAAGTTGGGGGGTTACTATAACAAATGTTAACTACGATTGTAACTTCACAGAATTCAATTAACCAAAATATGTATTCGGAAAACGACCCCATTTTAACCACTTAGTATTACTTGGAGATTCGCTTAATATTGTATTTATTTATTAATATTCATATCAATAATGCTTACATCTGGAATGTTAAAGGTAATCAACAATTAACAATTGGTTATGTTAATACCTACTTAAATGGAAATTTGATTTAATATAACTATTGTGATATAATATTTTGACAGCTGTGAGACTTGTCTCAATTCAAAGTATGAAAGACAAATGCATTGCTTTATTTATATCAATGTATTGTTATAGTCAGGTTGTAATTCCAGCCACCATTCCGTTAATATTTAGTAAATAAGAAACCCATTTCCACTACTAATAATGTACTTAACCCAGATGAAATATAATTATCAATTTCAAAACCTTTGTCATATCATAATGTAAATACTATAAGTTGGACAACATGCTTGGCTGAAGCAAGATACGTTGTGTATAGTTCGACAGATACATGTGAAGACATTTCAAATAATAAACACAATTTTTTTTAATAAACCCACTATCAGGGTACTGCAGCGCCCCCTGGTGATCTACTGCCATAAAACATATCTATGAACCTGCTCTATAATGATACCTTTTGAATGGAAAAAAACGAAATGAAATCGGAACAGTAGTTTTCATAAAAAATAACATGAGAGGTGTCAAGGGACACCCGGATGGAACGAAGTTCCTTTCGATTTAAGTATTGTTTTGTTGTACAGCGCCATCTCTGTAAAACTCTGTGAATCACTTCAAAAAAAGTGTCGTCTTTCGTAAGAATCAAAAAGTGTCGTAATTTTCCGTCTAGCCCCCTTTCACAACGCGCGATAAGGAACTTCGTTCCAACAGTAACAGTAATACATATAAACAAACAACCTCTAACCCCAAACGCATATACCGCGTCCATTTTGTTCCATCCGTCGTGGGTAAAAATCAAATAGGGCAACATTAAGTAGGGTAAGTTGGGGTAAAATATGGCCCACATTTATCCGACGCACTATACTCACTATTTTTATTATTGTCATTTCTGTCACACAACTGACACATTGACTTAATATGACCAGTAGGCCAGTCTTTCAGAATTTAAACTTTTAAATTCGTTCAAAAAAAACTTAACAACCGTGTACTCTTTACATGTTAAAGGTACTCACGATCTACGCTTTGACCGTGTATGGAACGTGATCACGACCATAGTTCTTCCATGGCACGGTAGTAAGCAAAATGTGTTCGACATATAGCCTCTAGAATTCTCTATATCCATGGAGTATAGAGGTAAAGAGAGCAATCTCATATGGCGGGAAAGTTGAAAAAGTGTCTAGCTGTATAATGCAGTCTGCAATTAGAGTTTCCAGTACCTATCACCATCATCCTACGACAATAGCTGGGGTCGGAATAACTACGATACAGACGGAGCTGCCTAGCGAAGTTTGCCGAGTTCAATAAAAAATTTCCTAGACTACCGCAGCGCCACCCTTATTGGATGCGTTTTTACGTACACTTTTTCCTAACAGAGATGGCTCTCCTCTATACTCCATGTGTATATGACATACCAATTTTCTGAGATCCCAGTAACTTATCGAGTTACTTTTGTGTGCAGTTGTCCTTGTCTAGCCAAACATGATACAGTCCATTTTTAGACAAGTCTTATCTGATAAACAATCTTAGTTTTTTTAAAGTAATTTGTAATTTAATAATTCTTGACAAACAATAACCAACTTCAAAATTAGGGATAACTCTAAAAGTACTCGTCAGTTCTCGCTCAAATTTAAGTGGAACTACATGACAAGCACCAGCTTTCGATTAAAAAAAGAATCATCAAAATCGATTAACCCAGTCGAAAGTTCTGAGGTAACAAACATAAAAAATACAATCGAATTGAATATCTCCTCTTTTTTTTGAAATCGCTTAAACATAAGGCTAATATAAAATGAAAAGAATTTAAAGACATTTCATTTAATACGAAAACTATTTTATGTTTGTCTTGAATATTTTTTAACTGATTCAAATTAACATTTCTTTTAAAAGAAATACCATGATTGTTTAGCAAATAAGCCTTGTCTAGAAATATGGTCTGTAAGTCCTGAGTCCTGACGTCATTGTCCATCTACTATTATACAACCGAATATTATTAAACAACATAATATTCCATGTCTATTTCACTAATTACGATGACACTAAATTCCGTTCACATTGAACTTACATCAGAGAATATTGTAAAAAATACTGAATATATTCCCATCTTACACGACCCCACTAAATCAACTTTCTCTCAGCCTCTAACAAAACTAATTTTAAAGCTAGTATTCACCTTTAATATATTAATATAATATCATTCACTAACTTCTAAGCAATTCCGTAATATCATTAGCATAATCACATAACATTTTAATAATAAAATTTCTATAATTATACCTATAAAGGTGCCTAGCGAAGAATTTATCGCTTTTTATTAATTATTTAAATTTTATCCGATAATTTTTTTAGTATTTAATTTATCAGCCATAGAAAGAAGCATATAACATCAGTAATCCATAAGTCGATAGAAGTCATTCATAAATTTTGATTTTTAGAACCTCAAATATAGAGACCAAAAATTACAATATTGTAATTTTATAAAAGGTGTAAGAGTCTCTACGTGAAAGCTAATTTGTAATGTATTGAAGAACATTTGAAATTGACAATAATATCAATACAATAATATAAATAATATCAATATTATATTATTTAAAATTTTATAGTTATACTTATTATTTAACAAATCAACCATGATAATATTGCTTTTCCGATACTTTTTAAAGCGAGCCTGTGTATTTTGACCTATTTCATAATTATAACAGAAAATACTGAAGCCACAATATAATATTATTTAGTGCATTGTATATATGAGTACGTTGTAATCTATATATCGACGCTTGAAAGGAAAAATTGACTAAACGACATTTAGCTCAACTTTGGAATTTTTAGAAAAAAATCTTATATTTTTTGTAATCCTTCTACCGACGTTATCCTTATTGTTTTGGAATCCTTATTTTATCATCTATATTGTGGCATATACAACAACTTTTCCTAGAAATTCAACCTTAAACTGCTCCCCTGTAAAGTTAGCTCAATGTCGCTTAGTCAATGTTTCCTTTCAAGCGTCGATATGTATATAAAAGATAAAAGTGATAGACTGATGTATCAACGCACAGTCCAAACCCTTAGGGCTAGAAACTTAAAATTTAGCATACGTATTCCTCTTATGACGTAGGCATCCACTAAGGAAGGATTTTTCAAAATTCAACCCCCAAGGGGGTGAAATAGGGGATAAATATGATAAGCATAATTTCCGCGCGCGAAGCTGCGGGCAACAGCTAGTACTAGATATTCATTAGTTCATAGTATGATTGATCAACTGCTGATCAAGTATTGATCAACATACAACGTAAAGTAAAGATTCAAGCGTTAATTAGAATTAACTTACAAAATAAGTATTTAAATGAAACATCGTTATTTAAAATCTTAAACAATTTAGATATCATGTGGCAGTGAATGCAATTATTTTAAAATATCAAAATTGGCAGCGGAGACAGTAAAAAAACTTTTTTATTTGATGCTGAAATAATGTTAAATATTGTTACTCGAAAATTATAGATTTTTTTTTATTAATTACAGATTCCTGCACAGATATTTAGAATAAATTACGCAGGTAGAAAATACGAGTCTTTGTCATTATTTGCGTAATTAACTCATAAATACAAGAAGATATCATACATTTCCAACAGAAGGTACTCACGGTAATTATTTTATCGCTGCTATTTACAATATATAAGTAATGCTTCCTGCTAGATGTATGTAACTGAGTCATTACCCGTAAATTTAAATATTACATTAATTGTGAGTACTCGTTAAAATATTCAATTTATGGTCGTAGCGCACATATCAACTCGGAAAGGGATCGGCACCGGATCGCCTCGCCGTCAACCTAACGTAAGCGCGTTATAACCCGCCGTCAACCTAACGTAAGCGCGTTATAACCGACCAACAGCTCCAAATCGACTCGGTTACGGCTAGGCGACGCCGCGCTTACGGCTCGCCGGCCGCTGGTTGACGGAATGAATGACAGCAGTTCGCCGCCGCGGCGCGGGGCGTGCACGAGCAAACGGAAAGTCGTAGGATAGCGTACGGTGAGACGTAAGCGCGGGTACGGCAAGTCGTCAACGCACCGTACCGCGGTTCGTGAGCTTGTCTCGAGGCGAGGCGATTACG
This sequence comes from Thymelicus lineola, assembly GCA_963932265.1. Lineage (NCBI taxonomy): Eukaryota > Metazoa > Arthropoda > Insecta > Lepidoptera > Hesperiidae > Thymelicus > Thymelicus lineola. The sequence continues at coordinate 9,762,323 of OZ010705.1, read as the reverse complement.
TTACGAATCCGATAAGTGTGCTTTACAGTAGGGAGTTTCATACAAAGAATACTGACATGCAAGAGTTGATACGTTTACGTTCCGTTTACGAGTTGATATGTGTGCTACGACCATTAAAGTTAAAAACGTATTCGTATTACAGTAAACGATTAATATGTCAACGTCAAAAGTAATTGACCAGAACGATCATAAACTATAAGTGCTATATGTTAGCGTTATTTTTAATCATTTACCTTTGACGTCAAGTATACAACAATATAAGATAATAATAATATGTTTAGAGATATTATGATTTATTCATTATTGTTGTTCACACATTCAAATACTTGTAAGAAAAACTAGTATTTGAAGAAATTATCAGTATGAAATTTTGAGTACATAATGTACTATTATCATCCTAAGTGCCGCTAATACGTTTTTTTCGTGAAAACACATAATACTTGTAAAATTTTGTGAAGTAAACAAAAGAAAGATCCTCTTTATGAACAAAATATACAGAGATTTAAATCAATACAGACGACACTATTCATTTTAAGACATTGACAGTATTTCGTTTACTCATTTGTGTTTCTTAACGCTCGAAAGAAATGACAACGCTTGTTAATTAGCGAAGCTTAGCATATGCGAACATATCTATCGGATAATCAAATGTAAGTCTAGTAATAGACTATATTAATCGCAATATAATTGAACAGTGTACTTCTCGTTGACGCGAACATATACGAGTATATTAGATAATCAAAGGTAAGTCTAGTAATAGACTATATTAACAGCAATATAATTGAACAGTGTACTTCTCGTTGACAAAATCCATCTGAAAAAAAAACAAATAAAAAATTGTTACACTTTTCTATGTACAAACAGTTGACAGGCTAAGAGACGAATCACCTGATGGCAAAGTTGGTTCACGATCATGTGTACTTGTCAAGTTTGCAGTTTGACGTCTGTGTATCCAATAGGGATGGTGACACTAATTATAAATGAATATAATATTAGTGGTAACATTTAAAGGCCTAAAACATGATTCTTTTATTGAAATCAATCACAATAAATTAAATATCATTAATTTAAAATGTTAAAAATTGTACTCACTGTCACGTGACCTCAAACGCCATTTTGAGAACAAAAACAATTCATTGGAACAATTTTATATGGAAATTCAACAAACTTAGTAGACAGATAGTATTGAATATAGTTTAGTGACGACACGTTTTTGGTGAGAAATTTGATAACAATTTTTATTTATCAATTTTTGTTTTTAAATTGAAGATTGTAAATTATTTTTATAATATTTTTTTCGTGAATATTGAGGTTCCATCTATAAAATAAAATTTAATCCTAAAATTAGTCAACATCCCTATTGTATAATGTACAATTCGGAGTTGTGCCTTATTATTGCATTTAATGTCTTATATCTAGGTAGGGTAGGCACCCTGCCCTGAGAGTCTTACCTAATAGATTGTGGAGGATTCCTCACAACCCTAGTAGAGGAACAGCTCGGGGAAGTACTTGGAGTGCGGCGGCTGGTGCTTGGCGCTGGGCGAGCACGCGGCCGACGCGGGCAACAGCGGCTCCTCGGAGATCGAGTTGAAGATCTCCTCTAACTTGTCTTGGATCTCGTACTGGGGAGAGGAAAGACAACTTATTTATTTATTTACTACGAAATCGCCCTTGCTTCGCTTCGGGAAAAATAGTAAAAAATATATATAATATAGCCTATGTCACCCGGGGATAGTGTAGCTTCCCAACAGTGAAAGAATTTTTCAAATCGGTTCGGTACTTTCGGAGCCTATTCAATGCAAACAATCAAATCTTTCCTCTTTATAATATTAGTATAGATTTATTAAAATCACACTACATCTAACATTACAGGTGTCCCCAATTCGATAGAGTAGTTAAAAATATGCAAATTATAACACAAAAGAAACCACTAAGCAATGTCAACATTAAATTACATTTGTATGCCAGTATTACATGTATAAGTAATTAAATAAATGATGTCAAATTTTGATAGTCGAATAAATGTCAAATTTTGTCATTAAAAAAATCATTATGTCAAATAAATATAGTAAATAATTAATAATAATAAAATAATTTAATAATTTAATCGTACGAATATGTCATCATTTAATAATGTGATTTAATTATAAGCAAGTAAGAACAATAGGCATGATGCTCTATATTGTTGGGAAATATATTGTAATTACAACGTATATCATATTTCCGCAAAAAATAAGGTTTAGTATAAAAAAAAACATGAGAGGTGTCAAGGAACACCCGGATGGAACGAAGTTCCTTTCGATTTAAGTATGGTTTTGTTGTACAGCGCCATCTCTGTAAAACTCACTGAATCACTTCAAAAAAAGTGTCGTCATTCGTAAAATCAAAAAGTGTCGTAATTTTCCGTCTAGCCCCCTTTCACAACGCGCGATAAGGAACTTCGTTCCAATAAATACACTTTAATTTATAAGTTTAAAATTCACACCAAAACACTTTAGTGTCATGGCGTCGCTTGTAACGTCACGCCTGAGTAGAGTAATAGACAAGATGTCACTGTCAATATTATCAGCAGATAAATCAAAAGGCGCGGTCCGAAAGGTGTTGATGACAGTGGCCTTCTTCAATTCAAGTATGTCAACATATATTCGTTTTATTTAATCTAATGTCATTCCGAACTATCAATATCTGATATATAAATGAGTCGTTAAGCTATATCGCGGCTTCTGTCGTGTCTTATACCACCCTAGTCTATCAGATTGGGTATTCTAGGCACCTACTTACCTGTCAATGTCTGATGTAGGAACGAACCGTTACAACTAAGCCCTACTCGGCTTGTCGCCTAGCCTACCTTGGGCTGCGTGAGATGAAGCAGATGATCGAAGGGAGCGGTGCGGAAGGTGTTATTGAGCGTGGCCTTCTTGCGTTCCTCTTCTCGTTTCTCGGCCTCGGTGGGACCGCTCGCCGCGCGCCGCAAGGCCTCCAGACTCACGCTCTCTGATTGGGTTGGATGCTGGAATCATAAACAAATAAATAATACTTCACACTCATAGCCCCACACTATGATTCCCTGTGTCGTGGGTGCCATGGACAACTCATAAGACATGGACACTCACACCCAGACCGAGAACAGAAATTCAAACTCATCATTCAAATTTCCGCCTCGCTGGGAATCGAACCCAGGACCCTTGGCGCGGCGATCCGGCAGGGTAACCATTGCGCCACACGGATCGTCCAAATCATATATTGTAATGGATGATTTATATAGTATAATGAGTGATGATGGAAAATCTCACGGATAGTCTGTGGGATAGATGTGAAGACATGTCAAATTTTAATAAACCCTTAAAATCAGATAGGGCAGCAAACTTCTCCGTGATGGTGAACGCACATATGTCCGCACCGTACGCGCTAAACGCGCCGCATTTGTATGAAATCATATGAAAGGCCGATGCTGGCGACATATACGGTGCGGATATAATTATGTGCGTTCAGCATTAAATAAGTACATGAGAATGATGAAGGATATATTCCCAAAACTATAACAATGGCGTTACTTTAAAAGATTCAATTAATTACAAAAATTTATAACACCAAAATTACACAATCTATTCGCAAATCTGTTTTGTTGTATAAAATAAGTTTTTCAGTTACCACACTATGTCTGTCTCGCTCCCGCATCATATCGAAAGAGCTAGATGTATGAGCGTCCACGTGGCCCCAATGCCAAAAGTCATTGTCACTTCGCTGCATGATAATAAGAATCTGATGACATGTCTTCCAGTATTTCGCCACACTCGTTGACAGGGCGAAGTATATTGCGCGCTCACTCGCACTTAGGCGCACTATGCTTCGCGCTTCTCGCACTTTCACGTCAACGAGAGCATCAATAAAAACAGGATTAGTTATTTTTCAGTTGATTTTTAACCGACTTCAAAAAAAGGAGGAAATCTTCGATTCGACTGTATTTTTTTATGTTTGTTACCTCAGAACTTTCCACTGCGTGAACCGACTTTGATGATTCTTTTTTTAATCCAAAGCTGGTACTTTTCATGTGGTACCACTTAAATTTGAGCGAGATCTGACAGTGGCATCCATGAGAAAAGCATACCGTCTTTTTGCATTAAGTATGTGCGCGACAAATGGACGAATAACTCAATATCACGCCAATCGATTTCGATGATTCTTTTTTTATTGGAAAGGATGTACTTCATTTGAAGTCGGTTCTTTTTTTATTAAAATTTTAGATTATGATTATATCATTAACAATAATATGTTGTTTAAGATTGAACTACCATTAGGAATTGCTTAAATGTATCTACTTGAGTTGGGGTTAATATCAAATTAATATTCTACACTCGAACCCGTTTAATGCTATGTTGTGATGGAAGAAGTTAGTGGCAATACTTCTCAACTGTCATTTCTATCTGATAAAGGGTCCTCAAATTTAAGTTACATAATTAGACATTAGAAATTTTAAACGGGCACGGCAGAGTTACCTACTAACGATTTTGTAATGTAAAATTGAAAGGCTTACATGTGAAACATTTCTTTCTTTCTTTCTTTGCCTGTCAAGTGTCATATGTCAAGAGTTAACCCTTACCACCACAATTTTGCCATGCTCCATTCCATTGAGTCAAAATATTGGCGTGGTTTCAACCCATTAATGGCCACTATAGAACACGGGTCTCTCATAGCTAAGGAGTCTTTGAGCATACTCCATGCAGCTCCAGTGCGGATTGGAGAAGAAATATCGGTATAACTACACCAATCGTGTACCACGTGTGTGTCACTTTTGTTTTGTGTTCTTTTTTTTTCTCTCTCTTTTTCTTCTTGTTTTAACACCTACTATCAGCTCTTTCCACATCCACCCAGGGTTGACTGGTGGACAATGCCATTAGGCATTAAGTTTTACCCTTTGTTACTTAATTTAAGAGGTGACATAAATTTAAATAAATAAATAAATAAATAAATCGTGAGTTACACTTAAAAACGGTCTGATTATACTCCTGGTTTTTAACTTTATTCCCCAAACCAATATAACTAATAAGTAACTAACTAACTAAGTAACCATAAACAGTATTACATAAACTCCAAAGTTCTGCGAATAGGGCCTGAAGTTGTAGTTGTACTTCTCTATAAACATGCGGTACTCTTCGTCCAGTGCGTCGTATTGCGCGCGCTGTGCGTACAAACAATGCAACTCAAAAACGCTATAGTATAGTAGCGCGTAGTGTGATGGGCGATTGTTGTAAAAAACAATCGACTGAATCGAAAACTGTGCCATTGCGCATTCGATTGTCGATTTATGGTGAACGCACATATCGTTCTCTCATATGATTTCATACATATGCGATGCGTACGGTGCGGACAATGCTGATAAATGTGCGTCCACCATTAGTAGTTCCTCGCGATGATTATTCGAATAAACTACTAATTAGTATCGGTTCAGCGCTCGGACGAAAAAAAGGTCATAAGCAGTCAGAGTTGTCAAAGCTGTCTAAAGTATTGTTGTGAACTTTTCTTCGTCCGAGCGCTCACAGTTGATCTTTTACCATACACTGACAATGACAATCGACATCAATAATTATTTATTATCGACTTTTATCAGCTAATCTGGACAATCGACTAACTAAATTAATTTAAGTAATAATCGCCCATCGCTAAGCTATACGCTAACCTCCTTATTCATACAAACAAGCGAAAATAATATAGAAGGCTTATAAAGCGTAGGGTTTTGTTTCTTTCCCTCTTAAGAAAAATGATAAAGATAAAATATAATAATATTATAACAGTGCAATAGGTAAAATAGGCCGTTAATGAATATTTTATCCTAATATCGACTATTGCATGCCAGGAATGGTTAAATACATTTTTTAGGTTATACTATGAACTAGTAATAGTCAAATTATTATTTTATTTTGGCTATACATAGATTATAATTATTTGAATACGGGGTCTATAGTCGATAGATGGTAGGGTAGATGGTACCGTCAGCAAACGAGGTACGCAGGGCATAATACAAAAAATGTTAAATAACGTTTAACCTCATAGAATATTTTAATGATTGTTAATGTTAATGCTATGTTAATTAATGCTAACTTTATACGTAATTGCCATGGATAATAACGTACATTTTGTTGAATTAAACATTCAAAACGTTTGAGTATCACGCCCTGCATACCTGTTTTTCCGTGTGTATAATGTACAGTCGGCAAAAGAATTATATATGCAATGCGTGAAAGAAAAATGCTCTGTAATGTTTTATATTACACAATGTGTGTAATCAATGTTAAATCGTACCTTGCATATATAGGCATTTAACAATAATTACAGAAATGAATAGAATCATGATTAGAATCATGCCCTGCATACTTAATCCTTTTGCCGTGCGTACAATACATGGTACAGTAGGGCCAATGTCACTTGGCGCGTCTGAGTCTGAACATAGGCTTTGCGAACTTTAGCGCATGTGAGACAGAGATAGCGACACGAACATGCTAACGTGCGACTGAGACATAATACGCCGCGTACCGAGCATTAAGATTTTAAGATTTAAAAGATTTAAAGATTTAATTTTGTCACAAACAGAGTTTTACCATAAACATATTATATGATCGTAGACAATAGTTAAAACTGTGTCGTCGCTGTTTACGCCCACTTCGGAGAAGCAAGAAATACAAAAAAATCAGCGTTTTAAAAACAATAATGACGTATTTGTTTGAGTGTACGTGTGCGTGTGTGTGTGTGTATGTGTGTGTGTGTGTGTGTTTACAAGGAAAAATTTATAAAATATTATTAGAAATAAATTGCCGAGTTATGTTACTATGCAGCCTTCTGCGCGAAGTTCACACGCGCCAAGATACGTCGGCCGTACTGTACGTGATAAAGGTGTGTACTCACCCGCTGCACGCCGGGCGAGCTGTTAGCGCTGTCCATCTCCAGCACCGGCCCCGCCGAGATGTCCGCCAGGCTGTCGCGACCTTGTGCTGCTCCTGCGACAATCAGTTGCTCCGTTGATCATGCTTATATTGCATTTACGACGAAGCATTAGCCTGTCGGTGACAGGTCACCGTGGACGAAAGACATGTTTAACACCACAGGTAAGATAAAAGAAAGAAAGAAAAAATGTGAATATTTCTTACTATTTCACGCAAAAACTACAAATTACATACGAAAAATCAGTGTTTCAGGCTAAGAATCGAACCCGTTGATTTAAAAAAAACTCAGCCTGTATTATTGCACCATTTGGTAGTACTGCTAACAAGGATCAAATTTTGGAAAGTAATGACATACGGCAAACTTAAGGAAAGAGACAATTTTTGACAAAATACGTTTCTACCTATTTAACTAGCGTCTAAAATGCATAAGTTTCTTAAAATGCTACATTTTCCTTAAATTTGCCGTATATCATTACTTTCCAGAATTCGATCCTTGTTGGCGACACTATCGAATGGTGTAATAATATAGGGTACAATTTTTTTTAAATCAACGGGTTCGATTCCTGGCCAGGAATATTGATTTTTCAAAAATGTAATGATGCAGTTTTAGTTTCCATCAAAATCGGCCCCGAGACTCCTTTCGCTATTTTTCGCTATTCCTCGTAGTTTCGGATTTGGCCATCCACGTACACTTGAAAAATTCAATCTGTATATACAGTGTGTCCAGCGACCAACTAGTGATAATTGAAGGGCATGGAATATACCTAATTTTATCGACAAAAACACCCACATGTGGGGGTTTAGCCATCCTTTTTTCAATGTAGCACGAAGCTGGACACCCTGTATATGTTGTAAATTACTAACCCGCCTTCATTGCGCCGCGGACAGAGCGCTAGTATCACCACTCTCGTTTCACTCCGGGTACATATATTTATCATAACATAATATTATAATACACAGTAACAACAGCCCAGTATACAACAACACCACCAACAACAACGTACCGGCCTCCACCCAGCTGTGTCGGTGCGCGAGCCCCGGCGGCGCGCCGGCGGCGTACGGCGACGGGGACTGCAGCCGGCTCGGGTCGATGCCGCTCGCCTTCACTATCTCCGACAACGCCATCTGGTCACATCACACTACCGTTACACAATCATACAATTGAAGAATTCTTAAATAGTCATTGTGTAATATAATTAAATTTTATATAATTAAGATAATAAGTTAATTAATAAAATGGTTGTCTGTAAAGTCGGTTTACGGACGGTAGTTTAACGTGACAACATCATGACAAAACATTGATGAAGTAGTGCTCGAATATAATATTATCTCTGGAAATTAACTTATAATTATAAACTTTTATCTTTATACTACAACGCCATCTAGAACTCCTGAACTAAACTATTTTTTCAGCAAGTTCCTTTCTGACTTAATTGTGTATATAGTTTTGTTCATAGATGGCGCTTTCTCCATTGTTCGCTCGCTCGCGGAACGAGACAGATGAGTCATAATTTTTCGTGCGTGCACCCGGCATCGTTTTAATAGATGTTATCACGTCAAAAATAAATGTAAATCTGACATTAGGCAACTATGAAAATGACAAATAATCTTTTTTTATTGAAATAGCAGCAAACGAGCTGATGATCCACCTGATGGTAAGTGGCTATAGTTGCCCATGGACATCAGCAACACCAAAGGCATTACTGATACGTTGCCGGCCAAGAAAGAGAGAAGAAAAAGAAAGAAAGAACTGGCTCTCAAGTCCTCAGCCGGAACACGACGAGTCGTTTGGCGGCTGACTCATGCTCAAGGGTGGTAGCTATCCAGGTGAACTCCATGGAGAAATAATAATAGTAATAATGGTATTAATTAACAATTAAAATCAATAATACCAATATAATCCCTCGAGGGCCCTACCACCAGCGGGCCGGATTTATTAGCCTTTTACGACACCCATCCGGTGTGGGATTAGGGTTAGTACTCTAAGCCACCCCAATACAGCTACAATGCACGTACTCGTACGCAAGCACATCAAAGAAAAAACTTCTCAGGCAACTTTTTTAAACAACATTGTTCAGACCTACGGCGACGTCACGACATAATATGCCAACGCATTAGTTTCCGAAAAGAAATGTACCGTATTTATATTACATTAAGGTTCAAGATGAACCCAGTAACCGTACCTGATCAATCATGAGATAAGGCAACTTGTTGGGCAACTTGGCGGGCGGCAGGTCGTCGTATTCGTCCAGCAGTGGGGGCAACATGTGCGGCGCTTCCTCGCGACGGGCTTCTATTATCTGGGATTCAAAACATATATACGTAGTTCAATAGTTAATATAATTTAATATAAGTAGCGTTCATAGTCCGGCGGATTGTGTCGATTCTAAGTGACCGACAAAGTTAGACAACAGCGGTCGGTAGTTGGATAGGTGACCGCTAGTGGCAAAAAATTATTGAGCGTTTCCGTGCTTTGGAGGGCACGTAAAGCCGTCGGTCTCAGTTGTTATCATAAGATAATAGTCGTTAAGCCATGTCGGAGGCCCTCGGGCGGCATAAAAACTTCTGATACCTAGGTAACACTGAAAATTTTTAGAAAATGAAAAACGGCTTAATGTAGAAAGTTGCCAATACTTTTATTGTTTTTCGAAGTAATCTCCGTTCATCTCTACACATCGTCGCATTCGATCGAACCACTGAGAAAAGCAGTGGGCCCATTCTTCCTTAGGGGTCTCTTCTATGGCATTTTCGTACGCTTTCACCGCATCTTCAGGGCTCGTAAAGCGAATACCTCGAATTTTATCTTTAGTTTTTGGGATTAAATAAAAGTCGCAGGGCGCCAGGTCAGGACTGCATGGCGGATGACTCATTATCTCGACACCTGCCATAGTCAAATATTCAACAGTCCGTTTTGCGGAGAGCGCTGAAGCATTGTCGTGGTAAAGGAGGATCCTGCTTCGAGGGCGCTGCTGTCGAATGTTTTCAAAGACAACAGGCAAACAGCGATTGACATACCATTCTGCAGTAACTGTCCTTCCATCTTCTAGCACAACTGTCGCGAAATGACCTTTCCGACCAAAGAATGAGGCAATCATCTTTTTTCCTTGACTTCTTCCTTTCTTTACCTTAGTTGGCCGATCCTCGAAAGGAAACACCCACTGAGCTGATTGTCTTTTGGTTTCGGGTTCGTAGCAATATATCCAGCTTTCATCACCTGTGATGATGTCAAATACAGCATTTGAGTCACCGCCGTTGAACTTATCTAACATTTGGCGACACCAGTCCATGCGAAGGTGTTTCTGGTCGTCGGTTAAAGTATGGGGAATCCATCTGGTACAAAGCTTCCTGCCACCTAAATGTTCGTGTAATATTTTTTGAACTTGACTCATACCAATACCTAGGCTTGCCCGTATCTGTTGATAGGTCACTCTCTTATCTTCCTCTATCATGCGTCGCACAGCATTGATGTTATCTTCAGTAGTCGCTGTTAAAGGACGTTCCTCACGCGGATCATCATTGAGATTACTACGTCCACGCTTAAACTCGTTAAACCAATTGTAAATAGTGGCACGAGATGGGGCTTCATTAATAAATGCTAATCGCAGCCTATCGTAGCTTTTTTGTTGAGTAAGCCCACAACGAAAGTCATAATAAATCATTGACCGAAAATTTCCTCGCGTTAGGTTCATTTTCACGTGTAAAAAGAGTTTTAGATTTGCCGCCAATTCACAAAAACAAATGACAAATGAATACAATATACTACATTAAGTTACCAAAGAGTTCTAAAATTGAAATTCAAAAAAAGTTTTCATTTGCAATGTTTCTAACAGGCCAGTTCTAAACATTTTCAGTGTGACCCACGTATTCGGGTTGGCCACTAACCCCTCCACCAATCCTCACTGTAGCAGCGTGATGGAGTATGCTCTAGGCTTCCTCAAGGAGAGAGATCAGTGCTTAGTTGTGGACAATTAATGGGTTGAATCCATCCAAAAAAATGTAAGAAGAAAACAAAAAAGCAGTGATCATAGGATCCGGAGAGTTGTTAGTTGTTGCTATGTTAAAGAAAAACTTGATAAATAAAAAATCATTATCAATTTTCCCACCAGCCTACGAGTGGCTACGTGTATTAAGGTCAACGTCAATCAGGCCATTGATTGGTTGAAATTGTTCATCCAATATCACGTGATCCATCTTCAGGTACCTTTTCGAAGTTTGCCATTCTGTTATATTATATACTTCTTGGCATAGGCGGTACAGCTATACAAACCGAAAAGCCCAGCTTACTATCATTGCTTTACTATCACTCTGCAGCTGTTAATACTCATATTATTTGTTGGTAAATATTATACGTATGGAATGGAGTGTTCTGTGTTATCAATCCAAAGATCCCGAGATCCTGGGTTGTACGACACAACTGGACTCGCCTTGTTCTGACGGCGAAGCCACGCCACTGCTTCTTGTGTATAACACCAATCACTGTAACGACGCCGTCGCACACAACAGTCGGGGTCACCACGTCACAGCGACAGCGACAAGTGACAGCGACAGTAACAGTGACAAGTGACAGCCAGCGTCAGTGTACCTGCGTGACGTAGTGCGCGAGCCGCGGCAGGGGCAGCGCGTGCGGCACGAGCGCTGCGAGCGCCGCGGCGACGGCGTGCAGCGCGCACTGCTGCCACGTCGACAACACCGGGTTGGATAGCGCCGACTGCTGGATGCTGTGGACATCAATGATATTAGGGAATATACCAAAACCACGTGACCCATTTAGGGGAGGGAGGGGGGTCTTCAAAACACCACGCTTGGTCACAGAGGGGTGGGGGGGGGTTTAGGTTTTCGTCACGTAGTCAATATTCTCTAGGAAAATTTCGTGCCTTTTCGAGTTTACAGATGAGAACACTGAAAAATTTGCAAAAATATATTGAAAACCGAATTTATGAATTACCACGTGAAAACAAGGGAGGGAGGGGGTCTTCTCATATACTACGAATGGTCACGAAGGGGGGGAGGGGGGGTAAAAAGTTGGAAAAAATGGGTTACGTGGTTTTGGTATGTTCCCTTATATGTATAAAAAGAGGTAGATATGCCAAGACGGCGCTGAAATTACGTCAGCCGAATTTAGTCAAGTATAGCGATTTTAATTCAGACAGTTGATAGCTGCCTCTGAGTGAGGCCGTTTAGCTGTCTTTTTCACTATTATGGTTTTAGTAGTGCCATCCCTTTTACATAATTTACCAATGTAATAGTGATTGGTGCAGTGAAGCAAAAGATAAACGTGTGTGTGTTGTAGCTCGGTCGGAACAGATTTTTTGGTTGATTTGTAAGGGCATGACGTATCTATAGTTTAATATCATTGGGACATACATTATTTATTGTAGACCAACAATGTCCCTATCATGTCTTAAAGATGATATCGCACCTTTACTGGGAAAAAGGCATAAGATTAAAATTGCAATTTTACAGGAGAGCAAAAAAACTGTAAAAATATCAGTAAATAGTCAAAGAAATTTACATTACGATTTCTTGCACAAAACAGTCGAGATTAATGATAAAAATTTGAAAAAATTGAGCATATGCAGCTTTTGTCATTCTTTCCAATCGTATTAATAACTAAAATTCAACGAAACACGACTTATGCTTTTCTTCCACTGAGGGTGCGAAACCAACATATATACCAGCACAACAACGTGTTTCGCCCCAAAACGGAGCATCCTCAGGGTAAGTTGACTCCACGATGGGCAATCGAAAAGTACCAATACTAATACTAACTTAATAACAATGGATTTCGGCAAAGTAACGACTGATACTATTAAATATAACAATAAAATTAAAAGGTGTCAAGGGACACCCGGATGGAACGAAGTTCCTTTCGATTTAAGTATTGTTTTACGCGCTCAGCAGTGTGATTCAGCAATATGAAACTAGATGGCGCTGTACAACTTTCTGAATCATAGAGATTCTTTGGCCCTAACATAAGTAAAATAGCAAAAAGTGTCGTGACAACTTTTCGTAAGAATTTTTTCCGTCTGGCCCCTTTTCACAACGCGCGATAAGGAACTTCGTTCCAAAAACACTAACCCCAGTATGAGATGCAGCATGTCACACACGGTCTCCTCAGAGGCCAGTTCGATGCACAGCAGCGCTAGTGTTGTGTAGATCGCTTGGATGTTCTCTATCGTGTTCGATTCTAACTGGAGGCCTGGGGACAAAGGGTATATGAAATGAAATAAAATAAGTTTCATTCGAAGTAAGTTTGTTACAAACGCTTCAACAAATCCCTACCGTGAGTGGTCCCGGAAGAAGAAGCGGCAAGAAACTACCGCAGTTATTTTTGATGTGAAACATCTATAGGCGAGGGGTAAACCTGATTTTTGGCGCGGTGAGTGGCGACGCTTCGCCACACTATATTATTAAGGTAGGGCAATATGAAAAAAAATTATAATAACACAATGTGGGTAAACAAACTTAGTTTGATAGGCTGTAGCATACAGTAGGGCAAAACTGTCATCATTTTCTGGAGACAATTCGTAATATTGTATTTTTTCATCATGCCATATTTAGTTCCTGCCATAATCTGTACTTTTATGCCTATTAGTTGTATAAAATAATTTCGATGTTTCACATCTGCCAGCCGCCTCATGACGGCTCACATTTTTTTTCCTACTCACAGTTACAGACAGCACTTGATTCTACTTATGGCAATATTTCATATGAAAAAACTCATGTCCAAGCAGTCTTGTCATTTAAATACTCATTATCTTTATAATGCAATACGCTTTCCTCACGACAATACATTTGACATGAGTTTTAAATTTACAGTATGGCATTTTTGTTAATTCTAATAGGTTTTTATTATAGATGTTCACACATCTACCCATAAACGAGCCACCAGTTTTGCTGAATCCAAAAGTAGGCACAATCAGTCTAGCCTTATTTCTTGTGTTAATGTTGCGTTAATAGCTACTAGCTTATCCTGTTTTTGTGGGTCAAATTTTACTATTATAGATTACTTAGATCTACTCCCTCTTATCATAAATAATTGATATTTTACATATTGCTTTACTTTTGAAGATAATGCATTTTACGATAAGCATGACCTGTTACTCAGGTTCGGCTCTAGTCGAGGGAACTCTTCAACCGTTAACAGCATAGTCATGATTTCTTTTTCTTTAGTACACATACTATAAAGGTGTTTATATAGACTTTAAACAAGTAGTTCACAAGTTGTATTTAATAGTGAATGTCATTACCTTCATACAACGAGCTGAAGATGGCATAGCCATGCTTGCTGATGAAGATGAGGTCTGGGCGCGAGCACTTCTCCACTGTTAAGCCAAGTTCGGCATAGTCCACGCTGGAATAGATAACGGGGTTAAATATAATGATCACCATAAAATGCTTTGATACCCTTAGTTCTTTTACCAAAAACAATATACTTAACACCAGAAAAATAACGTCTCGAACACCAAATATAGTAAATGATCACCAAATCTTAGCGATCAAATTTGAAAGAAGGATAGGTTAGGTTATGGTTGTCTGATTTTATTTAGGAGAAAATAGGAACCCCGCAGAGCGGGGTTCCGTTGACATCTATGCCGAAGCACCTCGCCATGAGAAAACAACTGAACTCAAATCAAAAGAAGGATAGGTTAGGTAATTTTAAGTTAAAATATGGTCATTTTTAATTAAAATGCTGTTTTAATTTTGGTGATCATTTACTACTTTTGGGTTAACAATGATTTATTTGGAGTCATTTTGCTTAAATAGGATAGCGAGATGTTAAAACTTTGGTTATAATTTTACATTTGAAATGCGGGTTTAATTTTGGTAATCATTTACTATTTTTGTCTGTTATATGTTACTATATCTGGTGGTAAGTCAAACATAAGCCGTAGATAACTCGTCATTGCATTGAAGTCAGGAAACATACTGTATGTTGTGTACTACTAGTGATATAGTATATATTTTTTTATGTAAATAGTCGGCAAACGAGCTGACAATCCACCTGATGGTAAGTAGCTATCGTTGCCCATGGACATCAGCAACACTAAAGACATCACTGATTCGTTGCCGGACAAGAGAGAAGAAAAAGAAAGAAAGAATTGGCTCTCAAGCCCCCAGCTGGAACACGACGAGTTGTTTAGCAGCTACCCCATTAAGAAATAATAATAGTAATATGGTATTAATTAACAATTAAAATCAATGGCTTCAACCCATTAATGGCCCACTACTGGGCACGGGTCTCTCACGCTGTTCCAGTGCGGATTGGTGGAGGGGTTAGTGGCCAACCCGAGTGTCGGAAATTTTCAAACCATCCGAGGGCCTCCGACATGGCTTAGCGGCTGTTATCTAATGATAACAACCGAGACCGACGGCTTTACGTGCCCTTCGAAGCACGGAAACGCTCAAGAATTTTTTGCCATCCAACTACCGACCGCGCCCGCTGTTGCTTAACTTTGTCAATCACTTGGGATCGACGCAAGCCGCAGGGCTATGAGCGCATTAAAATAAATACTACCAATATAATCCCTCGAGGTGCCCTACCACCAGCGTGCCGGATATAGTCGCTTCTTACGACACCCATCCGGCGTGGGATTGGGGTTAGTATTGTAAGCCCCAATACGTCTATAAAGTACAACTCACGTGGCAGTGGCCAGCCGCGGCAGGTTGTCCCGGCGGTCGAGTAGCGTGTGCAGTATCCGCTGTAGCAGCGCGCGCGTGCGTGGCTCGCCCACTGACGACAGCCGGAGCAGCGCGTCGAGGAACGCCGGGGGGAACGCCTTGGCTAGCTCCGTCGTGCGGTACGTTGTGCCCACCTGGGTAGTGTTTACTCGTATACTAGCAGCAATAGATACAGGATGAAGGATAATAATAAAAGATAATATATAAGATAAGATATAATATAGATAATAATAATATATGTAGCATATCACACACACACACACACACACAAGTTACTTTTAAGCATATCTGTTCATATATTTTTTTTACTATTACTTTTTGTGTAATCCGTTTTTGGCCATAGTATTTCAGTAATTAGATTAGTAATAATTGACTTTGTAAACGCTATTTGATTACCTATTAAATAAAAAAGCAGCCATACTTAATACGTGCAGAATAGTCAGAAATTTTTTTGCCACAAATAATACCACATCGGCTCTCGTGCTACGTTAAAGCCCGCACGAGAGTTTGAAATTTGCCCTTACGAGGAGACAATTAATATGTATAAAACTAATATGATCATAACTATTTCTTTATTGATTAAACACATGTAGGTACATGATATTTACGAATCCTCTGGTCCTTGAGGTAGTCGTAACTGTGTTTCAAGGACAAGTGTCTTCTTATCGGACACGTAAAATGAGACTGACGCTCCATTCTGATTTTAATAATTCGAAGTTCGAATTGAAAAAATATTTTTGTGTTTGATAGTCTATTTATCGAGGAAGGCTATAGGCTATATAACATCATATATGAGTATTTTAGTAGTTACTTTATTCCACAAATTAACGCGGGTGAAACCGCGAGGCACAGCTAGTTAAAAAACAGTAGTAGAAAAATATAGTTTTGTGTACAGAGATTTCCCACCAGGCGAAGTGTCATGTCTTGTATACTCTAGCGTTTGTAGAAAATATCACCAACACAATAGGGATGTTTACACTAATTATAAATTACCATAAATTTTTGTCTAAAATACTAGTGGTAACATTTAAAGGCCTAAAATATGATTATTTTATCGAAATCAATCACAATAAATTAAATATCATTAATTGATTTGGCCGGAGTACAACCGATGCCGGGGCTAGGCTTTTAAAGCATATATTTGAAGCATGGGAAGCATCACAAAATGCCATAGGTGTATTTTGTGACTTATCTAAGGCATTTGATTGTGTTGAGCACGAAACATTGCTGCTTAAACTTGGTAAAAGCATAAACGATATTAAGTCATCGGGGTCACCGGCTGTGATGGGTGTACCGCAGGGCTCTATATTGGGTCCGTTTCTTTTTCTGGTATATATTAATGATTTACCACATTATGTAAAGAACCAAGCGGATATTGTACTATTTGCTGATGATACATCATTAATATTTAAGTGTGAAAGGAATAAAGTAAATTTCGACGACGTAAATAGTGCTCTTTCGCATGTGTCGCGTTAGTTCACTATCAATAACTTACTTTTAAATGCAAAAAAAACTAAATGTATAGAGTTTGTGCTACCTAATGTTAAAAAAGTCAGCAAATCTCTTAAACTAAATAATGAAACATTGCATATGGAGGAATCAACGGTCTTTTTAGGGGTGACCTTAGATAGTAAACTTCAATGGGGCCCACATATAACAAATCTCGCGACAAAACTTGGTAGGGCTGCTTATGCTGTTAGGAGAATAAGGCAGTATACTGACGTCGAAACTGCTAGGATAGTTTATTTTGCTTATTTCCACAGTGTATGTAAACTTTTGTATGATAATATCTTTTTTGTAATATTTTTTTTAAAAGATGTGCTGAGGAGTTTCTTTAGGCTTTTCTTCTCCTCCATGACAAAGCACCTTCCGAAAAGCCAAAAAATGACGTGCATAAGTGTATCAATGATACCTATATGAATAAAATATTTTGACTTTGACTTTGACTTTAAAATGTTAAAAATTGTACTCACTGTCACGTGACCTCAAACGCCATTTTGAGCTTATGACGTCATTGAAAGTATTTTATATGCAAATTCAACTAACTTCAGCATTGAATATTGCTAGTATTGAATAAAGGGTTGTGACGTCACGTAACGTTTTTGGTGGGAAATTAGATAATGATTTTTATTTATCAATTTTTGTTTTTAAATTGAAGATTATTATTTTTATAATATTTTTTTCGTGAATATTAAGGTTCTATCTATAAAATTAAATTGAATCCTAAAATTTGTCAACATCCCTATTCAAGTCAACCCTTAAGACATCATACCTTTAGCAGTGACTTGAGCAAGATGCTCTGCAGCATAACATCAGCTCTCGTGGCCTTGCCCCGCTGACTGGGGATCTTGCTGACGATGAACATCATGATGTCGATCTTCTGGAAGTCGGGAAGGTGGTCCGCGAACTCGCCCAGGGCGTTGATCAGCGCTTCTTGGTACAGGCGCTCGTCTGACTCCTTCTGTGGGTTACATCGAGGATGTGAGCGATGATAAGAAGAAGAGGAAGGAAGGTAAATATAAAAAATAGAAGATATATTTAGAAGAAAATTAAAGTTATTCAAGAAGGTTGCATAAATGATAATCTAAAATTTTAACAAATAAATGACCGACTTCAAATGAAGTACATCCAATAAAAAAAGAATCATCGAAATCGGTTGGCGTGATATTGAGTTATTCGTCCATTTATCGCGCACTTTTGACATGGATGCCATTGTCAAATCTCGCTCAAATTTATGTGGAACCACACGACAAGCACCAGCTTTGGATTAAAAAAAGAATCTTCAAAATCGGTTCACCCACTCGAAAGTTCCAAGGTAACAAACATAAAAAAAATACAGTCGAATTGACAACCTCCTCCTTTTTTTGAAGTCGGTTAAAAAATGTAAAAAATAGAATATATTATATTTAGAAGAAAATTAAAGTAATTCTAGAAGGATGTATAAATGAAAAACATTGTCAAGAAGTTACCTCAGAATCCCTAGCGACCGATGCTCGCAAGTTCGTCAGCAAATTGTTGATAATCTCCAAAACGGATGGGCCTGAAAAATACATCCATGATAAGACATATATTTTCAAACTGATATCTGATGAAAAATTATAATATTATACATTTAACGATAACGGGTCTCTTCTCATAACTGAGGAAGCCTATAGAATATTCTACTTTGCTGCTCCAATGCAGATTGTCTCCAGGATGGAGGAAGCTGGATGAGAATCCAGGGTTAGTGAAAAGCCCAAACTTCGGAAGTTTTTGTCTCCCGAAGGCCTCCGACACTAGTGGAAAAGTAGTAATGCAAGCAATGCAGTAAACTCCAACAGCGTGATTTAGGTAGAAGTGACGTCACCATGTACCGTACACTCACCCACACTGTCCCCAGCGGCGATGGCCACGATGTTACTGAGTACAGTCGCGCGCGCCGCACGCACGCGCGTGCGCGCCCCGCCCCCCGCGCCCCCCACACCCGCGTCCAGGTGCTGCATGAGGGCTTCTACCACGCTGTACGAGTACTGAGCCTGGTAGACAACATTAAACATATCTGACTATACTCAAAATTATCTAAGAACGCATTAATGATAGCTGCCATTTATTAATATGAACCAACCTTGTACGTACGTCTTTGAGCAAAATGGAATAATTATTTAATTGACATGAATAGTTGGATACTTACGAACAAAGGATTTTGCCAAAATTTGTTAAAAATCCCTATTCGTATTGTATCGTATTCGTATTGACGTTATTTATAAATCATATTAAACGTTATAATCTAGTAAAAATCCCATCACATCATAATTTATGCAAAATTGAATAAAAAAATAAGGCGTCGAATCAATGTTATATGAAGATGACAAAATCTACACTGACGTTAAGTGATGTGACGGCATGAAGCCACTTATAAAACCATAATAATCGATACATTACTATAATCGAAACTTAAAATAAAAATGAATTGATTTTATTTCTTTCTTTGTGTTTAACAATTAAACAATTTAATTTCTTCTCTTCTATAAGAACATGACCAAAAGTCTTTATTACGATAATCTCTAACCGCAGCCATTTGAACTGATTAAAATACGATTAAAATATTCATTATTCAACCGAAACCCAAATTTCATACGCTGGATGCGGCGCGGACGAATTAACAGTGAGTTTTTTAGGAAAAAAATATTTTATTATAGTCGTAAATACATAATTATTGAGCGTATAGGTATGGTAAAGTAACTTAAGTAGCTCAATGGAGGCAGTATCATTCCAGTTACTTGTGGATATCTAAATGTTTCGGTTTTTAGAATTTACAATTTAATTATTGAATCGATTAGAAAGTCTTACAATTTTGAATCGATTTGTTGCAAAAATTGGTTCTTTCGTGAATCGATTTTTTTTGTACATCTCTAGTGTCACTGCGATGACAAACGACAAATATGCATTCTTAGTTCGTGGGGACTATAACAATAACATTTACATTACAAATTATGTTTTAATTAAAAAAAATGGTTGTCTGTAAAGTCGGTTTACGGACGGTAGCTTAACGTGACAACGTCATGACAAAACATTAATGAAGTAGTGCTTAAGCAGTGCTTAGTGCTATAATATTATCTCTGGAAATTAACTTATAATTAGAAACTTTTATCTTTATAACAACGCCATCTAAAACTCCTGAACTAAACAATTTTTTTAGCAAGTTCCTTTCTGACTTAATTGTGTATATAGTTTTGTTCATAGATGGCGCTTTCTCCATTGTTCGCTCGCTCGCGGAACGCGACAAATGAGTCATGTTCTATCGTGCGTGCACCCGGAATCGATTTAATAGACGTTATCACGTCAAAATATTAATACTAGTATAGTAATATAGTAAGAAGACAGCGGGCATCCGCTGAATTCAGAAGGTACACTGGTCAGAGTGCAACTTAGGAAAGCCTATCTCCGCCATTGGACCTCCAAGTGCTAATGGATGGATGGATGGATGGATGGATGAAATAGTTTATCACTTACTTGTATAGAAAACATAATAATCTTGAAAGTATGCACGGCGAAGTCGTTCGGCACCCACAGCTCATGTCGGTCGAAATGCCTGCAAACATCATTTAAGTATTAATAAAGTGTATACAATCAGATAATTAGAAGTTCCTACTAATTGAGGGTAGTTTTAGAATAAAAATATTGATGTTTAGTAAATATCGTGGTGTATAGACATCACCAAATCCAACACTGCTTGACGCTCTATGTGTATACCATGAAGTAAATAGGTAGAATGAGGGCCATCGCATATGGGGGTAAAGTTGAAAAAGTGTCCAGCTGTAGACTGAAAATAGAGATTCCAGTACCTACCACCATCGTACCACGATAGCGCTGGCGTCGGAAAAACTACGAAATGTCGGAATATGAACATAGCTGTTGTACGGACGTTGTAAGAAAGAAAGAAAGAAATGTTTATTTCACCTTAAATTCTAAAAATTAAACACGGAAACAATTAAATGTAAGGTGAAAAGGGTTCACGCTCAGCATTATGGTCGCGGAAAAACCACGGCCGCTGGTTTTCAGAGTGACCCTCAAATTGTGCAGTTCGGATGATTGTGGGTTTTACACATAACAAAACAATATCCGACTCACAAATAAAATATCTGATATAATGTTTAAATATTTATGTAACTTAATTTAAAGAAATAAACTCGAGTTTGTAAGGAGTTTGCTAAGTTCAATAAAATTTATCCTAGGCTACCGCAGCGCCACCCTTATTGGACGCGTTTTACGGACACTTTCTGATAACAGAGATGGCTCTCCTTACCTCTATACCTTATAATCTATACCAACTACTAAACTCACGTGAGCACCGGGCGCAACACACTGCGGATGTGACCGAAGGAGGCCCGCCCCACCAGCTCGCGCAGGCAGGCCTCCGCCAGCCGCGCCGGGTCCTCCTCCCCCCCATCTCGCGTGTCTGTCTCCATGCATGACACTGTTTCGTATTTCTCGGCTGTCTGTAAGAAGTATACATACATAAAAGCAAAGCAACAACCCATAATTGTCCCACTGCTGGGCTCGGGGTCTCCTCTCACAATGTGAGGGGTACAAGCCATAGTCTACCACGCTGGCTAAGTGCGGATTGGTAGACTTCACACACCTTCGAGAACTTTATGGAGAACTCTCCGGTGTGCAGAATTCCTCACGATAATAATGATTTGCTATTCTGATTGTAAGCACTACAATAATTAAATATTTAATGCTAGTTTGCGACCGCGGCTTAACCCACGAATAAGTGATTTCACAAACACATAAACATCCAAATCATTCCAGGGGAACGTTTTCAACGGGATAAAATCTTACTCTATTATTTAAGTTTGGACATGTTCTATCAAAATCCGTACAACGGTTACAAACATCTTCATAAACTTTCCCATTTATTATTAGTAGGCACAGATCACCCCCAATAGATACCGCATACAAGGCAACTGACGCGCGCCAACACGTACGTGCATTTGCATGTTCACGACATTAATTTCGACCAATACTGACCCGTCAAGTTCAAGTATGAATTAGAAATAGCCAATCACAGCGCTTTTTTTTGTCCCCCGGAAGCCGCACCTTCCGCCAAATTTTGTGAGTTCAAACTCTAAGAAAATTTCACTTATGCGGTATCTATTGGGGGTAACCTGTGTTAGTATTATATTAGATTAATATTAGTAGTATTCATCTGACAATACCTGCATATTATACAGCAGAGAGGGTACAATCTTATCCATATGCTGCGCCTCCCAGATGTTCTCCACGAGGTCATCCGACACCGTTTTTCTGATCACCCCCTGAAATGCATAGCATATTGATATGAAAAAATAAAATCTACGCTGACACGGAAGAAATTGCTTAGTTATTTTAATATTTAGTATTTAAGGCTGCAGTCTTGCAAAATTCACTCGCGGCGAATTATTTGTACAACTTTGTATTTTTTTTTCATACAAAGTAATGAAATATCATAAAATATTATTATTACACAAAAGTAACCATAATATAAGTAATAGCTAGTTATTTTTTTTAAGTTCATCTAGGTGGATTTTGTTAGGTAAATCAATCGTTAAATACAGCTCTTTCGCGCCCAACGTCATTTCGAGTTATGTTTGTGAGCTTACTTTATGGAAACAAAGAATTAATTTACAAATCTGTTCAGCGCATAATTAGCTCAACATTCTTGTCTTAAAAATGCGCTGAATAGTTTTTTCTAATTATCTTTCATTTTCTTAATTCAGACATCACAATTCCTTCAAAATTCTCGGTTTTTATCTCTTTACAAATGGTTTGTTTCATAATAACTATGCATCGTATGTTTGTAAATAATTGATTATTTTAATGCCACGAGTTCAATAAAGCAAATACAAAAAAAAAAGTGCACCTAAATCACCTTACTCTAACAATAATAATAATCTCAAAAGACCTACAAAAAAAGAGTTTATAAACAAGAAATGCGAGGGAAATTCCTTAGTGGCCAATGCACGGCCGAAGCGTTCAGACGTGTAGTCCACGACGAATAAAACTGTTCCCTCTCACTCTAACCTTGCTCCGGCTCTGACGTAGATTGTGTATCGAAAGTTGCTCTACTTTATTATTTTTTTTTATAATTTTTTGCGTGTTTTGTAAATATTTGTATTTTAATAATAGTTTTTGTAAATATTTGTGTATCAGTAATAGTTTTGTACATAATTATTTGATTTCAATATGGATCGTAAACTTAAACAATATGCATCAACACGCCAGTGAGGTACATTAGTAGTAATGCTATCGATACTATATAAATACCTAAAAACGGTTCAACTAGTTCGTTATAGACTGTAAGTAGAACTATATAACTATATAGTTATCAGACTGTTAGTAGAACTCATAGTTTATATAACTTGTCTTCTAAAAATATAGTACATAGTTATATCAATTCCTACATTTTTTCCTCTTAATTTTCTTTAAGAAGGAGCTAATAAGAAAGAAAGAAAGAAACATTTATTCCG
The DNA here is from genome assembly GCA_963932265.1 of Thymelicus lineola. Lineage (NCBI taxonomy): Eukaryota > Metazoa > Arthropoda > Insecta > Lepidoptera > Hesperiidae > Thymelicus > Thymelicus lineola. Next base: position 9,738,712 of record OZ010705.1, on the reverse strand, counting down.
TCATGAAAATAACATGGTACATGGGTTACAAGGTTAAACTACGGTGAAAGAAAAAGTACTAACAAAATGTAACCCTTTACTAAATTATTGCTTGACATGAAACATAGAAAATTTAGCGGGTACCATGTCACCTGACGAAAAAGGACTACCCTCTGCCTGTGCCATGGAGCGGCTAGGAACCAACCACGGCTGCTGATTTACAGTGTAGTCCCCTTTTTCGTGTAGTTTCACATGTGGCGTCAATCTTATTAATATTGTATATTAATATTATTTTAGAAGCAGGTCAATCCAAAGTTGAAGATAATTTACAACTTAATTATTTATTTTATTTAATTTTATGTGTATATGATTAAATGATACTTATTAGGGATATAATATTATAAAGTGGGAAATAAATAATTATACAAACTATAAAACATACAGAACAAGTGTACATAACAAGTGTACATGTATACAACTACACATCTTAATATGTTTAAAGGGGGTTTTTGTTGTCATGTTATTGCGCTTCAATTGATATACACCTATAGCTTACACCTATATCCATTTAGGGCAAATATTACCAATTATAAACAAGAAGTGATTTCAACGAAAATATAATTTCACGCTGTACTATATTATCACCCCTATTGAACGTTGAGAATACCAGATTGTAATACTAGATTAATTACAACATCTATACCAGGCATTCAAAGCATCTATACTAGCAACAAGGTGATTATTTTACCAAAAATTGGTGTGACCGTATCCGGTAAATTCCACCAGATCCGGTATACGTAAAAAACGTCGGACCCGGCCGGATTACCGGATCCGTTTTTCCTTATTGCAATCCCTAGTTCTATCATATTATTATATACCTATCACGTCTGTGGAGTTTCGCTAGCTAATTTAATTTGAAATGAAATGAAATGAAATGAAATAATCTTTATTCATGTAGGTATCACTGATACTCTTATGCACGTCATTTTTTTTAATCTACCAGCTTTTCGGAAAGGTGCTTTGTCATGGAGGAGAAGAAAAGCCGTAAAGAAACTCCTCAGCACATCTTTTAAAACTAAAACTTATATCTATTACAAAAATAGGTATTCTCTAACCTGTGCAGAACTGGTTGCCTAGCTAGTCATTTCCAAGCATCCTTGTCATTTAAATATTCATTTATGCTATAGTAGCCCTTGCCTAAGAGCTGAACCTTTACACGTTTCTTAAAAGATTCCACTGGTAAGTCACGTATTTGTTTTGGGACTTTATTATAAAATTTTATACCTAGTCCCATAAAAGAACGTTGCACTTTAGAAAGACGGTACGAAGAGGTAGCCAATTGATGCATCCTTCTTGTTTGATGATTTGAAAAATCACAATTTTGTATATATGCAGTTATTATATGTATATTTATACATTATTATTATATGTATATGTATACAGTTATTATGTCTATATTTGTTTAAATTTGACTCGCAAGGACTCCCTTGATTTTAGTTTATAAATAGCTCTAATGGCTCTTTTCTGTAATACAAAAATTTGTTCTATACCGGCTACTTTGCCCCTGTAGTTAGGCCCTAAACATGAATAATATAACTACTTACCTTTGGATTCTATTTCTCTTCATCACTTCTACGTTGGCACCCAATTTTCCATGCATTTTTTGCATTTGGTGCATTTTTTGTGTTTGCTTTATTGAACTCATGGCATTAAAATAATCAAATTTTTTCATACATACGATGCTTATTTATTATGAAACAAACCATTTGTAAAGAGATAAAAAACAGAGAATTTTGATGGAATTGTGACCTCGGAATTAAGAAATGAAAGATAATTAGAAAAAAATATTCAGTAAATTTTCAAGACAAGAATGTGGAGCTAATTATGAGCAGAACAGATTTGTAAATTAATTCTTTGTTGCCATAAAGTAAGCGCACAAACATAACTCTAAATTACTTTGGGCGCGAAAGACCTGTATTTAACTATTGATTTACCTAACAAAATCCACCTAGATGAACTTAAAAAACTTAAAATAACCAGCTGTTACTTATATTATGGTTATTTTGTGTAATAATAATATTTTATGATATTTCACTACTTTGTATGAAAAAATGTACAAAGTTGTGAAAATAATTCGCCGCGAGTGAATTTTGCAAGACTGCAGCCTTTAGATTTTCTATATTGGGGATACTATAGAACACAAAAACACAGACAACTCTTCTATAGAAAAAAAAATACTTAGTAGAGCAACTTTCCGAACTAGTCAAATAATTACGCTATGTAGGATGAATGCGGGGACTGCGGGGAGCGACGCTTGACGTTTGGACTAGCCGCACGCGATTCTTATTTTGTGAACTACGAGACTAGGCCCTTAAGTAATGTCTCGCTAATTTATTTATTTATTTATTAGTAATAGTCCGAAATACGAAGATTATATCAAACATCAAATTGCAAGCTAACTTCACTTGTGTAAATTCGTATCAATCTAAAACATTTTCTATGAAAAATAAAAATAAAGCAAAAAAATAAAAATAAGCAGTACCTTTGTACAAAATTTCTATTATTAAGTCTCACATACTGTATTTGTGTACAAAAATTGTTAAATAAAAATAAATAAATAATACAGACTGAAATGTGGGGTTATTTTCTAAGGCCGTTTTTTGCATTCAGAACCTTACCAAGGTATCTGTTTATCAAATCACTCACGCACGCACACACGCGTACATACACACACGCACACGCATACACACGCAACGCACGCACGCAAATCTTCTTCTCCCACAAAATACTCTACCTGCAGCCCCTGGATGCCGGCCAGCCGGATCTTGTCCCTGGTGCTCTTATCGCTGTGATTGCTGTGGCACATCGCCGAGAACTTGGACACGAAGAAATCGTACCGACGGTGGTATGACGGCGTGTCCTCTTCGATGTTCGCGAAACGTACGAACTGGGGACAAGTTACATTTCTTTTTATGTTAACAGCTGACGAACGAACAGACGAGCCACTTGAGGGTAAGTGGTAATCAGCCGGCTCGCCTCTGCTTGTCGTGTTTGTGTTTGGATACTTTAAAAGCCATATTTTACCGGAAACTCATGAAGAAGCGCTCATAGCTCCACTTGTGTCGATCTTAAGTGATCGGTCTACTTAAGCAATAGCGTTCGCGATCATTAGTTAGATGGGTGACCGTTAGTGGCAAAAAATTCTTGGGCGTTTCCGTATTTCAGAGTATCGTATAGCCGTCAGTAGTTAGCCACGTTAGAGACCTTCGGGCAGCTTAGAAACTTCAGAAACTTGGGTTGGCCAATAATGTCCCCAACAATCCGCACTGGAACAGCGTGGTGTAGTATGATCCAGACCTCCTCAAGAGGAGCAGACTCATACTCAATAGAGGGCATTAAATACTTTGAAGCCTAAGCCTAATCAAGACGTCACCTGCCTTTAAAATATGACAACTGACTTGGCGGCCATGGGCACGTCTGCATAGCGAGGTAATTGCCCTGAAGAGAACTTACGCTCTGCGTAGCCAGTATCTGCAGCTGAGGGTCAGTGGACTCCAGCAACTTCTGCACCATCTTGAGGAAGCTCTCCACGAACAGGTTGAGGGTCTGCGAGTGGCACGCAACCAGCAGTTGGTCCATCGCCTCCATTGCTATTATCACGAAGCTGGAATGAAGTAAAGTGGTATTTTGTCATGAGGCGAATGGCACAAACTAATCCTACTAATATTATAAATGTAAAAATTTGTTTGTGACGAAGTATGGATGTTTGTTAGTCTTTCGCCCCAACTCAGAGCCACTAACGGTTACTTAAATCCTTAGTAAAGAATCTCCATACAATTTCTGTATTAAGGAGCGATTTAAGTAACCGTTAGTGACTCTTGAGTAGGAGCGTTACGCGCAAAAACTAATGGACGGATTTTCATGGAACTTAATACATAGGTAGACTGATCTGGAATAGGGTACTTAAAATTAATATCCCGGGAAACGTGGACAGAGTGCTAGTTAATATATCATTTTATATTATCTAACTGTGCCTTTCTAAAAACAAGAGCTTTGCATTGTGTATGTCTGTGTGTTTGGGACATGTGTATGTGAGTAATATTTGTGTTACAATCAGTAATAATACAGCTTCGTGTTTACGATGCACCTATCAAAGGAAATAAACTTGATTATAAGGGGTTTAGTGTGACAAATCTTGTTTGTGTGCCACGTTTGTCCATGTTAGAGAAAAAGAGAAGGAGTAAGTAAGAAAGTTTATATTTAAATTATTTTTTATCTATAACATTGTCTACACGGATAAAGGCGGAGGTACAACAATCTGTGGTTCAGATGTGATAGTTTAAGCGCTCGGTGTTTCCTCGTTATCGAACATGACATTGAGAACTCATTACCGCCGTCTGCGACGTAAGCTGTAAGCCGCCATTTCAATCCATTGAAATATAATGTCATAGAACAGACATCTCGAACAAAATGTGTGTCCCGCCGGGAGGTTCGATTTTCAAAATTGAGCCCCCGTTCTCCTTTCAAAATGGAACGAATCCATTGAAGATTGAAGCCACGTGGCGCCAATGCATTGGGACATACATGGTGTTCGCGGTGTCGGTTCTATACGCTAGTAATAATACTTTAATGTTTCAATCACACATACACGCATGGTTACGGTTGCTAAGCAACAGGTTGCTAGGCTTGTTATCTTGTAAACTAGTCTAAATAACAATAAACGCTGAACGCTTAAACGCTTACACACTAATACCCCCACAGTAGGTTATTTACCTGTGTCACGGGTGGCATGGACGACACATAACACATCACAATAACACCCTGCACCCGAGTACAAATATTTATCTGTCATATAAATATCCGCCCCGGCCGGGAATCGAACCCGGGACCCCTCGCTTCGCAGGCAAGATCGCTACTATCTAGACTACAGGATCGACAATAGAACATAGAATTGTTTTTATTTCTGAAAAAAGTTAGGTATGAGTTAAAAGTTACTATCATCTTAATACCTCTAGTTTTATTAATACTATTATATAATAATGACTTATTAATTTAATCGAATCTCAATAGTAGATCGGGGGCAGGGCGAGGTCGGAGATTTGAGACACAGTTTATTCTTTTTCTCTCTCGTTTCTTGGTTGACAAGGCATGAGTTACGCCCTTGGGGTTTGCCTTATATGGGTGAAGATGACCACTTACCAGAGGATCTGCTTGTTTTGATCTTTGGCTATTTCCATAAAAAAAAAACCTGCCTGTCTAGCACCCTCTCATTTGAGTCACCCGCCAAATAGTTCGTCGTGTTCCAGCTGAGAGCTTAAAAGCCTTTCTTCTCACTTTTGATCGTCATTCATCCGTGATGCCTGTGATGTAGCCAATGTCCGGTGACCACTTAGGGAACATACCAAAACCACGTAACCCATTTTTTCCAACTTTTTATCCCCCTTCCCCCCCTTCGTGACCATCCGTAGTATATGAGAAGACCAGCCCCCTCCCCCCTAGTTTTCACGTGGTAATTGATAAATACGGTTTTCAATACTTTTTGCAAAAACAGAGTTAAAAAATAATAATTTCGCTTATATTTGACGACTTTGTGGCGCAATGGTTGCTAAAATATTGACTACGTGACAAAAACCTAACCCCCCCCCTTCCCCTCTGTGACCAATCGTGGTGTTTTGAAGACCCCCTCCCCCGCTAAATGAGGCACGTGGTTTTGGTATGTTCCCTTACCATCCAGAAAGTTTACCTCGACGTTGGCATAAAATACCCTATAAAGGTCTCCTTACCCATGTCGCCGCCTATAGATATCCCTCGAGGCCTTCTGGAAGAGATACTCGCCGATCCTGTCCAGCTTCTCCGGGCTGGAGAGGGAGTAGAAGGTGAGCTTCTCCATGTTGGACTTGACCAGGCCCTCGGAGGGGGAGGCGGGGAAGATGTTGTCCACCAGCCGCTTGTAGCGGGGTCGGAGAGCGGAGCAGCACCCACAGCAACCTGGGATAACAGGAATAATATACGTTATTTTATGAAGATAAGGTTGGAATTTGAATAATCTTCACATAGTATAAAATGAAGTCGCTTCCGTGTCTCTTACTCTCTTTCAAACTAAGCAACGGTTTTTAATGCGGTTTTCATCTTTCATCAATAGGCAAAGGTAATATGTATAACACAGGGAGAGGGAGAAGAGGGAGGTATTTGGTGGTACAAAGTTCGCCGTTTCAGCTAGAATTAGGTATAACAAATAATATATCACCGTAAATAATTATATCGGAGAACGATGCGCCGATGTGCATGCATTTCTAACTTTATGTCATACAATTGACCAATAACCCTTGATCAATTCAGTGTCTGGTAGTGTATCTTAGATACAAAAAATTAAAAAGTGTCAAGGGACACCCGGATCGAACGAAGTTCCTTTCGATTTAAGTATTGTTTTACGCGCTCAGCAGTGTGATTCAGCAATATGAAACTAGATGGCGCTGTACAACTTTCTGAATCACGCTGTTGAGATTCTTTGGCCCTAACATAAGTAAAATAGCAAAAAGTGTCGTGACAACTTTTCGTAAGAATTTTTTCCGTCTAGCCCCCTTTCACTCCTGAACTTGCCTGATAGGTATATTAATTTTCGCCTAATAAAATGCCTAGGACTGCCGCCAGTGTGCACAGGCCTTTATTGAAACGAAAACAAATGTTATGTTCGTAAACAGCGGCTACGGCTAGTTATGTAGAAAATATTATGATTTTCTTAATTTCTCTATAATTTTCTGTATGACAATTTCAAGATGTAAAAAAAATTGAATCTTTAAAACTATCGAGCCTACAGTTAGTATCATAGTATTTGTTAGTCAATTATAAAAAATTATATAGCTCAATACTATTACTTCACACACATATACCATTTGTGCTTATGTTTTTGTGTCTGTTTGAAGATCGATATTTCCTGAATATTTTTTTTTTTACTTAAAATAAGTTAACACTTGACCACAATCCCACCTGATGGTAGGTGGAGATGTGGTCCAGGGTGGTGAGCGCACTAACTTAATAGAAGCCTATTCACTCTTTATTCTAAATCCTACTAATTCTTATAAATGCGAAAATTTGTTTGTGACGATGTGTGGATGTTCGTTAGGTACTCTAACGCAAAAAGTACTGAACAAATTTTCATGAAATTTAGCAGACAGGTAGGCCATGATCTAAAATAACATATAGGTTACTTATTATCCTGGATAAAGCGGGAAAAGCTTATTTATTGATATATTTACACATTGATAAACACGTTGTATATTTAGTAATATTTACACCAACTTACATGTCATATACACTGTCCTGCTGATGAAAAAACATGTGCGGTGCGCGATTTTGCTTATTGGTAGCATAATTGACCACTATATTTTACCCTCTATCTTTTATTTATATGAACATATTTTTCACCAACTATTTCCGACACTATTAAATCACATATTAATATTTTTAACGTCAGAAATTTCCCAATGCCCGATGTTTTTCCAGGTGAGTGGGTTTACTTTTGTATTCCAATAACATTAATTAGGATATTTCAGAACGTTACATTTCGTTATGAAGTCAGTTCTGGAGTTTTGTAGCACTTTATAGAGTCAGTTAGAAAAAAATTGTGTCCATTTATTTATTTTAGAAATAAAAAAACATTTATCTAATTATTTTCCCTGTTAACCAATTCTTAAAATTAAAAGTTTTCGATTTATTTATAAGTAATTAGTTTATTACTTACAAATACTTAAGGATTCGTTAACAAAGTCGAAGACGCTAACTTAAAACTTACATAATAAAAAATATAGATGACTACGATCTGAATGATGAAACATCACTAGACTAATTTAAATCTTGACCTCATTTCCTGAACTTAGCATCTCATATAAGATACTCAAATCACCGAGCAATGTAAATGAACAATCACTTTTGCTATAACCACTGCCATTTCACAACCAAGCACTCACAAAGAAAAAAGTAATAAATTAAAAATAAACTACTTCTTAACGTGAAAAATAACACTACAACGTCGATATAACACTAGATCGAACGATACACTACACTGAAGTGATGATAATGCTAAAAATGCGATAAGAAAATGTTATGGCTTGTTCACATTGTCGTGAAAAAGTTTCAATATTTATGAACATCACCGAGCACATAGGAAACCTACAAAAAACTAGCTAACGTCACGCATGATGATCTGATTGTGATTTTTATTGCTTAATGAATGAGATAAAGGAATCAATATTTTTGTATTGCGATAGATATCTAACAATCCACGAATTAACACGACGGCCATAATGCCGAAGCGTCGCGCGTCGTTAGCCATCGGATAAGCAACGCACCTGCTTATTAATCACCTAATTATATTATTATCTCATTCTTAAAGTCCTCATATTAACACTATGCCACTGCTCAAAGCCACTTACTCGCGCTCGTACACGTCAAATGAGATGCGCGGTGAATAAATTTAAAGAAAGTTACACCTTTTTTTCTACTTGATACTTACAGACATAATTAAGTGTTATGAATAAAAATACTCAAAATATCAATACATAATTTATGGTAGATGGTAGATTTATAGTAGAGTTTCAACTGCTACGCAAACCCTTGTAGAATTACTTAACAATCTAATCGCACATTTGCGTGATATGTGTCGATGTCTGTAGACTGCAGGCATTAGTATCCAAGGTCAAGCCATGTGAAAATTATAAGCAATTAATGTGCCCTTGAATGCACTTCATCAATATCTAAATAAGATTAACAACTACAGACAGGTAACTGAGGGAGCTTGGAACGTAGTCCACCACACTGCTACAGTTCATAATTCGTTTAATCATATAGATGTCACTGCTATACTTACGAATGCATTTTTTATTCGACCATCATTTAGGAAAGGCTTTGTCATGGAGAAGAAATGGTTAATGATAGGTACGGATTGATTTCCAGTTCTCCATTAACCCCTCTGGGTTAGCCAACCCAAGTGTCGGAAGTTTTTAAAGCCGTTCAAAGGCATGTCTACCCGTATTTTAATCGCGTAGTCCATTTATCGCGCACATACTTAATGCAACTTTAAGACTTATATGATTTTGACATGGATGCCATTGTCAGATCTCGTTCAAATTTATGTGGGACCACACGACAAGCACCAGCTTTCGATTAAAAAAGAATCATCCAAATCGGTTCACCCAGTCCAAAGTTCTGAGGTAACAAACATAAAAAACAGTCGAATTGAGAAATTCCTCCTTTTTTTGAAGTCGGTTAAAAACAAACCTAAATACCGATGAATCCGGAATTGACCTAAGCTGTCATTCAGAAGTGGGATAGACATAGGTTATAGTAACATGCCTTGACCTGATAAAGAACTGAATTTCAACACGTCTTATTTAATTGGAAATAAGCAACTTGAATAACAAATCAACGTTCCACAATGACCCCGAAGAAGCAATTAAATGACGATAAGCTCATTAGTGACTGATTAATTATGATATATGGATATTTGTTGGGGATAAGAAAAGGCTGAAGATAAAATATGACACGGGGGGAAACCGATACGACCCGGAAAGAGATAGAAAGATAGAACTGACTCTCAAGAACCCTTCTCTATAGAACCCTTCTGACGAATATGGTTGAACTGCACGTTCGCGATTTGCTTGGCCACACAGATTTTCAATTAAAAATTTAAATGTGATTCCATATTCAAATTTTGCTCTACGTACCTAGAGCTGTCGCATTTATTTCACTGATTCATTTTTTACTTTTTTACGCACTGTTACAAAGAGTGGCCCAGGATTTTTTTATCGAATTTGAAGCTTCTAGTTCATAATTTATTTTAGGAACTTTGCGAGTTAAGGAAACTTATAAGTCATTGTGAGAAAAGGGAATGGATGAGTCCCGAGGGATCAGATTTACGCTAGTTTTCTCCATAACCTACTGCCCTGTATTTTGTATGCTTTTTAGTACATACACATTTTTGAATTTAAAAAAACTTATTTATTTAATAATTTAATTTAACTGTTATTTATATGCGTTAACAGGGCCTCGGAGTTTTAGGGCCAAAAAATCTGATTTGAATGGGCGAAAAAAATTAGATTCGCAAAACTCTCTTGGGCTCGAAGATGGGAACTCCCGAGACTAACACCGTCCACCCGAAAAAATATATAATGTAGTCGTAAATATCCTACTATTGCCTAAGTATTAAGTTGCACATAATTCACCGAAACACTATACGAGTCGTGATGTATTACGAGATCTAGGTTATGCTACTGTTGCGGTCATATACCGCATAAATCTAGACATACTTAGTTCTTTTGTTATGAAGTGACGTGAAATCATGAAAAACAGCCAGTACCCATTGAAGTATAATGTCGTAGAACAGACATCTCAAACAAAATGTGTGTCTCGCCCGGGAGGTTCGATTTTCAAAATTGAGCCCCAGTTTTCCTTTCAAAATCGAACGAATCCATTGAAGATTGAAGCCACGTGGCTCCAATGCATTGGGACATACATGATGTTCGGTGTCGGTTCTATACGCTACGCTTTCTTTAACATTCTAGATTTATATATATTGGAAAACCGACTTCTAACACCCTGCCGTTTTTCTTATAGCTACTAGGTAACATTATTAATTCCGCGGTTTCCTAAAGGACCAAAAATCGTACACATTTTTAACTATTTTAGAACACAATCGTTATTAAAAAAACTTAAATTTCAGAACTGACAACATGAACCAAAACAAAAGAAAATATTCCTTTTTCAAATTTGTCACACACTACCCGACGTCACCGGCACCGATTACAAAAGAAAAAAGGTTAATGTTCGTTTTTCAAATTACGACGTACACGCGACCCGACAATCTGGCCTACGAGGCGGTCTCCGCGGCCTGAAACCACTAGCACGCGACTGGAGTGTCAGGCAGCAGACCGCCGCTAAAATTAAACCGGTCCGCACGCTGAAATAGATATGCTGGAAAGGGCAGCTCCTAAAGCGGGTTAGGGCGCCTTTTACTGCATAGCGGGAGGATGCGACTGTGCGATTTTGCAGATGCGTCGCTGTGATCATCGTATTTATGATGCAAATTTTTAGGGTATATGAAATTAATTAATCCAAGGTAATTTCTCTTGCAAATGTTGAACGACGGACTAGACACCCGGTTCGTCCTGATGAAGGACGCTATGTTCTACGCAGTTTAAACCCAAAAGTACTCGTTATTGATGGTAGCGTTCTAACCTTTGTAATTACTATCAGGAATAAGCCGTAACAGCTGCTTTTTTTCAAAAAATATATTTTAGATAGCAAACGATCAAATGCTAATAAAGCGGTTCTCCCGGTTTCCTTTTCTGCCAGCACAGCATCGACAAAAAACGACAAACTTATTTTTATACTGAATTCGCAAATTAAATTGAAACCAAAATCAGTTTTCGAACCTTCAAGATTCCTTCTATATCACAAAATCTCAAAATACCAAAATTTTGATTTCTGCACACCATGCAAAATGATTAACGACGGAATTACGGTTTAACTTTTAGTGACGATAGCCACTTACCAATAAGTGGATTGTCAGCTCATTTGCCAGCTATTTCCTTAAAAAGAAAATTATGTAAATCATAACTATGAAAAATTACAAAACTCAAAATAATATATATATAGTAATAATATATATATAATAATATATATAATAATATATATATAATAATAATATATATATATATAGAGATTATAAAAAAATCGAGACTCATCCGTTTTCGGTATATTTTTTTCTCCCAATAAAAAACCATACCCTAGGCATAATTAAAAAAAGAGACAACAATACTTAATGTGATATAACCCTAAGGGAACAGGATGACAGTACTGTATAGCCGATAGCGGAACAGTGGTATTTTCCGCCAAAACTAATGCACCGATTAAGTCATTGGTCATTTCAAGCAATGAAACATCGACTGTTCTATAAATAAATTGTGTGCAGTTGCAGCAGTTAGATCGATCTATATTTATTATTCACCGGCTACAGGCTAAACTAGGGTTGTCTATTTCTGTAAAATCCAAGGCGGCATAGAATACTGACATATACATACTTACCATGTCAGTAAATCAGATTGTCGTAATAGGCGATGGAAGCCGACCGAAACTATGGTTTCGCGTAACGCATTTCGTAATATTAAATACATAATATTACAAGTAAGTCATTTATGCTATTGTTGTATTATTTTTCTGTGTAGCCTACCTGGCTAGCTATTACCCTCTTGTTTAAGTCAGCTGCCAAACGATTCGTCGTGTTCCGGCTGGGTGCTTGAGAGGTAGTTTTTAAAGTTATATTTCTTTTGGCGCGTTTTGAAAAAAAATATAAGACAAAAAAAATTACGATGCACGCGTACACCGACAGCCAAAAAGCGACATGATGAAGTTAACTGATTCCTTTTACAAACAGCGTTTTGGCACACGGGATGAAATCTTTAGCTATTTTTGTTCTGTTTCACATACGTTCTTTTTCCCTTTTTTTTCTCTTTTCATTCTTGGCTAGCAACGGATCGGTGAAGCCTATAGTGATGCTCATAACCATGGGCGATGGTAACCACTTACTATCACAAAGTTTATCTGCTCGCAGCAGTTACAAAAAAATCAACAGTTACAAATAACACACAAAAAAAACAGTTTTGCTCTGTCGCAAGTACTCGTAGAAGTAGAAAAAAGAAACCAGATAACGACGCTACCGAGAGGGTTTTAGAGTGTAGAAATCTCACTTAACCCGCAACCTGAAGGTTAGGGGATCTTTGGAACATTCCTTGTTAGAAAAAAAAGGCATAACCAGGCAACTCTAGCATCATAGCGATTATGGGTGGTACAGACCTCAACAACTTCCAACTTGGCGCCATAGTTTCATCCATTGTTCAACAAATAGGGTAAAATAACCACTTCAGAGTGATAGAGATTGATAGAACCTCTTCAGAACATAAATATTTCAGTTACCTACGGTTGGCAGCCCTAGACTAGCTGACCTTCCCTTCCACGAAGAATATTATTTGTTTCCGCAGCCAAGCAACTTTTTTTCCGCCAAATGTCCACCTTTCACTATATTAATTTGACGACGACACGACATTGTGAAATATCTACGATTATGGTTTTAAATTAAAACCTAATGCATTATGCTAGTAACCTTTCATGTTAGCGTATAAAACGAGAATTAAATAAATAAATGACTTATTCACAAACGTACGTAAATAGGCTGATTTTTATGATTGTACACATTCATGAAGTTTCTTCTTCATTATCATCCATTTTTAGACAAGTACTATTTGGTAAGCAAGTGTAAGAGAATAAAGTTCCTTGAAATGTCACCCACTCCATTTTAAGTTACAAAAAAAAAAAGTATACACGCCGAATTGATAGCCTGCTTTTTTTGTTAAGTGGGTTAAAAATCGAGCAAAATTTATTTCCAATAGGTCGCGCCTTAATGTTCACCTGTCGTTGGAAGCCTCTTGATCATAATAGCGAACAAATTGACCTTTCTCCCTTTACAACTCAAATAACCCACCATATGAGTTGATATTTATGTGCTTACGAATATTAGAACTGAAAAATGTATTGGTAGATAACAACATACGAAAGTATCCTATAAGAATGAATGATTTTGAAATTTGAATTTGATATGATTAAGTATGTTAATAAAATAAATACAGGCAAAAAAAGAACACCGGAGTAATTTTGTGTTTATTATTTTGTTGATATTCATTATTCATACAGTTTAATGAGTCAAAATAAAATTATTTTAATACTTTAAATAGGGATGTTGACTAATTTTAGGATTCAATTTTATTTTATAGATAGAACCTAAATATTCACGAAAAAAATATTATAAAAATAATAATCTTCAATTTAAAAACAAAAATTGACAAATAAAAATCATTATCAAATTTCCCACAAAAAACGTCATGTGACATCAATATCCGATATTCAATACTATCTGTCTACTGAAGTTTGTAGAATTTATTTCCATATAAAATAGGAACAATGACTTTATATTCCCAAATGCCGTTTAAGGTCACGTGACAGTGAGTACAATTTTTAACATTTTAAATTAATGATATTTAATTTAGTGTTATTGATTTCGATAAAAAAAATCATATTTCAGGCCTTTAAATGTTACCACTAATACTTTAACATAAATTTATATTAATTTATAATTAGTGTCAACATCCCTATTGTGTAATAAACAATAAGTATCTACTTCACTAACTGAAAAGTCAACACTTTAATGCAAAACCATGACAATCTGCTGTACACAAAAAGTTAAATTAAAAATAACTTCATTTCAAAGCATTGGAAAGATTTTTTAGCTTGCTAATGTTTTCTCTTTTCTTCTCTGCTGTCTCTACTAGATTTGGAACGGTCGTAATCATCATACTTTCTGGATGTGACCCTACCTCGCTTATCATCAGATCGTCTCTCTCTAGAACGTTCTAATTCTCTATCTCTTGACCTAGACTTGTGTCTCTTGCTTGAGTATTCCCGTTTACGATCATAAGGAGACCTGGATCTCCGTTCTCTCTTCTTATGACTGCTGTGGTACTTTGATGACAGTGGAGGGGTTTTAGGCGATTTATCCTTCTTTGAATCCCGCTTTGTATCTTTAGAAGTGGACGCAGTAGGCGATTCAGCCTTCTTCTCCTCCACCTTAGTACTATCTCGATCTTTGTATGATTGTATATGTTTATTGGCCTGATAAATTTTCCGAAGTAAATCTACCTTGTTTTCCAATTCCTCGGGGTTAACTTTTGGCCTTTTGTACAGTTGTAAAATACTCAAAGATACATCTCTTACGTCTTCTTCAGTTACTTTGAAGAGTAGAAACCAGTGTGGGTTATTCGGCAGAGGCAAACCAATTTTGCGAGCCGTTAAGTAAATACAAGCACAAGCAATAGTTTCAGGAGGGAATCTCATAAATACATTGGTTCGGAGAGCATCATTCATATAATTCCATGCCATTTGCATCAGTTGCTTATTCTTTTCGTATTGCAGGAGCTGTAAGTACACTACAATGAGCTTGTGTGGGTGTTTCACATGTACACAGAAACCCAGCTCGTTTAAAATGCGTCTCTCAGCCTTAATCACTTGGTTTTTTAACTCAATATAATTCTGGTCGACTATTAATGGAGAAATCGTCTTCTGCGCCCTCACTTGCTTTATATGATGGAACACATTCATGACATCACGTATTCTGCAGGGTTTCTCTTCTACTTTGGATGCCAAATATATGCTAGCCATTGCAGTGGTTTCCATAGGGAATCGCACGAAGGATTTTGAGTAATAAAACCTTTGTAGATACATCTGACCAGTAGCCATGGCCACTTGGGGTAGTTTTAGCAAGATGCCAGCGGTCTGTATCATTTCACAACCTAAAATTCTTAGGTCGGTTTCCGTTTCAATCTCCAAGCCGTCAGACTGTGATGGCGTTTGTTTAAATGCTGATTCTGGTAGCAAGCAGTTGTGTAAAGTAAGAATAATCTTTCCATACTTTTTTTGTGGCTTAGCAGGAGTCGTAGTGACCGTGGTTTTCGTGTTTTGAGCTGTTGTAGCAGTCATTCTGTTTTCTGATCACAGACGTGTCACGGAACCATTAGAAACACGCAATTACACATCCGCTTATATTCTATCTCAACATCATAACACATTTAACACGTTTTGATTACACTTGATTATCTTTTACTTTCGTAGAAAAATTAAAACGAGTCTCATAAAGAATGACATCTACTCCACTGATGAATGAAAGCAAAACCAAGATGGCGCCACATCTCGCCCGAACAGATGTCAACACAAAATTCCAATTATCAACTAAAATACAAATTGTTACAAGTTATTTAGAACTTACCTTGCGCCATTATGAAACTATTAAACTAACTTGAATGATAAAATGGTGATCATGCACTAGCTAAACACACAAAACAGAATTCATGATATGACTCACTGAAAATCAACAATCATATTTTTTTTATTTTGTGCGTTCCGTTTTTCACTTTATTAGTATTGTTTCAGATCAGATGATAAAATATTATGTCAATTAAAAAGTGGGGTTACATATTGTTACATTATCTAAAAGAAATAAGAATACTTCCAGAAACATGAGTTATAAGTTATTCTATTTCGTAAACGTTGAATAGTCGTGTTTTGTACTCTGTAGTAGGTAGTGCAAAGTCTATAATGTTTCGGAACGAAGTCCAAATGTCGTTTTGACATACATACCGGAAGTCTTATATAATGTTGGCGGTATTAATTAAAGACAAAATGTAATCAATAATTACAACAAACAACTGAAAATTGCACTGTTATTTCAATGCCAAGCTTAACTTAAGCACAAGTCAAGTTTGGTCACAAATATGCACGTATATTATTAAGGTACATATTTTTTTTACTTACATCCAGGGTCGGTGCATTTTTGGATGAAGGAATCCAAAAAATCGTGACCTTCTCCTGCCTCGAAACAACACTTTACAAAGGACATATTAATAAATCCGCTTTACATTAAATATAATAAAGATTAACACTCATAAATGGTAACAAGAGCAATAAAAAAGATAAAAAATAAACTACATTTTATAAATTAATCACTTCAACAATTAATAACTTCACCAAAATATAGTTAAGTTTCATTAATAATAATTTAATTGAATACAGAATTTTAATTAAAATGATAGAAAAACAGGTTTAACATTACATTGACTTATTACTACCATACTACAAGATTAATTTGGTAGTCATTTCAATCGTCATAAACCTAAGTAAACCTGACTGATTTTTGCACTGACACCAAAAATTCAATCGAAAATATATGTAGGTCAAAAAAACACTACCTAGGTACCACACACAAAAAAAACAATTTTATTTTACGACTTTACGAGTAGTTACCCATATTAGGGATGCACGATATACATCGATTCGATATATTAAAAACACTCGATGTAAAGTATGGAAACATCGATTCAATCCGATGTTTTTTTTAATACGTCAATATCGAGTAAGCATCGATGTTTTTTTTATTCGATGCATCGAAGAGGCAAACCTAATAGGATACCCAAACCAAATAATCACAAAACCATCCACGGCCTACTTAGACTAATATTGAAAAGCGTTTCCTTAATTTTTGGACATCAAATTCACTAACAATGACCTTTTTTTAGTCCCAACCCTAGTAAAAATAAAAACAATCGATGTATGGGAACATCGATGTAGTTTTTGAAACATGAATGTAACATCGATGCCATTATGCGATGCATTGCATCGAAAAAAGCATCGATATTTTTTTCAATGTCCATCCCTAACCCATATCTATAGAATCTATAGAACATCCAAATGAACGGGAAATGTCAATGGGGTCGTATTAAGTGTAACCGACCAAAATGAAAAGTATACAAATTATGCCAAGACCATTCTCTGCTGACGCATTTTGGATTAGGTCGTTTAATGCGCAAAATTTTCTGTAACAAGCATGGCGCTGTGATCGCTATTACGCTACAGAAGGAAACTGGTACATTCATGGAATAAGAGATGGCAGCACCAATTAGAATAGAACTAACAGTAGAGTCACAAAAAGTACACTTTTATAGATTGTAGAGTCACAAAACATTTTTAATTAACTTCGAAAAAATATTATGAGAGCCGCCTTTTTTAAGATTCCCGAGTAAAATCGGAACCCTTATAGTTTCATCATGCCCGTCTGTCCGTCTGTCCGTCCGTCTGTCCATCCGAAGCATACACCGAGACCTTTAGTGCTAGAAAGCTGTAATTTGACATGGATCTACCTACATATTTATTAAAACTCCAAAATCGTAGAAGAAAATATTGAAAACATTTTTTTCAGGATACCTCCCCTGGTAACGTGACAATGAATTTTTTATCCGTCGCATACCCTATATATCGTTAAAAAGGTTTTTTTTTAAATATTATGGGTCTTCTACGACTATTTTTACATTTAGGCGTCTGTTTGAGTAAGTTCTCTAAGCTGAATGCACTGAATCGTTTGAGAAACTTTCTCCCGGTCAAGGTAAAGATAACTCTGGTGCATGCTCTCATCTTCCCCGTTATTGATTATGCTGATGTGTGCTACCCTGACCTTAATGAGAATCTCCTTGATAAGTTGAATCGGCTTATCAACAACTGTATCCGATTTGTCTTTTGTCTTCGTAAGTTTGATCATGTATCTTATTACCGTTCTCAGCTTAACTGGCTACCCATTCGTCAACGGAGACAAGTCAGGATACTTACAACACTTTTCTCAATCTTATTTGATAATTTTGCACCCGATTATCTAAAACATAGGTTTCAATTCCTGTGTGATTCTCATGATCGGCAGCTTCGTTCTACAGAGACTCTGGTTCTTCATACTCCTCTTCACCATACTGGTTTTTCTTCTTATTCATTTACTATCCAAGCTATTCGACTTTGGAACGCATTACCCATTGTGCTTAGGCGGGCTTCCAGCAAATACTCGTTCCAAAATAAAATTCTTGCTCATTTTCGTAATTTGGTTTATCATCGCATTGGTTTACAGTCATCATCGTCTTCATAGAGTACTATTATTAGTTTATTTATATTAGTATGTATATGTATTATATATATATATATATGTATTAGTATATGTATTATATATATATAATGTATTAGTATATGTATATATTTGGGTATATATTTTAAATTTCCTAGTTTACTTATGTATTATTTTTTTTTACTTATTGTTATAAGTTTATGCATTTTTAATAATTTTTTCTTTGCAACCGCCTTCATTGCTGTCCAACTGCCCTAAGGTTGACTGGCAGAGAATGCTTTTAGCATTAAGTCCGCCTTTTGTACTAATACATTTTGTATGGTTCAATAAAGCTTAAATAAATAAATAAAGTGCTAATTTTGCTTAGAATCAAGTGTCCCCTCCCCCTTTTTTCAAAAATTTTTCAAAAATAGGTTAACTACCTACGTGAGATTAGGGGAAGGGGTGAGTGGGTGGAGCCAAATCTCACGAGTCTCACGAAATCTCCCCAAGGAGGACGGGGGTGTCTGAAAATCGTAAAAAACTGAAGTACCTAATTGATGGATGCCCCAAAGTTTTATAGTATCACCTTATAATTGCCATTTTACATAAAATCCTATAGTACGTCTAATAACTTGGCTTACTTACCGACAGTTCTGTGTCTCAAACTACAAAAAAACCGGGCAAGTGCCAGTCAGGCCACGCGCAATGTAGTGTTCCGAAGTAGTATGTTTAATTTAATTATGCTAACGTAGCCGTGATAGTTTTCCTTGTAAAATCATATAGGTATCTTTCAAAATAGACATTGTATTTCTTGTGTCTACACTCGATTGACTTTGGTTTCTCACTAATGGTATTTGATAATTTTGTCAAGGAATATTCTTTATTTAATTTAACACCATTTCAATTTTTCTCGGTCAATTTTTCTGATTCTTGCAAAAACAATACGTGATATTTGCCGAGACCTCCGCTCTCCCCAACATAAGATTAGATGAGATTCGGCTCGACCCCTTCCCTCCCCCCTAAATGCCTCACGTAATTTATGGACGCCCTCTTTATTGTTTTTTTACTTAGTGTATAAAAAATGTGCAAACACAATGGATCTAATAATTAATTTGGGCAGGGACTATAATTATTCAGTCAACTATTGGAGTTCTTTTAAGCCTCGGAATCCTGTCAAATTAATGAACTAATTAGTCAATGTATTAAAATAAACCTTATTTTATTATTATACCTCATAATTTATAAATACAATACTTAAAAGTTACCAATATCATTCCTAGTTTTTGCTTTCTTTTGTTTTTTTCTTTTTCTCCTTCTACTCTACATGTTATTTTAATCTATCTTAGTTATAATCCATCTCATTATACGATAAAGTGGAACAATTTGTCGCATACAAATTGGAGCAATAAGGTTTAATAATAATAGTAAAAGGTTTTAGCCGGATTGCGGCGGCTTAATAATACCCTACCTATCCCATGTTGGCATACTAGGCTGTAGTAAAGGGCGAGAGAAGCCGGCCCGCTTGGTGGTAATCTTTCACATTAGAATAATATTGTATAAGCAATATTATTATTAAGTCCCTTATTATTGCTATATTACCTGGCTAAACTCTGTTTTTTAATTCCGCAAAGTAAATTGACACATGCTAATGTCAAATGCAAAAATAATGTTTCCTGTTTTTTTTCTAGTGATGTTTTTATGATTCCGGTTATATGAATCTTAAGATATTTTATTTATCTGGTAAATTTTATTGTATTAATTTTTTTAATCAAAATTACAATACATTAAAATTACAAAATTAAATTATTCATAAATTTCAATAGACGTTACGCAACGTAAAGAGAGACTCCTAGGAAAGCGGACTTTTCTGATAAATATTTCTACTAAATTAATCAAAAATTTATAATTGACAGAAATTGGATACGATTACCTATATTTCAATTTCTGGGTCGGGGTATATACCCCAAACTTATTTCATATGAAATAAGTTGAGTTTTAATTGTAATTACCTCGATATTAGTTTTTAACACAACAATCAGAAAATATTTATAACGTTTTACCGATTGGGGCACATCACATCGCTATTAAGAAAACAATAAAAACTTGCAACACCGGAAATGTCAATTTGCGGAATTAAAAACCAGAGTTTAGCTACCACCACTTGCTTGCTTGAGTATTATAATTATTCGCTATACGACTCATCGTGTTCCGGCTTGAGAGCCAGCTTCTTCCTCTCTCTTTCTTGACGTTCTTTCTTCCTCTCTTTCTTGACCGGTAACGCAGTTGATTCTTTAATGACATTGACCATTGATGACATCTGCTAGGTCAACTCTCAAGCTATCTTCTTTAAGACTGATCCGCTACTTACAGGACATTCTGTACCTATATTCATCTCTTCCATCACTGAACTGTGTCTAATAAACCAATTTCAATTGCTTGACTAACCTAGCCTCTAGGTTTGGAAGTGATTGATGAAAACTACATTACACAAGTTGACCCAAAAATGGACGTGCAGTGCAGCATCGTACGTGAATCAGATCCATCAGTGTCACCGCCCAACCACAGAATTCGGCTTGTCATGATTCATCCAATATGGTACCGTTGTGAGTAATTAAGTTGTGTTTTACATACAGTTGTGACTAATAAAACACATAAAATGTTTGTACGGATGTCCTTTATGGACTCTTGTTGTATCTTGAGATCAGATATATGTATTTTACATTTGACATTTATTAAATAAAACACAAAGCAGACGGAGCACCATATTACTTTCTTCATTTCTTTTTCTTCCAAAGACAAGTCAATGCACACCGCACCATAGAGCACATAGAGTAATGAATTCTTAATCTCTCACAACTCTGAAATCATCCAACCAATAAATACTTCGAAGGTGGCAATAATCCGAAGGTGGTTTGAGACCACTAAAATAATGCATAGGCACATTCGTTCCATTCGAGAATTTTTCTATACAGAATTTTTCCTGAATAAAATTTATTTCTTTTTCAGCGTAAGTACCACACGCCGGGTATCCACTACTGTTGAATAAAATTTAAAATGAGATTTTTAAATAGCTAGCAACTTGCCTTTTCTCAAATCTTTTCCTTAAAACCGCGTAAATATGGTATAACATGCCTGATTTAATCTAATAATTGTCCAATAATACGAAGGTTATCTTATTAATTTTTCGATGCGAAGACATTTCAACAAATTTCGGGAAAGAAATCGAACTGGTAAATAATATAATATTATAGTATTTATAAAATAAATGACAGAACACAACAATTAACAGAACAGATCTCACAGAACAACTTTTTTCCATAATTTTCTGTTTTCATATCTAACTTAGTTGGGAACTTCATGACATGTCAAATAGCAGGATTTATTCGTGGCATCATTTAAGCCGATTGCTCTACTTTAAGCACAGAAAGCTAATATTATACGGTTATGTAACAACATCGACCAGTACATACGAGATGTTACTCGTACTTGACTATTGAACTATTGCTTAAGAGCCTTTTGGGATGAGTCAAACTTGTTTTAATGCCTATAAAATGCGCTTCGAAGCGGTCATAGCCCAGCGGGTCGATCCTAAATGATCGACAAAGTCGAGCAACAGCGAGCGCGATCTGTAGTTGGATGGGTGACCGCTGGTGGCAAAAAATTCTTGAGCGTTCCCGTGCTTCAAAGGGCACGTAAAGCCGTCGATCCCGGTTGTTATCATAAGAACAGTAAGATAACGCAGGCCCTCGGATGGTTTGAAACTCGGCTTGGCCACAACTCCTCCCGCACTGGAGCAGCGTGGTGGAGTATGCTCTAGGCCTCCTCAAGGGGAGAAACTCGTGCTCAGTAGTGGGCCATTAATGGGTTGAAAGCCAAGCCATAAAATACGCTTTGCCCGCATTATCCGGGATATTAAGTACCCTATATATTATTCCTGGACATGGTCTACCTGTGTACTAAATTCATGAAAATTCGTTCAGTAATATTTGCGTGAAGAAGTAACAACCATACATACATACATCCTCACAATTTACATTTTAGGCCGTATTGGGCGGCTTTGAATACCTACCTTCGAATAACCCCAATCCCACGCCGGATGGGTGTCGTAAGAGGCGACTAATTCGTGCCCGCTGGTGGTAGGGCCCCTTGGAGTGATTGTATTAGTAATATTGATGTAAATTTTTAATGAATACCATTATTACTATTATTATTTCTCGATGAGGTTCCCCAGGATAGCTATTACCCTAGAGCTAGAGTCAGCCGCCAAACGACTAGCCAGATTTTTCTCTCTTTTTCTTCTCTCTTTGGCTGGCAACACGTCGGCCTTTGGTGTTGTTGATGTCCATGGGCGACGATAGCCATTTACAATCAGGTGGATCGCCAGCTCGTTTGCCGGCTATTTCCATGAAAAAATAAACTAATTAAGTGAAGTAATAAAGAAATTAATTAAAGAGTATTTATAATATAGTAGAATTTTACAATTTTGTTGATTTGTCTACTTTGTCCTGATAAACATTTTCCCCACCTTTGTTGTCTTTTCAATTTTTCTCCTGTCAACTAATCCTATCATACTGTGTCTTTATGCAACTCCCATCTCTACGTAATCTACGTCGACTCTACGGTTGGGCAGGGAAATTAAAATTACAAATATCGATCTACGTTCATCATGTTCCAACTTCGTAGTTATTTTGCTATGTTGTTATTTTTATTTTGCAGTCTTTGAAAAGTCAAAATGAACTCTTATTGATAACAACTAATACTTCTTAATATTAAATGTTAATGGCCAACACGAATTCAGAAATCAGTTCAGTTTAACTTGGTGCCTTTCTTCATAACTCCAATGCTCTTCAATAAAGAACTTATTCCACCAGCACGGATTAAATTGTTAATTATATTTTTCTTCCGTTCGCTGTTTACGTTTTTCTTGCCATGAGTCTAAGGATGGTGGAAAGAACTTCTATCTGAGTAGTTTCCAACGCGCTCTGCTCCATAGCAGACCATACTTAAGCTTCAAGGTTGGCAACGGTTATGATCACAAGAACATAATTATTCTATTCATGCGTTGATACTTGATCTATTTGATATAATTATAGACAGAAAGGGTACCTACTACATTAAATTAATGGTCATTAAAATCGTTTACATTCAGGCGACTCATCTATTTGTTGTTGCTTTCTTCATGCAATCCATGTTGCCACTGTTGCATTAAGCTGATCAGTAACTGTACCATTATCTACCTACTTTGTTTTATTAGTTATTACTTCACTTTATACTAACATTTCTTAACACTAAACATCCATATCTCTTTCGAGATCCTAAAGTATTTGAAATACCTGTTCGTCTATCTTAATCAGACAGGTAATCTCAAGCTGTCTGGAGACTCAAATTGTTCGAATTAACAATGAATTTGTGCCCACCTTTATACAGCTAAAGCCACAACAATTGTATGTTCTTATTAGGACTCGTTAGTCTATTTCGTGACTAAAATTGTTGAATTCCAACCTTCTACTCTAGTTTATTAATATACCTGCGATGCAAGATAAACGACTCAATTGTTACGCTCAAACTGGCCGTATGACAAACGTTCAAACTACCAAGTGTAGCTAGATTTAAAAAAAATAAGTTTAGCTGTTTTCCTTGCAAGCACGGCCTCCTTTGGAATTATTATTCGCAGCAAAGCAAAGCCTTTTAAACTACGTAATACTCTCTCACTCGACAATTTTAAACTCATTCAGTCGACCTCGAGAAACGGAGGAGAGCGGCCGTTCATACCGCCATCTTGATCCAACTGTCAAACTACGCGCCAATTAAGTGCAGTGTTTTTTTTTAATTTAAAATGGCGTGTATTGGATAATATATAATAGTGCCAAGTGTTTTAAAGTAAACTTCCGGTTAAAAGTGATTTTTAAATTTGCATCTATTGTAGTGTTTATCTCATTGATATAGGTTTAGATCTCGACCTGTGAGGAGTGTTGCAAGTGTTTTAGTTACTTTTTACCATTTGAACTATTGCCGGAGTTCCGGATACGATTAGTTTTCGGTAAGTTATTTTTTATTACCTACGTCATCCTTAGAGTCAAGTCCAAATTATGTTTTATTAAAAAAATATTGATACAGCATGTGTATGTTATAATAAATACCTAAGTACATCTTACGGGAAGAGTCAATGAGTGTTTGTTTTCCGGTTCCGTTAATACGTATTACCTTCTTATTATTATCCTGTACTACTACCTATTTTACTTTTGAAATAATTGCACAATTTATAAAGCTAATGTAAAGTCAGCTCCGTTCGTTCTATCTACGCTCACCTTTCCGATCAAATTGAAAGTTAATATTATATAATTAATTAATATTATATATATTGTTATCAGTTCTTTGTGGCGTAAATATTATTGCTGGTCTTGATTAACTGGTTTTATACGTAGGTAGTTCCATTAAAGATAATTTAATAAATTTTAGTTTTTTTTTTCTATTTTTACTTTGGTTGTTATGTTGGAAATAATATTTTCATAGATACTTATTATCTTGAGTTAAATAGGTATGAAATATTCAAAGAAATATGGTTACAATCAATCTGTTGTCCAAGTTTTGTTCTGGCGAACGTTGCCTGATCTTTTGAGAGAATTCAAGATTTAAAAATCTATTCTTATAAAAGAGGAAGCCTAGAGCGTCTTCTATTGTTCTACTGCAGACTGCTTAGACTTGAACAAAGACTATTGGAGTATTATAAAAGTTCTATATCGGCGTTGCGCAGATGGAGTAAGAAGATAAAGATAAAATAACTTCTAAAACAATTTCTGGAACAATGTAAATTAATCTGCATGTTATTCAACTTGTTGTCCAACTTATTTCGTAGCGTTAGTAGCAAGTAGCAGGAGAGCTTCCTGACATTCTTGAAGAGAGCAAGGATTGCAAGATACCTATAAGAATGAAATAAATGGCCTACAAAATATCTATTATATTTATCTACAATTAAACTGTAATCTTCCCCCGTAGTCAATAGCGATCCTACTGAAGAGTTCAAATTTTTTTCCCAGAACAGGCTTTTTGGCCTCTACTTCTTTCATCCTCTTTGTCTCTTCTCTCTGTGATTTAGGTTTCTTCTATTATTTCTTCTTTTTGCTCTTTTAATTGTATATGGAACTCGTGATACCAATACTTTATTCTTTAAAATTCGCAGAAACTAATAGAAAAAATAATAGTTTAAACTAGTATCTACCTATAAATAAAAAAAACCTGCCTGCTATCAAAAATCTATCCTGACATACCTTTTTGAAATCCTTATGGCTCTTTAATTTGATATCCATATTGCATTATTCATTTTAATTTTTTGCTACTTCAAACAATGGCATCTCACAGCCTTTTTTAATTTCACTTATCTAAGAACACTTGGGTTATCAAGACGAGTCTAACGGTATCTTAATTAAATAAATAGAATAGTACACGCATACATACATTGATACATACGTTCATACATACATACATTAATACAAGTCGGGTAAAACTCATATAGGTACCTACCAAATTACCTATTTTAGTTTGATTGAAAGACTTACTTAATGCACATTGATTGATTGACCTTTTAGTTTAAATGAATCAGTTTGATTGATTCATTAAAAATGAAGGTGTTTCCTGGCTTGCAAGAACGGCTATTACCGACGCCCAGAAAAGTGCTTATAAAGGGCAGTAATGTTTTAACCCATAAGTGCAGTACAAATCGGAAGCCATTGTAATTAAAAACATATTAAACCTCAATCAGTCACAATTACTGCACGCTACGTTGAGATTTACATTTCAAAGTGTTTTATTACTACGAATAAATATTGTACTCGATTATGTTACCTATGTCATTAGAAATATTTTGCTACAATAATTATGTACTCGTATAAGATTAATTATGTACTTACTAGTTCTAGTAATGTCTACGTAGGCTACGACTGCATTAGAGCATAAGACTCTGATACTCTTAAGGCGAGGCCAAAGTGCAAACCGTACCCTCAGTGGAAAAGAGGCATAAGATGAAAATTGAAATTTTACAGGAGAGCAAAAAAACTGTTAAAATATCAGTAAGTAGTCAAAGGAATTTACATTACGATTTCTTGCACAAAATCGTCAAGATTAATGATAAAAATTTGAAAAAAAAATTCAAATGCACCGTTTGTCCCTTTTTCTAATCATATTAATAACTAAAATTCAAAATAAAACGACTTATGTTTTTTTCCACTGAGGGTGTGAAACTGCGAAACTGTGCGAAATTTGCATTTAATTAGGATATTTTCCCATCTTTCCTATTATGAAGTAAATATTAAAGAAGTCCTGGAAAGTGAGTTTATCATCAGTTAATTTATGAAGGCACTATATTTTTACTTATATTATTTTTCTACGTTTATTTCGGATCAAATAAAGCCGAAGAGCTATCAGCTCTTCTAACAATATTCCAATTAAAATCACATCATCGCACACAACAAATTCACCATGATAGCTCTGAGAACAACGCCCGTAACTGGTCAGGCGTGAAAACAGCGAATCGAGACATTAGAGTCGATTTGTTTGATTGCAACCTGACGTTAAAATGTTTGGACGAAAAAACTTTTGGTCAAAAGACTTTGGACGGACAAAAAAGGACGGAACTAATGGTCTATTGAAATGTCCGCAGTGTACAATATAAGGAATGTTACTTAATTTGTGGTCCGGCATGGGGTCTTGGGAACATTTTTAAAGGTGTTTATCGTACAATATAGTGTTGTCATGGACGTCATGGTACATAATATGTACATTATATGAAATACTTTAATTTGAATTCCATAAATTTCAATTGAATTTTTAAGTAGGTACATAATTTTATGGGCACGTAGTTATAAAAGATACTTTGAAGATACCTTAATGTTATCTTCTTTGTTATAATAAAATATAATAGGAATAACTATTTAATCATTAGGTATTTATTCCCATGTATTATGTATTTATTTAAATGTAAATTAATGAATTTAGTCTAAGTCTATTGCGATTCATCTCTATTTGTATATTTTTGCTGCATAATCTATGAAAGACTGCGACGCGCGGTTAAAACTGCGACGTACGCAACTCATTTACTATTACGTTAAATTCACTAGAATTCCACACTTCACACTTACCTTTAAATCGCAGTTTAAACGATTTCTTGGTCCTCCTAACATCTGCAAAATCGTTATTATTTCTAACACATTCCTGACAATAACACGACATCTCATAACAAATGTACTCACTTCACTACGGTACAAAAAGGGATTCCGGTAATGGAGCGCGGTACATCTGGTACATTAGATTTCAACGCGTTTCCGCAACTGACAAGTGATGTTGTGAGACTAATATAAATTATGTACCGTACCATAATCGATTTGGAAAACGCAATACGTCCTATTCCTTTTTTGAAAAGTGCATCACAAGTGTCGGTTTGATTATGATTCAATTACTTGCAGAAAATGTCCTGGACATGGCAATGTGGAGTCATATCCTACATAAGTCCAATTTAGACGACCTGTTTTGTATTCTCTTTGAGCAAACATAATGCGTCTTGTCATCAGGTTTTTGCTACTTATAACCGTAATTCATGCCGTATCTAACCCGACATTAAATACCTTTTTTAAATAAGAATTATATACCACACAATTATTATACAATTTTATTTCTCTCTACTCTGTCATCTGTCCAAATGTTGTCTGGAACTGTCTCTCTGTCTAACGATATGACAGCCTTTTGTACTGTCTCTAATGAAAGCTTATGTAACTGTTTCTTTGTATGTAGTAAGTAAAATAAAGAATATTCTATCCATCTATACATTATCCCATACAAAAAACAGAATAAATCTGGCCACAATATCGTATCCAATTTCTTACAGCATCTAAAAGATAAGATAAAACGAACAGTAACTTTTCAAGACTCAATAATCTATCTATCTGTCGTGAACTCAGTGAAGCAAATAATAAGCTAGAGAATCTAATTAAATTTCAATATTATCCCTTGAATTCATTAGCGAGTTGCGAGTGTCACTTTACCATTAACCTGTTAGAACGATAAATCATCTAGATATCTATTAGCGAAGTCTGGTGAGGTCATTCTATCAACCTACGATATACCTAGATTTACATTCAATTTAGTTTAGTTATATGCATATTAATATGTGATAATTTACATTTTGATAAATGACAATTTTCGGGTCGAGAATTGTAGACAGTAGACAGACACATGGCGGCAATCGGCATATTGCTTCACATTTTTCTTCCTGTGACTTACTCTTATATTTATTTTTTATTATATACAAATAAATAAAATTGAAGTGTATGTTTATAATATTAAAATAAACGCTTTTTAATAAGTGCATTTGGATGTATACACGGTACATATAACAAAACAATTGTTTTTACAATTTTTGTCTGATTGTTTCGGCTTATCTCTGAAATGGCTGGACCTATTTTGACAGGACTTTCACTGGCAGATAGCTGATGTAACAAGGAGTAACTTACCCTATTTTATATAAAAAAAATAGTTTTAGATAAAAAACGCGATAAGAAGTTCGCTGGGTCAGCTAGTTTATTTATAATATTAATTATTTATTTTTATTTATTTATTTATTTATTTTAATTAATTAGAACGGTTAGCACCAATAACACTAATTAATACACAAGAAAAACAAAAATAAAAAGGAAAAAAAACATAAAACTTAATATTACAATAAAATAATAATAGGAATAACAATTCAATAAAATCTAAGTTTAATTTATTAAAATAAAGAATAGAAAAAGTCAATCAAGTCATGCATACATCACTCATTCGTTCACAATACTGCAAGCATTCTGTCAAAATCATCTTCCATCCATCCGCAAACAGGTCAAAATTAGGGGAAGCGTCCAGGAGAGCATTGAGTGTGTTTAGAGACCGTGGTATGGGAGATTTTAAATGTGCTACCGTTTACCATTATATTAGTACTTGACCCGTAGGCCATATGGCATAATGGTTACCGTGCCGCACCGCAGTGCCAAGGGTTCGATTCCCAGCGAGGAAGAAGAGGAGGATGAGTTTAAGTTTCAGTTATCGGTCTGTGTGAGTGTGTTCTTGTCTTTGTGTGTAATCCATATACCAACGACACGGGTATACTCATGTGTGGCTATGAGTGTGTAGTGTACCTAAAATGACTGTGTTTTTTACACTTACCTCACTACCGGCTATCGCTCAAGGTAAGACAAAATGTGTATTACTTTATATGGCTTAAGTCACATTTAAACAGGTAACACCTACTTACCGCGTTAAGGTGGTAATATGACGTCTAATAGCGTAGGCTGGGAGCTGGTGACCTCACCGGACGGTAATAGGCGTCCGGTAATGATTTATGGTTCTATCCTGCGACTTGAACCAATTTAATCAGAAGTGGGATAAGGATCGTTGACGTGGATTTATCAACGCTTAGAATATTACTTTGTATTAAGTTTTATTGACTTAGCGAATGGCGAATCTATTAATAATGATAAAAACTGAATCCGATGGATTTACGTGTCATCAGAAGCACGGAAGCGCTTAAGAATTTTTTAGCTGTCACCCATCCAACAGCTGACCGCGCCCACTGTTGCTTTACTCTGTTGATTTTTTTTAAATAGCTGGTGATAGCAGCTGACAATCCACCTGATGTTAAGTGGCTATCGTGGCCCATAGACATCACCAACACCAAAGGCGTCACTGATGCGTTGCCGACCAAAAAAGGGAGAAGAAAAAGAAAGAAAGAAAGAACTGGCTCTCAAGCCCCCAGCTGGAAAGCTACGAGTCGTTTGGCGGCTGACTCATGCTTTAGGGTGGTAGCTATCCGGGCGAACCCCTTGGAGAAATATGTAAAAGTAATAATGGTATTAATTAACAATTAAAATCTATATTACCAATATAATCCCTCGAGGGGCTCTAGCACCAGCGTGCTAGATTTAGTCGTCTCTTCCGACAACCATCCGGCGTGGAATTTCCTGCATGGCGCTTTCCTGCATGATATCAAAATCAACATTATAAAAACCTACCCCGACTAGAAATCGTACTCCAATCCGCCTGGTAGACATGGTTACTCCCAAGATAAAAAAAAAGCAAAGCAAAGCAACAACCCATAATTGTCCCACTGCTGGGCTCGGGGCTCCTCTCACAATGTGAGGGGTACAGGCCATAGTCTACCACGCGGGCCAAGTGCGGATTGGTAGACTTCACACACCTTCGAGAACTTTTATGGAGAACTCTCCGGTGTGCAGGTTTCCTCACGATGTTTTCCTTCACCGAAGCAAGTGATAATTAACTTTTAATACGCACATAATATTTGAAAATTAGAGGTGCGTGCCAGGATTTGAACTCAGACCCCTACTCCCAAGGTACATACTCCAAATTAAGCTACACGGTCGAATATTAGTCATGTCTCAAGAACGTCTTAAATACGCAATAACATGTACTTAACACCTATTAAGTCTTGTTCATTCATGTGAGAGAGTACGTAATTTGTCCAAAATAACTCCGCCATTCACAAGAAAATCATTGATTCGATTTGATTCATTCGCTAGCAATGCTGATTAGATAAGGCTCAGGTTGCTACTACTGGTTGCTATAACCACAGAGTGCTTAATAATAGACCTGACTTCAGAAATTTATTGAGCGATCCTAGCGCCACAGTTTCTATTCATTAGTGGCTGAAAAGTTAAACATCGAAACCAGTTGGAAGTTGGATGTGTGGTTGCAAAATTTCAAGGGCATTTCTTTGCTTCTTTAGTATAAAGAGAACATTAAACAGTACATTTCTATACTCAAGATTTATTTATCTACTCTTGAAAAGGCTTGAAAATCGTGAAAGTGAATAAATTAAACAAAGGCTTTACATTTTACAAAGTACCGATGTTTGATAAATTATAATCCATTCGCTCTTTTTAATTTAATATCAAATATCAGGTCCAACTGAATTAATTATACCGCCTTATTATTATTATACCAGTACCACTGTTGCACTGATACGGAAACTGAATTTAGCATAACTCCATCCTATTAGACTGAAAGCTTCTTACTTGTTATAAAGTTGATACACATGGAGAAAGCTTAAGTTCCCCTTCCGCAAAAAGAGTTTGGACGCGTAAAGGCGTTAACGGTACATAAGAAAAGAAGAGGTTTTAGCACATTTATATTTTATGACATGCCATTTCTATACAAAATACAGCTGTGGTGCTGACGTCATGCCTACCTACACTCCACCTCCGCACCAAAGTGTCGGTCTGCCAAAAATCTACATTCTTATGTACATCCACCAAGCACTGTTTTGAAACAGCTGCTTACCTTTACCATGTTTGGTAAGCCGCTATTAAATCGGTTTTAGCACTTGCGGTGACGAAAGATTTTAATATATTTTATTGATTTGTAATCCTTCATGTAAATTACGTCATTGTCTTACGGTCTTGTTGACAATGAAAAAGGTCAGACTGGAAATAGGACTGATGACTGTCATGGTCGAATTTCATATCACATTTATAGCCTTCCTAAAGGACTTTATCGCCCACATTAAGAAAGACAAGATACAATACAATACAATACAAATTATCTTTATTGTACACATAAAATTACAAATGATACACAGGTAAAAACACTTATTTCAAGTAAATGTTGAAACAACGGATTTTTTCATGTGATAAAGTAATGCTTGACTACAATCCCACTTCATGGTAAGTGGTGATGAAGTCAAAGATGGTACGCGCACTAACTTAGTAAAACTTGACAATTTTCTTGAAGAATCCAACAGCATAGAGTAGAGTCTGTAGTTAAAAACATCTATTATTGTAATGTGCGATAACCTTATTGTGTCTATTAATAATTCCTTGAGCTGCTCTTGCGGTAAAATAAGACCCCAATTAAAATAATTTCTCAAACATTATAACGGATTGTACGTATCGAATCGGTAATGGTTAGGAATTCCACAAGGCAAACAGTTCAGCAAGGCTGGGATCGATTTCACCAAGGTAGAGTGACTTTATTAATAGCCTAGGTATAGAAGAGTTCTTTTGAAGCAAACAAAGCAATGAGGCGAGGGACTTAGTTTTTTATAATGATGACCTGGAGAGTAAGCGTCTTCGTTTGCGGAAATGATATTTTATACTCATAGAAACTGTCATTCCCTATTTCAACCTCAGAGTTAAAGAATCAATCAAAAATTAAAACTGATGGGTGTTATTGCTCCCCTACACAAAGAAAAGAAAATAAAGAAATTCTGAACAAAACTTCATGTTTCTAGGATCTTTCGTTTATGCTGTGCGTTGTCTGTCCGTCAGTTTATCAATTATATATTTTTTTTCTTGTATCTTTCTTGGCCAGCAACGCATCAGTAATGCCTCTGGTATTGCTGAGGCCTATAGGCGACGATAGCCTCTTACCATCAGGTGAATCGGCACGTTTGCCGACTATTTCCATAAAAAAAGTTTATATGTGTGATGATGATAGTGAATATTCAGTCAGTAAACAGTGACGACACATCCAAATACCG
Source organism: Thymelicus lineola (assembly GCA_963932265.1). Taxonomy (NCBI): domain Eukaryota; kingdom Metazoa; phylum Arthropoda; class Insecta; order Lepidoptera; family Hesperiidae; genus Thymelicus; species Thymelicus lineola. The sequence continues at coordinate 9,705,695 of OZ010705.1, read as the reverse complement.
TACGGTTGGTCGTATCGAAGTCTGTCTGTCGCAACGAAGCATGCCATTGCCGTCTGTCTACTCCACATTCGGTCGTAATTGCGCGAAACGGACCGTTTGGGAAATGTCGCGACAACCTGATACAAATCCTGCGCTTACTAGGGTTGGCCACTGTTGGGTAAACTAAATTCAATCTGGTATTGTATGTACCTGCTACATCTTCGCACCAGTTCCTAGGGTTGAAGAGAGAATGCCATCAGGAAATCCCTTGGAGGGAATATATTAGAAATAGAAATAGTCTTTGTTTTTGTTGGTATACATAATGATGTTATACAGAGCTGAATTATTGTCAACAGGGACCCATTACGGGTGTAATTTATCTTATCAATTACACTAACAATATTGCATTATATTATAATATTGTATGCACTTTATCACATTGCACTGGCATTACATTACATTTGCATTGATTTTAATACTTTAATACCATTATTATTTCTCCATCTACCTGCCACCTCTCTCTTGCTTTAGTCAGCTGCCAAACGACTCTTGAGAGCCAGTTGTATCTTTTCTTCTCCTCTCTTTCTTGGCCGGTGATGCTTTTGGTGTTCTAAAGCTTGATAACTTCTTCTAAACTCCATCATAACTTGCTATTCTGAGCATTGTAAAAGCGTATTTTCAGTTTATTAACTTCATTATTTAATTATAATTTTCTCATGCTTGTGTCTCTTTGTGGCAGCCCTAGCTTCTAATCTTAATTACGTCTCTCGCGCTCTGCTTACCCGCGATAGTTGTCATATTGCTACAGCGCACTTACTGAGGGGATTAGGTTCACCGTTCAGTTACTTACATTTGGTTACTGAATAACCTCGTTTTAATGGTTTTAAGTGGTCGGTTAAAGAATTGATCTTTCATTTCTTGGCCGACATTGGTCCCTTTTGCCTTTGATGTTACCTTTTATTGGTACTAAATTCATTCGAAACGGCTAAGAATTCGAAGGCGGCATGAACACTTCCGACACTTTGGTTGACCACACTTCCAGCAAACCGCAATAGAACAGCAAAGTGAAGATTGCTCTGGGCCTCTGGAAGAAGAGAGACCCGTGCTCAGTATTGGCCCGTTAATGGGTTGTAGCCAAGACGTAGGAAATGTGTAAAGTTGTTCACAGTCCAGCCATGCTGTGCACTAGAGCAGCGAGATACAGGCCTTAGGCCTCTAAGCCTTCCAAAAATTACACAGAGAGGCCTATAATCTGCAGTGAACTGCATTTGAGAACCTTTTTCACCTCTTATTAAATTTGTTTATGTGACATAATCACAATGACCTAATATACTAACGTACTTACAATGATCAAGTCACTTAAGCCTGCAAGTCCAGTGTCCTCAAACGAGAACATAAAAATAAATTAACATTATAAATACTAACATTACCTACGCAAGTTGCTGCTAAATACTTGACAGAAATAAGAACTGTAACAGGTAATTTGTCGACATAAATACCAAGGTTAGAACCAGCCTGTTACAATGCTCGTCCATAGCGCGATCTCAAACGAATATCACCAGCCTGAATAAAATAAAATAAATGAAGTTTCAGTGCCCGAGTAAGTTAATTTTTATGTGGTAGTGTTTCTCAAATTTTTATAAAAGCAAGTGTGGCATTATCCAATAACTATAATAACTTTTTAACCGACTTCAAAAAAAGGAGGAGGTTCTCAATTCGACTGTATTTTTTTATGTTTGTTACCTCAGAACTTTGGAGTGGGTGAACCGATTTGGATGATTCTATCTTTAATCGAAAGCTGGTGCTTGTCGTGTGGTCCCACATAACTTTGAACGAGATCTGACAATGACATCCATGTCAAAATCATATAGGTCTTAAAGAACAATGCCCAACTGCCATACATCGTTTTATTTCATTTTCAACTTTAGCGTCTTAAAATAAAAAAAATCTAGAAATCGCCGCTTTAATTTCTGAGCTTAGATATATAAGAATTTTCAGCAGATACACCCCAGAACCAAAGTATTTTGAGATTGAATTCTTATAATCATTGAGTCATAGAGTAGGGGAGACTTATGGCCGCCTGTAATTTTTACCATTATTTTATTCTGACTTTTTTTTTATTGACAACCGGATATGGAAATTTGACATCATTACATTTGTCATACCAACATTTATAACGAAATTCTGTCTGTAATATTGGCCATAAGTCTCCCTTTATGTTGCTTGATACAAGCTATGTATCGAAGTGAGTGCCCGAATGAAAATTGACATTGTTGACATCATTGTTATTATAGTCAATTCATCACTTATTAATAAAATTATTTTACGCTGGGTAATACGGGTATAGGTATTAATTTTAAAATACGTAAAATAATTATTGAATTGCTTCGGTATAACTGACGTTTTAAGACGCTAACAAAAATAAAAAATAATTTTTGGGCATTGTTCTTTGCATTAAGTATGTGCGCGATAAATGGACGAATAACTCTCAATATCGCGTCAACCGATTTCGATGATTCTTTTTTTAATTGAAAGCTGGTGCTTGTCGTGTAGTCCCACATAAATTTGAGCGAGATCTGACAATGGTATCCATGTCAAAAATACAATGTACTTCATTTGAAGTCGGTTATTTTTTTGTTAAAATGTTAGATTATTTCGTGGTACGACAAGATATATCTACATACTTAAACTTTTTAACTTCATTTACAAACCATTAGTTATTGTCTTTTTAAACTCATCAAAATAAATGCTTGCACCCTCCGATTCCTAGAGTGTGCTCTACATAATTTATTATAGGTATATCATTTGAGAGTATAATTGATTTAGATATACCCTAAATACCGTACCAGTCAAGTCGTGGTTCTTGCCATGTGGTTTAAATAGACTTCGTATTGTATATTTGCAACTACTATTGATATCAGTACTCGATCCATTATTTGACAACCGCTGCCATAGTTCAATAGTCATGTAAAATTTTTAACAGATCCGATCCACTTAAGTCACGCTTCAAGGCACTACTTTAAAGGAGATTTATCGTCGTATTTTGTCAGTTGACAATGTCATTATCTAGGATAGGAGGAGAGGATATTTTGTATCCAGAAAAATGTGTTCCCATGGAATAAGAAAAAAATAAGTATGCACAAAAAACGTAAGACTATTGGATTCCCTGAAATATACTTCGAGAGTGGCCAATCTAAAAGAACCATGTTTATGTACCTAACTGTTATGGCAGGCGAGCATTCTATCACTGAACCCCTGATGTAAACCATGTATCATGGCCTAGTTATAACATAGTGATAATGATAGATAAGAGAGGATAGAAGAGAGATCCCTTACAACTAGAGTTGCCAGATGGCAAGACTGAAACATCTGGAAAAAATAGATTTTTTTGGAAATAGCAAACGAGCTGACGACGAAAAAAACGGCTAGAGCGCGTGCTGTGCGGCCAAGGGCCTCCCGTAGCGGCAGACGCGTTCTGTTGAATCGAGTGAATTGTCGGGACATTTTGTATTTTGTCGGGACTCTGAACATCATATGAAATGTCGGGACAATCCAGACGAATCCCGACCATCTGGCAACCCTACTTACAACCCAAAAATGTAAAACGGAATGCAACATACAAAATGAATGAATCAAAGACCCAATCTTATTTATTTTTGCAAGTTAAAGCACAATCTAAGCTAGCTAGTGTAATGTGGAGCGCGGTCCATATTCGTTGCGACACACGACCTTCGATCGCCTGACGCAGGTGCATTACTATGTATCTCTAGCTCGATCGATAGCGTGGACTTGTCGCTTTATGTCAAACGCCATCTAGTGGCCTAAATGTTTGTTAGCGAGAAGTACGAAGATAAAATAAGAGAATGGTCGCTTCTTCATTAGATGAACCGATAACGAATAACTTTATAATTTCAGCGGTGCTTGTAAATGTTTTCATGCCGCCAACGACAACAGTGGAGGCATATTTCTATGAATTTGTACTGCAAGCTATCTCATTGGACAACGACACGATAATATATCGTCATCGTCGGCTAAGGCTCCTAAAAACAGTTTTCTTATGTAGATATGTGTATTGTATACATACGAAAGCTTCCATGTGTGTGTGTACACAATATAGATGTACATAAGAAACGGGCAATAATAAAAAATACTCTAATGATGCAAGCATTCAAAACTGTAGCAGCTGAAATGAAAGTAGCTTTTACTACAGCTGTTATTACAGTCTCCCATCCATTCATCGGCCTTTACAAGTTCACTGCTGGATAAGCCTCTCCTAACTTACGTCATGCGCCACTCTGACCGGTACTATGTTTTCTTAATTCAGCTGATATCCGCTGTCTTCTTCAGTGAAAAACTTGTTGCAACTAAAATTAACTAATATACTTAATATACATAATCAAAAGTTTATACTCTATTTTATACTTTATAGGCTCATTTATACCGTAATTGCTCGAATCACGACAAACCATCACCGTCTTTAACAAAACTTTTACGCAACGGACCATAAAATAGATGGTTGTTTCGACTGTAAGGCACAATACACACGAAAGTGACGGGGCAAGGACGCGTAAGAAAAGATATGCCACTGACAAGGAAATTACATTTATAATTACAGATACAGAAAAAAGACAAAAAAACTGGACTGCTACGATATAACAACTATCGCTGGTTTGTATTTTTCCGACAAAAACAAAATTATCTCTTAAACTTTGTTTTTATTGCTACATAAAGTCACGTAATTTATGCCTGATTGAAATGATACCGACATCTTTTGAAAAATAAAAGCTATTTCTGAGCTACCCAATTATTTGGATTTCAACCTTTAGCGCGCTGCGAAAATATTTTAACAGGGATTCAATCAGAGGACTAGAACCAAGAATTACCAAGAACTCGACCAATCATAAGCCTGCTTGACGTTGACCCTGCTCCTAGCTTGTAGCCACTCATAGGGCGTCAACGTGTAACTTCGACCAATGATAGGTCACAAATATTCATCCAATGTCACGTGTCTAATATTTCATATCTGGCATTGTATGCACCTATTACATCTTCTCACCAGCTCCCAGAGTTGACTCATAGAGAATGCCATCAGGCATTAAGTCCGCCCATTGTACTTCTTAGTATTAAAGTTGTGACTATATAGGATAAATAAATAAATTTGGCTTGAGAGTCAGTTGTTTCTTTCGTTTTCTTCTCTCTTTCTTGGCCGGCAACGTATCAGCGATGCCTTTGGTGTTGCTGATATCCATGGATGATGATAGCCACTTACCATCAGGTGGATCGTCAACTCGTTTCTGGCTATTTCCATAAAAAAAATCCTTCTTCAGATAACTCTTCGCTTGCCTTCCAGTTGTATATTAAGTTGCCTAGAACTAACGCTCGTTTCGTCACCTGTCAGCATCCGATGTCCCCATCCTGTCGTCTCTCGTGTGCTCTACGCTTTACGCAACAGCAGTATCTATTCTATAGACAGATTGTTCTCCGTAATGTCGAATACAACAACTCGAACACAATTCAAGCATCAACAATTAGCATAGCAATACATGCACGCTGTAATACGTCTAATGGCATACAATTTAAACGCCAAATTAGCTTGACAGTAACTAGTTATGCCGTGACGTTCGTGTAATGGGTTCGACATGACAATTTCTTTGTGGAAAGATTCACCTTGGCCGAAAATGAAGACCTAGTTGCAAACACGATGTAGTGTTTGTTGTGTGAAGGATACTTAATGGGCTTGAGAGAGATTGAAGTGATTATTGTGTCGTGTACATTACAATGTCGGTCAGTCAGCAGAGCAGATTCTCAAACTTCAACCACAGTCCTAAAATATTTTGAAGTATAATATTCTAAAGTCTAATATTCTAAAGCCTAGTATTCTAAATCGAAAATCATATTCTCTAATCTAATAATATAATAATATCTAAATAATATTGTAAAGCCTATTATAATATTCTAAAACTTGATATTCTAAAACCTATGAGCGTCGGCCTCAGTCTTTTGATCAGGGTGGACTTTCAGCGCCTTAAACAGTCAGTGGCCTCTTAAGATTATTTGACACGAAACATGCTATTTAAAAATTATGTTGTTTTTGTTGTAACTCATCATCATTATAAAAAACTCGACTTCATCGCCACTTGTTTTTCTTTCGTTCTTCTTTTTCTTGGCTGGCAACATTAAAAAATAATCTGGGACTGCAGTCAAGCACTAACTAACTACTAAAATATAAAACTCAAAACTCACAGCCACTCAAACACACTACTAGCCACAATACAAACTAACCACAAGAAAAAACGACAAATATAATTAATTTATAAAATAAAATTGAATCTATATATTAAAATAAGGTAAACAAAACGTAACGACAAAAACTTTTTCAACTTCGATATGACATTGACTTTCAAACGTCTATTGTTTTCAGTTTTGTAAAAAGCTATTCAGTAGTTCCTCATTTGCGTATTTAAAGTGAACTCTTATTATCTGCTATTTGTAACCTCATTGAATTTACTAGCGTTAGTTTAGTTTTAAATATACCTAATATTATAAAAAAAAACTGAAGTTACAAACGTAACATAGAGTATAACTGGATGTGCACTTTGTATGTATACTGGAAGTGTTACGTACTGCATACGTAAAGTAATAGAAAGAAAGAAAGAAATAAATTATTTATTTTGTTAAGCACTACAACAAGTTATTTTACACTTAATAAGTCATTTATTAAATTATTATACGTTATTACATAGACATAAAATGCTGCATCACTGCTTAACAAAAAAGCTACGCACTCAGCATATGCCGCAGTGAACCACGGCTACTGATTTTCAGTACGACCTTTATTGTGCTTAACGAAATAGCGAACGAACGAATAGGAAGCTTTTACGTGAAAATGATAAATAAATATTTTTAGGTTTTAAACTGGCTCATATTCGTTTGTATTAAATGTTTTCTAAAGTATGTAATCGATATTTTGGAGACCTTTTCCTTTCAAAGCACGTTTATATTATCAAAGATGTAACAAGGACCAAGTTCCAACCTTAAATCTGAATTCCACAGATAAAATATAACCTATAAAAACCACTAGCTACCCTTTTGAAATGTAAAAATATGTAGATAAACAAGTTTGATTAGTGCCGCGTGTCCTTAACGGGGACTAATTTAGCCTTTCTTTTATTGGTAATGACAAATACTTGCTTACACGCGCTAGTTACCCGCTATTTTGATACCGCATCGATATAATGAGCAATTAGCTATAGAGTAATGAGTACGAGTGACAATAACAAGTTTTTATTATGTTATTATGAATCTACTTACATGAAGTAATAATGCTGACATATGCAAGCTTGATGATATTTCCATTTCATTTATGGACAACAGCCACTCAGCGAAATATCATGTGGATCACTGCGATTCACTTTGAGCATACCATCGATATTTAATAATATCACAGGTATTTATCAAGTTAATGCCACTTCTTAAATATAAGACAAAAGGCAAAGACAAAAAGGTTTTAATTCATTACCCACTAGTCGACCTTGGATGAGTGTGGAAAGGCTTATGTAAAGTGCTCAAAAACGATAAAAATGACTACTCATATAAAACATACAATAAATGAATAATACCAGGAATTCATTTTGTAATCCTTTCGCGGCTCAGAACTCAGAAATATTCAGTCGTAGAGAGTTTAGTAATAAGTTGATTTTTTTCCAATCATTCATAACATAACCTTTATTAATGTGAAAAGCTGGTAAACGAGCTGATGATAACTTGTCACAGATACTAGTGCTGGGGTTACCCATAGAAATAACTGAGTACGATCTATTTCCTTATTGCTTACACAAAATTGTGAGTTTCACCGTTTTATTGTTACTAATGTAATAAACATTTGTGGGACTAAAGTTTTTCTTACTTCCTTTCTTTCGATACGTTACCGACAGATGTAAAAAGAAGAGCGAAGAAAAAATCTACTGTTATTTCAACTCTAAAATAGCAGTGTAAAGTTTAACCAATAATAAGGAAGCAAGCTAAGTGCTAAGTGTGATAAAGAACTAAATAGAGTCTAAATGCGGCATAGACACTGCTTACGTCACCAATCCCTGCGCTGATTGGTCAAAATCGTCACCTTCAAACGGCCTACTCACACAACAGCCAGTTGTTTATTTAATTTTTTTGCATATTTCATACATTTTATCACGGTGTAGGAAGCATGTTTATGTTGTATTTTGTGCTAGGTTTATGATATTTGCGATTACGACGCTTGCTTTTACGACTTACTCGTACTTACACTTAAGTAAGTAAATTAGGTAGAGTAATGTATGTACCTATGTTTAAAGTAACATGTTGTTTCTTTATTAATTATAATAAATACAATATGGATGTGTGTTAATAAACTTTTTCAGTGACTTTTGTTTTGCATTTGAGTTCCCTTCTTTTTACCTTTTAATCTTGTTTGACTGTAGTTAACAGTTTTCTTAGCTAGGAGTTTCTTTCGTATTTTCTCCTTTCTTCAGTAATAAAGCAATATCCCGGTGTAGAACAAAAAATAACAAATATAAAATACCGTACCTTACATTAGAGCATAAAATATGAATATTATGTAGACTATAACCAATGATGTTTAAATAAATATAGATACGTTATGCCCTTACAAATCAACTGAAAAATCTGTTCCGATGTCCGCAAGGCACGCTTTATTGCTTTATCGCACGTCTTTATCGCTCTCGCGTCAAAACTACATCGCTATCTCTTTCTTCACCTGAATAAGAGTTCCCAATTGGGAAATTTTTGAGTCACACAACGCGCGCGCTTATGACATATCTGCCTCTTTTAAATATATAATATCATTGACTATAACACAATTTACAGACGAGGAAAGTCGCAGATCAACTTGTGTATTAACAATTTAACACAAAACCGTTGTACCTATTCCTTATTTAAATGTTGTAGGTGTAGCAAAAGCAGCCAGCCTTATACGAGCTCTCGGCTTAAGGATATCATTAATATGTTATTTATGTTAGAATGCAGTTCTGTTTCTAAAGGACTTAGTTGTTTGTTTATAGGAGAGCGTTTTATGTTAAAGCAAAAAGCAAAGCAACAACCCATAATTGTCCCACTGCTGGGCTCGGGGTCTCCTCTCACAATGTGAGGGGTATAGGCCATAGTCTACCACGCTGGCCAAGTGCGGATTGGTAGACTTCACACACCTTTGAGAACATTATGGAGAACTCTCAGGTGTGCAGGTTTCCTCACGATGTTTTCCTTCACCGAAGCAAGTGATAATTAAATTGTAATACGCACATAATATTTGAAAATTAGAGGTGCGTGCCAGGATTTGAACCCGGGCCCCCGCGTTCGGGAGACCAACGTTCTAACCACTAGGCTATCACTGCTTTTGTTTTATGTTAATAGCTAATAAACGATCTGATGAGCCACCTTAGTATAGCTTGTTGGATAAATGTAAAATTTTAATAAACTCTTAAAAATCGGATAGGGCAACAATCTTATCTGCAATAGAGTAAGATCACAGAAGACATCAATATGACATGATAATATGTTATTTGAAATTTGCAACAGTAGTATTTGTGTCACAACTGTCATGCTTTGCCCCGACTTACCTTACTGTTTGCAATTTGACTTGATGCGGCATCCAGTTTGCATGAGATAGCTATATAGCCTGATAGATATACCGTAGCCATACACCGTCAAGTTTACTGGATGCCGCGTCAAGAGAAATGTTGTCGTATCAATTTTTTTAATGTTTATTGAAATCGGACATACTTTTAAAGTATATTCACATTTATCAGACACACTATATCGCTCACCTAGTAATATAATGGCACATCTGCAAAAAATGCGAAATTGAGTTTATATGGTATACGTACTATACGTGTTTAAAAGTGCATAATCGACATAGCGGGAAAAATGTCTATACTAGTAACCAAACCCATACAATCTGTAAAAAACGTAAACAAAACCCATAAATTAATTTTAAACATTTTTATAAAATTTTTGATCCTCGTTTCTGTAAAATATGACAAACGTAGATGTGCCGTTGTATTACTGGGTGAGCGATATCTGTACTGATGCACCCATTATTTCGAAGTCGCATACAAGATTACCCAAGTAAACATTATCAATACATTAAGTGTTAGGAAAAGGAAAAATCATTGACAAAGAATCGTCCTAACCTTGCGAGGATGTGTGAAGATTACTCATACTGTGTTGGTAGTGTTTCCATTGAAGATAATCTTATACCGGACATAGTTATAAGGAGGACATACTTGTCAAGTTTGCAGCGGACTTGACGCGGCATCCAGTAAACTTGACGGTGTATGGCCACAGTATGACTATCTGGCTATATAGCTATCTCATGCAAACTGGATGCCGGGTCAAGTCAAACTGCAAACTTGACAAGTATACTTAATCGTGAATGGCCAACTTAACAAACCATTGGTACATCCTCACAAGCAAACTTTCATTCTTAATATTAGTACGATACGTTTATTTGGCCAATAAAAGCATGGATTGCAACCGGTTACATCATTGTTCAATCTAGCCACTACAAGTTAAATATTCCTATTTCGTTTGCCACTGCACGATCTTTACTCGTAACTCTAAACGTGGGAACTATTATCCAAGTGGACATTAGCATAACAAAATACATTTGATTATCTCTAATTATTCCGTGTCATCGTGAATGAATAGCTTTACATTTCAATTAGCACGCCATCGTTTGCTTAGCCTCAAGTGATCAAACGATTGTGAGTTGTGACATCAGTGCGATCGCCGATGCTCACCCCAAACAAAATTTAAAACTTTTCTAACTTAGGTTGTCTAGAAATTGCTGTTAGGAAAAGACGCCGTATGAAGCCTTGATAAAACTATTAAATATTCAGATTTTATAACTCTCTATAGAAAACTATGATATTTGTGGTATTAAATAGTTTATTATGGTACTTAACTTATTATAATTTCATTTTTCAGGTTCCGTAGCCAAAACTGAACTTTCATATTTTCTTCATGTTTGTCGATCCATGCGTCCGTCCTTATTTATAATATTATAAAAAAATCTTGGTGTTGTTTACACCATTTTATTAGACGAGTCATACTTGTAAGTAAACAATCATATGCCCCAACTCAGTCACTAACGGTTATTTTAATGTTCCTAAATAAAGAATCTCAATACAAATTCTGTACTTAGGAGCGATTTAATTAACCGTTAGTGACTGAGTTAGGACGTAAGTGGTTTTTCTTTGTAATTTTTGATTTAAAAATAAGGCTGACATAAAATCTAAAGAATTTAAAGACAATGTTAATTTAATAACAAAACTAAAATAGTTTTGTAACTGTTTACTATAAATTATTTTTTTACTAATATACATTAATATTTGAATAAAAAGTAGTGCCAAGAGTGTTTTCCAAATAAGACTTGTCTAAAACTGGACTATAGGAAATCCTGTGTAAGCAGGTAAACATTTGAAAGGGAGTATAAAAGGTAGAAGGAGGGTAGAGAGGAGTAGAGGAAGGTAGGTAGGAGAGTAGATGTATGAAGTGTCCGTAAAAACGCGTCCAATTACGGTTGGCGCTGCAGTGCGGTCTACAATAGCAAACTTCACTTCATCAAACTTTACTCCGTCTACAACAGCTATGTTTATATCGCTATTTATCAGACACTAGCGCTATTCCCTCATATGAGATGGCCGTCTTTCTACTCTATCCTCCATGGTGAATAGATAAGTATTTGATGCTCTGAGCGCTAATCAGTCGATCAGCGCCAAAATGAGGGATTGAAATCATGACAGCCCACAGACGTATTATTAATATGTCTGTCCAGTGTTACAGACCTTAATCTGCTCGTTGGTGTGTAATTAACGAAATGTCGCAGTTGTCCATTTGAATGTCAATCACGTGTCGATATAACCTTGCGCGGGCGCCGACGGTGTTTGTAATGACATAATAAATATATACATTACTTGTACAGCTCGCGTTTACTCGTTGAAAGACAATATTTGATGTGCATAAATTATACCTAATTTATGTGTTGGCAATCTTTGGTAGCGCTGGCCGAAAAAATAGGCGAAAAAAAATTGGCTCATGTTCTAATAAGGAATTCGAGAGTTTTGTTTCTTCTCTCTTTTTTCTTCTTTGTTTTTTCTTGGCTGGAAACATATCAGGTGACTTATCATCAGGTGACTCGTCTTCACGTTTTTCAGCTATTAAAAAAATAAACAACTTCACATAATTATGACGTCATAATGTATGGGAACAGCGCCGCCTATATAACTGAGAGCAACTACAGGAGTTACATCTCCAAATATCAGCTCAGTCGATTGCAAGTTTTAACCTACAATTGGGATATTAAAAAGTTAAACTTTTTGATTCTACCACCGTTTTGCTAACGTGTCTAAAAAATGGCAAAATCCTACTAGTGAATATTATAAATATGAAAGTTTGTATGGATTTTACTTACTTTTTCACGCAAAAACTACTACCGAACGGTAAAATTCACATGGTCTGGAATAAGATATAGGTTACTTATTGTCCTTAACTCGGGTAATGTCGCAGGCCGAGCGCTAGTACCTACATCAATTTTGTCACCTTTTGGAAAGCGATTTTGATCTATGAAGTCAGAACTACCATGCAGAGTGTAAACCTTTCAACAACGCACTGACCTTGTCAGGACGTTCGCTGGACATCGTGACTGACGCTTGTCACGGAGTCTGGACGTCAGCGTCAGTTCAAGGTCACCTGTACACCGCACGTGTGGACAGCGTTGACATTGTGTTTAGGAATTGAGGTTGGATCGTGATTTAGTTATGGTCTTATGTGTAGTAAGTTAGAATGAATATAGTAAAAGTAGAGATGAAATAGGTACTTCATTATCATTATACATCATTATCTTGTCTTCGGTCTTCGTAATCATAACAAACAGTATCAATGAAGCAGACCCGTAGATAGGGTTCGAAGTATCGGCCTCTGGTATCGATACCGAGTACTCGTGTGGTATCGACGGGTATGGCATCGATACCAAAAAAGTATCGGTCTTGAAGTATCGATACTACTCAGTATCGAGTATCGAGTACTCGCGAGGACCACAGTCAGATCACAGCTAAAAAAAAAAGGTCGTCGACAGTGAACTTCTGTTTAGTCCGAGCGCTAAAACGGGCCGCAGTTGATCTTTTTCCTTATGAAAATACTGAAAAGTACTCAGTATTTTAAAAGTACTCGATACCGACGTTTCATATGAGTACTTGCGAGTAATTACCAGGTACGAGTATCGAGTACTCAGTATCGAGTATCGCGATCAAAAGTATCGATACCTACTCAGTATCGAAAGTATCGTTCGAACCTTACCCGTAGAAGAAGCGACCAGCTTGGATGACCTATTTACCACTTGATTAATTTTTCTCTTTGAAGTATTATAATTCTCCAGTTTATTATTTCCAGTTTACTTTTTGTCATAATTTTTAAACTTGTATAAAAATTATGTCGTACTTTTTGGTTGGTAGTTCCGTTAAATTTCCATTTGAATAATTTTTTCTTACAAATTTTCACACCCTACCAATGAAAGAGCTGATGACTTTGATGAATCTAAAATTATGCTCAACCTAATAGGTATCTGTTAAAATTGTGAAATTGTCAACGTCAACCTTTTTAATAAACGTGTCCTTGCTTCGGTGTTGCTGACACCTGGAAAGCAAATTCTGAGTTCCAAAAGTATGATAGCAATGCAAAGTAAATTTGATGTATTTATAAAGCACACAGAATAAACAACAGTCACGTAATGATTTTAACATTCTAGTACAATCTCATTATCATTAGGGTTGTCTAAACATAGTATTTTACTTTTAAATTTCTTAACTTAGGGTTGCTAAACTTGTCATTTTACTTTTATATTTGATAAGTATAATACTTATTGAGATTCCTGTATGGTAACAATGTAGTTCTTGAGTAAAAAACAGGCGAATAAGCGTAATCGATCGACTGAGTTATGGTGTTCGCACATAAGCAACTCTAATGAGTAGACTTATCAGACTCTAATCCGACTTAAAGTCATAGGAAAGCGTTCTAATCTGACTCTAATCCTACTTTCGAGTCATAAGAAAGCGTTGAAATCTGCTCGAAAAATCTGTTACTTCTTTACGGAAACAGCCAACAAATTAACCTGCCTCAGCTTATAGCTGAAGCTAATATCAAATTAATTTTGTCAAACGATTTTCATACATTTTTTTCATACATAAATGTGTACACACAAATACGTGAAGATTTTAATGCTCATTTTATTTTCGAAGTTTATCAAAAGCAGCAACCCTAATGGCTTCAATCATTAGAAGCATTAATTGGTTTTACAAGCTTTCGTGTACAAACAAAAAAACTTCACGAGTTTTTATAATATAATTCGCTTGTTGTCATGAAAGGTCACAATTAATTGAAATTTTTATTGTATGACGTTCTATAAAGTGTAACAATATTTTATGAGGAACGTCATTGAATATAATTCTTAAAAAAAATAACCGACTTCAAAATTAGGGATAACTCAAAAACTACTCGTGAGATCTCACTCAAATTTAAGTGACTATATGACAAGCACCAGATTTCGATTAAAAAAAGAATCATCCAAATCGGTTCACCCAGTCGAAAATTCTGAGGTAACAAACATAGAAGAAAATACTGTCGAATTGAGAACCTCCTCCTTTTTTGAAGTCTATTAAAAACAGCCGCACTAGAGGTATATTATTGATTATGTGCTACAGGCTTTATCAAAAACTTTATATTTACATAATAACATGGAGACCAAGCTTCCAAGATGTACCTACGGTTCACGGATACTTTCAGGGATCATAGCAATATTTTCTTTTGATTTTGATTTGAATGCGGTTTCCAGTTGTGTTGTGCATCTATTGTTGTTAGCTCGGGGTCACATACAAAGATGTTTTAAAGAATCCCTTCTTAACATTTTTGATTGAAAAAGTATGATGTTTTTACTGGACGATTTTCTAATTTTTTTTTATATTTCAGGTACGTTTTCCTCCGAATACCGATATAACTTGTAAGTATGCACTGCAGGTTTGATGCATAGTTGCCTCGCCTATTCTACGCATATGTACCTAGGCTCTTCTTATAGCTACATGGAAACTTCGAGTACCTATGGCTACGACTTTTATCCGGATTTGGATGAATATTGTCATGTTCATGAAAGTGTTGCCAATGTAATTGGACCTACCGATTTAATTAAGGCAAAACAAATGAATAGGTAATTGATGTGTCTAGTTCGCAGTATAACAGAAAACAAGTACTTTGAACTTTTACTTATTTTTCGTAAATAATTCGGTTAATAGCTTTGCTTAGTAACTAGCATTGCTTAGTAACTCAGAGAATAGTGTGTGTTGAGTTAGTATACTCTTGTAGAATACTTTATAGGGCGAAAAATTCTGCTTAGTTTTTTTCGCTCGGGTTTTCCTGGACAAATATTTATATCACAGAAAAATAGTATGGCAATTACTAAATAATCATATTATGTGTCATTGTGTGTTCTCATACGTCCTACGCAAAGAGTGTGGGCTTTATTTGTGATCCAAAACTAATACGCAGTACCTAATACAAAAATAAGTGATAATGTATCTTTAATACCTGCTGACGTAACAGAAAAATTGTATGAGATCAGAGTGGAGATTTAGTATATAGTTATTTAGTAATAACGGATCTCGATATATCGACCAATGTAAAAATGTACTGGTAAGAGGTGAAGGCGAAACAAGAACGGCCTTGCGACCGACTGCGACTGTATAAAGCGCTGTTCAAATCTTAGCTTATATCATGATCCTTACATATAATAAAATTGTATATAATAGGCTCTTATTATAATCGAGTAACCGCCCTCGCTTTGCTTCGGTTTTCTTATTTTTTACACCTTGGGTTACATTATTGGAGTTTCATTAAGGATCCCTAATGTTTTTGATAATATTTAGCCTATTTCACCCGGTGATAGTGTAGCTTCCCAAAAGTGAAAGAATTTTTCAAATCGGTTCAGCAGTTTCGGAGCCTATTCAATGCAAACAAACAATTAAATTTTTCCTTTTTATAATATTAGTATAGATAAAATCATTATACTTATTATAATATTGAGTCAATACTCCAATCGCTGAATCACGCCATCTTATTGTCTGATAAAAGCTCACGTCTCTCATGAAGTTATGAGTTTATGACACATGTACATACAAAATTGTGATACATGCTTATGAATGCATATAATAAAGAGATACCTCCGGGAGAACATTAGCATTTTCAGTTTGGTCTCATATTTATCAAAATTAATTTGTGATAATGGGATTCGTGAGAAATTGAGTTAGAGGGAAGTCCTCAAATATACATATTACGGTGATTTTTACATACGTTTGATCAGCCATAATTTTAGTGGTCGTTTTCGGTGCACACCTGAGAGTTCTCCAGAAAGTTCTCCAAAGGTGTGTGAAGTCTACCAATCCGCACTTGACCAGCGTGATAGTCTATGGCCTATGCCCCTCACATTGTGAGAGGAGACCCCGAGCCCAGCAGTGGGACAATTATGGGTTGTTGCTTTGCTTTCCTTAATTTTTGCTTTTTCGAAGACTATTTCTTTGAAGTTACAGCGCTGCAAACCGCTGCCCGCCGCAAGAGTCCTGATTCAACCCGCGCCTTAGCGCCCCGCGTAAAGTGATATACTTAGAGATAAAGAAAATTAACAAAAACTATTGAGAGCACAAATTTCCGCGTCGCGTTTGTGTCGTGTAACTTTGTAACTTACACTGTAACTTAAACTGTAAGCTCTTCTGTAAGTTACACTGGTGGGAACGGTCAGCGGAACAACGTTATCCTATTTCAGAAAATAGTTGGGTTGTTTGGTAGGTATTGATAACAATAAACGCACCTGATAAAGAATTCGCTGTGCTGCGGTATCAGTGCAGATAGATGTAGAAATAAATCATGCGTTGACCAGATGGGAATCATCATTATCACAATAATTATATAACTGTTCCACTTCTGGGCTCGTTTTCTTTCGTTTTCGGCAAGTTTTCTTTGACCATGGCAAGTAATAATTTTAAAACTATCCATTGTAGAACTATAACAAAAATGTATTTGAGATCCTTACAATAAGCCCTTTCATTTGATATACCACACAATACGGTTTGCAAAACAGTTTTTGTTTAATTTTTTTTCAAAATTCAGTTGTTTACTTTATACCTTCGTCTTTGTGTCATAAAAAAGTACATGAGTCCCAAATTTCAACTCATTTGGTCCAGGAGTAAATTGGCTGTGAACGGCGGTCACCCAGACGCACGAGTGACCCTATAAGGGTTCCGTTTTTCGTTTTTTCGTACGAAACCCTAAAAATATGTATTTTAAAAATCTTTCTGATGATATACTTAGGTCTCAAGTTGTTACAAGGGTACACAATCTTACACAATTATTTCTTCACGTATCGATATAGATGCCGTTTTATGTGGAGTAGGATAGGTATAGTAGATGTGACGTCGGGGTCGGACATATTTGCGGACAGCCCGTAACGCCTGTAACCCAACACCAATGCGAGGGTTTCGGTTACAGATCACCTCAGTCGCCTCACTAAGTACTCGGTCTGGACTGTGTAAATCTAACTACCTCACTCGGTTGAGTTTGGCTTAGGTCTTAGGGGCCATTCTATAATTAGGTACGGACGGACGAAGGGGAGTCCACTAAATCTCTACATGCCATTATCTTACTCTAATATTTTAAAAGTCGAAATACTGATCATAAAGAGTCAACATCGTTGATTTACGTCAAATAAGAGTTTTAGTGCAATTGTTTTTTTTCTAAACCCAAATAAAATAACATAAGATGGGGAGGGGGAGTCTATGGGTCAAAATGGCTAAAGTTATCCATACGTAAAAAATGGGCCCTTAGTGTCTTACTGTCTATTTCGCTAAGTCGAATCCAGCTTTTAGTTTTGATGGTCCATTTATTTATTTTATTTGTTTTTATTTTCTAATTCATCAAATTGTTTTGTGTTTCTTTTTTTATTTGTTATGTTTTCTACTCTGGTTGCTGGGTTGTCAAAGCCGTAAGTAAATAAATTTTCTTTCTTTCTTAATGTAGATGGCTGTTATGCGATAATACCAAAGTCCTCGTTCATTGCCACTAGACTTAGAGCTATCTCGTGATACCTAATAATGTAATGTAATTGTTGTCTAGATAGGTAGGAGATTGCCACTAAATTGTGAAGTCACGTTTGTTGTCACAATGCCAAATTGTACCTCTGTGTGGCGAAATGGCAGATCAACTTGATAAGTGGCTTGTTCTATCCTACTAATTCTATACTAATAATAAAGAGGAAAGATTTGATTGTTTGCATTGAATAGGCTCCGAAACTACTGAACCGATTTGAAAAATTCTTACACTGTTGGAAAGCTACACTATCCCCGAGTAACATAGGCTTTATTAGATTTTCAAAAAAATTAGGGATCCTTAATAAAACTCCAATAATGTAACCCAAGGTGTAAAAAATAAAGAAAACCGAAGCAAAGCGAGGGCGGTTACTCGTAATATTATAAATGTGAAAGTTTGTGAGGATTTATGTATGTTTGTTACTCTTTCACGCAAATACTACTGGATGGATTTTCATGTTTAGTACACTTAGGATGACCTGGAATATAATAGGGTACTTTATCCCGGAATACGCGAGCAAATCTCGCAAGCCTAGACTTCCTTCCACTTATCCTTAGGAGTTGACATAGAAAGAAAGAAATAAATTATTTATTTAGTAAATCATTATGCAACAGGCAATGATATTAAACTATGGATACGTTATGCCCTTACAAATCAACCAAAAAATCTGTTCCGACCAAGCTACAACACACACGTTTATCTTTTGTTTCACTACACCAATCCTTATTACATTGGTAAATTATGTAAAAGGGATGGCACTACTAAAACCATAATAGTGAAAAAGACAACTAGACGGCCTCACTCAGAGGCAGCTATCAACTGTCTGAATTGAAATCGCTACACTTGTCTAAATTCGACTGACATAATTTCAGCGGCGTCTTGGCATATCTTATATAATATCATTGGCAACAAGTCATAAAAACAGCAATAACATAAGTTACAAATACAGTTAGACATAATCTGTTACAGCACTGCTCTACAAAAAAGGTACGCACTCAGCATCATGCTCAGAAACACGGCTACTGGTTTTCAGTGCGACCTTTCTTGTATCGCAGTTCGGACGATTAATGCAGTGAAATACACATAGCTTTATTTCTGATGACAATGCACTTATGTGAAAAGCTTGATCTGATACCTGTGCTGATACTACACCCAGAATAGAATAGAATAGAATACTCTTTATTGTACACACCAAATAGTAGTAATCTACATTAGAACATAATATAAATAGCATGTAGTACAAAAGGCGGTCTTATCGCTATAGAGCGATCTCTTCCAGACAACCTTTGGGCAGAGGACAAAGACATAAGTGTGAAAAGGGTAGGGTGCACATACAATATTATAAATAAGATAAACTACTTAAATAAGAATTACATAATACTTACACATACAAGGAATAACTACAAACAGTAGGCAGTTTTGGTTCCAGCCGAGGAAACCCCTTAATGGTAACAGCACAGGCCCAATTTTTGGAACGAAGTTCCTTATCACGCGTTATGAAAGGGGGCTAGACGGAAAAAATTCTTACGAAAAGTTGTCACGACACTTTTGAAGTGATTCAGTAATATGAAACTCAGTGATTCAGTATTTCTGAATCACACTGCTGAGCGCGTAAAACAATACTTAAATCGAAAGGAACTTCGTTCCATCCGGGTGTCCCTTGACACCTCTCATGTTTTTTTCTTCAGTATCTACATTGACATTATAAAACCGTGTATTAGGTTTTTTGAACTATTACTTGTTTGATGTTGGTTAGTAAAATAACATGCCCCAACGTTCATGTTTAAATTAGTATATTAGTGTATTGTTTTCAAAGAAAACTTTTTTTTTTATATATCTTATAAGTTAATGCTTGAACTATCTCTAACTACTACTAAACAAACAAACGGATTAACAAACAAAGATTTCAAGCTAAATAAAAGCATGTTAAAAAGTTTTATTTTCATGTATAAATATACGAGTAGATTCATTAATCTGATCAGCAAGCTGGCACGAGGACATGCATTGTTCTCAATAAGGCACGTCAGTGTGACGTCGATACGAGGCACTTGTAAGGAGTAAGGACACTTAAGTACAGTAACAGATTTAAGTGTACTTGCGACGATCACTCTCGATAAGACAAGGTGACGTCCGGTGATATTTTCACGTCCGTGTTTTTAACCGACTTCAAAAAAGGAGGAGATATTCAATTCGACTGTCATTTTTTTATGTTTATTACCTCAGAACTTTCGACTGAATGAACCAATTTTGATGATCCTTTTTTAATCAAAAGCTGATGCTTGTTATGTAGTCCCACTTAAGTTTGAGCGAGATCTGACGATTAGTTTTTGAGTTATCCCTAATTTTGCAGTCGGTTATTTTTTGTCAAGATTTATTATCCCGAAAAACGCAGACAAAGGATCTGCCTTTGCCACTCTGTGGCATGCCTAGGCCCTCAGAACAAGGCAAACCCGGTTGTGTCGTACAAGCCAGGATCTCGGGATCTTTGGCCCGACAACACAGAACACTCCATTCCATACAAATAATATTTACCAACAAATAACATGAGTGTTAACAGCTGCAAAGTGATCGAACAAAATGTGTGTCCCGCCAGGGGGTTCTATTTTCAAAACTGAGCCCCCGTTGTCCTTTCAAAATCGAACGAATCCATTGAAAATTGAAGCCCATTGGCGCTAATTCATTGGGATATACTTACATCGTGTTCGCAGTGTCGGTTCTATATGCTAATAATAATACTTCAATGTAGTAAGCTGGGCTTTTCGGCTTGTATGGCTATACCACTACTGAGAGCACTTCTTCTTAGTCGGTGTCTTCATTGCTGAAGGTCGTGTCTAGCTTGAAGTGTTGGTCACTCGGTGCACTATGCTTCTCCACAATGTTCTGTCCTCGGTGGTCTTTAGAGCTTGGGTTATCGGCAGACCTGTGAAGTTCTTTACTAGGTCGGGCCAGCGGGTAGGTGAGCGACCGCGTGGTCTTTTCCCAACTTTGCCAACTACCATCAGCTTTTCTAAGCTGTCAGGACCCCTTCGAGCGATATTGAGAGCACTAGTACTATACAAAGTGCTCAAGAAACTTACTATCCAATTAACTAACAACCGAAATGTATGCGTTGCACAAGCCAATTACTGGCGCGACTTAAAGTTCAAACATGTGTTCTGTATCTAGTTATCTAGAAGGTACAATACAAAACTATTACTCATGACTAGTTTGAATTAATATTCACACACCTGATTACATCGACTAATCAACGATAAAACTATTAGCAGAGCATGTACGATAAGCGATAAGCTATTTATGTTGTAACAAAATCTAGCATTTTGTTGCTTAGTGCTGAAGGATTTTTGACTGTGTCTAATGGTAGACTAAGTGGAAATATTTACTAAATTTATTCTATTCCGATAGCTTAAGTAACAAGTGCAATCGCTTATATTTTTGTGTTTTTCTACGTTAACGCTTCTAGCGTTACTGTTGACTAAGGCAATGGTGGTCACTTATAATATCAGTAATATCATCAGGTTTCTCTATGCCCTCTTTTTTGTCTATTTACATTAAAATATACCGCCCTTAATCGGAGATTATTGTAAAGTAGATTAATTATAACTTAATAAAAGTTCAAGGTATGATTAACAAGGTTTATTTAAAGGCTAAGAAGTGGTTTGCTGGCTTCCTTATAGTTTACATGGTACAGTGATATCTGCGGTGTTACAGACGTCCATGGACTGTAATAACTACAAAAAATCTAGTGGCCCCGCTGCTCGTCAGGATCCCAGGGTGACAGTCATCATGAAAATATCTAGGTGATCTAATCTAGGTTATCTTCAGGTACCTTATTCCAGTCAAAATAGAATTTACAATAATTCGCATGGCTGAAATTTGGTACACATATTGGGAACAGCATTATTAATAAATTGGAAAACTCTCCATTGATCCCACATCTGCAAAAAATAGACATTTCTTACATTTCAGTCAAACTATACATTTGTACGTATCAAAAAAGTAGATAAGCAGAAATTGGAGTTCATACAAGCACTTGTCTATAATTATAATAATTGTCCTTATTTGTTTTTTTACCTAAGTATAGCTATTTATAAAATAGGTTTATAGATAGATAATATATAACAGGTAGAGAATAACGTTTTGAAAAGTTGAGAAAATTGTGTTTTCCATTAAAACATTAATCTATCACTTGTAAGTCGACCTTAGCTAGACCTCAGAAATCTTAACTCATGAGAGACTCCTCGAACTAAAGTCAGGGTGATCCTAATTGTACCCATGTGAGCTACTGAACACAGACAATTCTACGACATAAAATGATCAAAGTATTTTAGTCAGTAGTGCCTCAATTTTAATCCGCAATTAATATATAATTATACATATATCTATACTAATATTATAAAGAGGAAAGTCTTGATTGTTAGTTTGCATTGAATAGGCTCCGAAACTACCGAACCGATTTGAAAAATTTTTTCACTGTTGGGAAGCTACACTATCCCCGGGTGATGTCACACAATATAGCCTATGTAGACTATATTTTTTTTACTATTTTTCCCGAAGCGAAGCAAGGGCGATTTCCTAGTATAATATAAAACACAAAGAATATTTCTGGATATGTACATTATAGATTTTCAAACCATCCAACCGATGTATCCCGAACTGGTTTCATTTGAAAGACAAAAATGCGAAGATGGTTTGAGACCATTAAAAAATCCATTAGACACATTCGATTCATTCATGAAATCGACTTTCCCATACATTTTTATGTTTTACATAGTAGCATACGCCGTATATCCGCTAGTTTGATATTATTAACCAATGTTACTCGTATAATTGCAATCCTGACTGCTATAACTTGATCTTTAGTAATTAGATACGTTCCTTATGAAGATAATAAACCAATAAATGTTTATTATAACTGTGCTGCTGTAGCACACATACCATATTATATATAATAATATGCAAGTGATCTCTCAACTTATAATAAATACAATCTCGCTATCGCGTAAGGAGCTATTTGATCTTGGTCACTAGTTGTCAAACTTTTGAATTGGCTACTTCACAATTTGCGCGTGGTAGTCATCATTCTTTGGAAATTCTTATACAAGATGGATTTTTATATGTACGTGGAATAAAATTACATGTTTTAACTATAACTAAAATACATTGCGATTTATTAAAAACGTAAATATTTTTCAAAGTTGAGAAAAATGACGTTTGTTACAAGATAAGAGTAACCATTGGCACCATTGTACATAGCCTCTTGCGTTGTTCAGGTATAGGCGCAGTGGTATTATGGCTTGCTTGTGCTATGGAGTTACAGCCCACAATGATAAACTTTAAGTACCCCTGGCACATACTACAGTGAAGGCGTGCTACTTGTCTCATCGACCTTGAGCTATTCTGACACAAATCTATGCGTATAACAAACGAAAATCAAAGCAAGTAATGAAATGTTACAATAGTACGCTTGGGCAAGCTGGTGTAGGTCTTAGGCAACGCTGATTGGTGGGTGAAAGTGGTTTTCGAAGGTGTAGAAGGGACTAATTCATGGTGTAGCTGTATCGTATATCTCTAGATTAGTATCTATCTAGACAGTAATCGCTTGGCAGAGTAGTACTAGACAGAGTCGGCGTTAGTGGGGGGCAAGGTTGGGCGACGGTCTAGGGCGCCACATTTGGGTGAGGAGCAAAAAAAAGGAAAACAAAATTTTGACGTGATAACGTCTATTAAAACGGAACGCCGGCTGCACGCACGATAAATCATGACTCATCTGTCGCGTTACGCGAGCGAGAGAACAATGGAGAAAGCGCCATCTATGAACAAAACTATATACACGATTAAGTCAGAAAGGAACTTGCTGAAAAAATTGTTTAGTTCAGGAGTTCTAGATGGCGTTATAGTAGAAAGATAAAAGTTCCTAATTATAAGTTAATTTCCAGAGATAATATTATATTCGAGCACTACTTCATCAATGTTTTGTCATGACGTTGTCACGTTAAACTACCGTCCGTAAACCGCCTTTACAGACGACCCTTTTTTTAATAAACGTTCCTTTTGGTTCAACAAAAAAAAATTCCAGCATAAAAACTCGGTTATGATTTTCTTATGTGGGTGCCACAATATTCTTGCCTGGGGCATCAGTGGCTCTAACGCCGGCACTGGTTCTAGGGAATATATTATTATATAATAAATATCTATTGTATATTTTTGGGATTTTATGGAACTTCTAAATCGTAGAAGAAAGTATAAACTGTGGGTTATTAAAAACAAAGTTTTTTTGGAATGCGATAGTTTCAGAAACTACCTAAGTAATTCGTATCATTCAGTTTTTACCAATACATATTATTTGCAATAATGTGTCTGTCTGAACACTCTGAACGCTTTGCCTATAACAAGATCCGCATTTTGTTGTGTATCGTCAATATGTAGTTTAAGCCGATTAAATTTTATATAATCACAGATGGTCAAGACCTGTAACGTTATATAAATCTATAAAGATATAACGAAGAATCTTAACAGTCATTTAGTTATCTATTCATATCTCTCGCTCATGATGTCTCGAATAATCGAAAGTTGAAAAGCATCATAAATAACAGATTTGCTTTCTATTGACATTTGTTATACATTTTAAGCATATCTAATTGCTATCTTTATCGTTCATCTAGCTGTCCTGCTCGTTGGTCTTGTAAAGCTGAGATAACTTTATCAAAAACCAACTTTTTTGAGTTATGCAAACATGATATAATTCTTGATATAAGGGATAACTCAAAAACTACTGGTCAGATCTCGCTCAAATTTAAGTGGGACCACCTGACAACCTGACAAGCACCAGCTTTCGATTAAAAAAAGAATCATCAAAATCAGTTCACCCAGTCGAAAACAAAAATTAAAAAAATACAGTCCAATTCAATATCTCCTCCTTTTTTGAAGTCGGTTAAAAATAATTAGGCTTGGGCGGTAACGCATCGGTGATGCCTTTAGTGTAGTTGATGTCCAGGAGCGATTATATTAGCATTAGATTACTTAAGTATGTCTGTTAGTTTATCGACTATTTACATAAAAAAAAACAAATGTGTTAATCAAGTTATTCACCCGATATTTTTCATGGCCTTCTTTCGACACCGTTATTTGGTATAATTAAATGTCCTTATACAAAGTTAAGATTGTAAAACAACATGCACTAATCGACATATTTAAATATTGACATTTAGAATGTATAAATAGGTTATAAACTATATCTAATTTACGACCGAATTTCGTAATGTTAGTTGGATGTGTAAATTATAACAATTTTATAGTATTTCTTAGTAGCTACCCTAGCTTAGCCCCTACGTTTAAAAACCACTAGGATAAATCTGGGGATAGCGAATATTGGGATCATAATACGTCGTGAAAATTCGGATCTGTTTTAGGAACTGTCACGACGAAATGTCAGTGTGAAGAATAAACTAATTAAATATATTGTTTTATTACTAATATAGATATACTATTATTTCTTCTGTAGTTTTATCAGAACATTATTTCCCGACGAACGTCAAACCGACATTATATCAAATTAATGATATTCAGCACGTAATTTTGAAAATACATGTACGTCAAATATGGCTTGTGATGAATTATAAATCTGAAATATCAGTTTTTATCGTAATGAAATTGAATTGTAAACCGAATCATCAATGATGGATGTGGGAACCAGCCGGAAAACATTTTGCTTACGTTTAGACTACATTTTGTAATAAACTTTTCCCCCTTAACTGAAGCTTCCTCGCATACTGGAAGGAGACTCGAGCCCAGCAGTGGAATAGATTGTAATGATGATGATTAGTAAACTTTTAGTGATAGCTGACGGCTCACACCCTATGCCACAGTACCATATTCGATTTTCAGTTGCAATGTGTGTGCTTAATGCTTATATTTTCCGCAACACATGAAATCTTGGTACAACGATGATACAAAATGAATAAATTGGTACAAGTCTCCTGATAAGTCCCTTCCGACCTTTCCGACTTCGTGGTAGAGGAAAAATAACATCCATAAAAGTTAACAAAAATCCTACTCAATAATAATTTGTATTTGAATATTTTGAATCCAGCAGAGTTCGTACCTACAGTAAAAACAAAATAAAATGACCAAAACCAACTACAACCAGATAAAACCAGATCCAGATACTTAACGCGTGTTTACAGGTGTAAAATGTTCTTATCATTGTGGCGCCGAATTACAAAAATAGCCCGAGAAGATTCCCAGAAGGCCCCGAAGAGGCCATTAATGAAAATCTGACATACATACAACCATCTCGACCTTTACATAAACCTGTTTTGAACCCTTGTCGTAAATTAAACTAAGAAATGGTAACTAAGAAAGATGTAAGTGAAAGATGTTAGTAAACACATGTTTATGTCTTGAGAGCCAGTTCCTTCTTTTTGTTTGCTGATGTCCATGGGCGACGATAGCCACTTACCATCAGGTGGATTGTCAGCTCGTTTGCCAACTATTTCCATAAAAAAAACACAGCTATATAGGCTTCTCACTACTCACGATTTTTATATTTTTGTTTGTGGATAAAACTGTGGAGGAAATGCTTCAATAACTTTTGTTATTAGGTATACATATAAAGTGGTGTGTGACCTAGGTGTGTGACCGCAAAACCTAAAAAAGTAGTTGATGAAATAACTTGAATTTCTGTAAAAATGTATCAGGATCGTCAGTACGTTTGTCGTCTAGTTACCTACATAAAAAAATAAGATTTAATGTTTATAAATCATGAAATTAGCTTAATTTTCACTTATCTAAAAAACAAAAATTCAATCAGACGAATCTGTTTCAGCATTAGTATTTTAATGTAAATTTCACACTAACAATTTAAAAGTTCTTACAAATAAACTTTTAAGGCTAAGTTTTGCTCGCTTATCTCTTCCCTCTGTAGTGGAGACGCGTACACAAGCATCCAGATCAACCGAGTAGATATGCGCTTGCAACCAATAAATAACTAGAGTGGCTAAATACCGCTCAAGGCTTTGTTGCGATAAGCTATTTATTTTATTTCATAGAAGCACAAAAAAGCTTAGATATCTCACAATCTGAACAGCTATAAAATGTTTCCGGTAGGTACCTGTCGATTGATTAATTGAATGAAAACCTTTAATTCAACCTTGCAGCGCAGTTTATGACCTGAAAGGGCCTCGTTGAGTTTTGTTGGAGAAAGTGTGGCAGGTGCTTATTCTCAGATCCCTCTATCTCTCTCTTTATCTATCTTTTTCTCTCTTTCACTCAGGGTCTCTTGTGTGAATGTATGTGATCAAAATGATATATTAGCAAGTAAGCACACTCTATTTAAAATGTTTCGTGTAGGAGTTTTCTGTAGATCATAAACAAGTGAGAAAGACTCGGATTAATATCTGATTTGTCTTTGAGAACTTTATGAAGAACGAATACACACTAATTAAGAAATTTAACCAAACAATATTTTAATTTACGAGTATTATTATAATAATTAAATGCATGCTGTGTTCATCTATAATTGTGTACCTTGTATTGGTGGACCTTAAATAAATAAATATATAACACCAAACTTACTAAAATATAGAATAGGTACAGAACCCAAAACACATGACCGACTCGGTTCTAACGCGTTCCCGAGAATCTGTATGGTATCAGTACCAATTAAATACAGATCATATGACGGCAAGACACAAAAAGTTTATAGAACTGATTACATAAACAGGAAATGACTTTACATTACGATTACAACCAATTAGTAGATGAGATTGTTCGAATCCGGCTCGAAGGACCATCAAGGTTGTATAAAACGATTTAGCAGGATTCTAAGTTAACGTTGTCTATGGAATATTATAAGGCCTAAAGCTGGCATTGTTTTCCAGTATAGAAGTCGGAAATCGTTGGTTTTTATGAACTAGAGCTTTGCGTAATTTACTTACGATAAGCAAAATGTGACTCATTTTGTACTTAAACAATATCAACCACTTTCAACTTTCGCAAACAAATATTTCAACTACAGCCGTAATTTCCGAGTTCGCAATACTTCGCAATATTCTTTACCTGCATTGTCACACACGTGATACCTTGGTTTTTATATAAAAAATATTTATAAGATAACAGCTACAAAATAAGCTAAAGTTTTCGTGTATGCAAACAAGGGCATCTTTTGGCGGCCATGAAGATGACGTTCACAGTATGCAGTGCCGGATTTATATTTTTTATGAGTGTAGGCCAATTTATTACTGCCGCCCCATGTACCTCTCTAAAATAATAATTTTCCATTCATAGTAAGGAAGGCACTAAATAAGTCACTAAGAAAGTGCATAAAAAACAAGAATTACAATTTTTTACGACACTTTAATAACAAAATCATCTATAATATAATATCATCTTCTAAAATGTGCCGCCCCTAGGACGTTGCCGCCCCTAGGCCGCGACCTATACGGCCTATTGACAAATCCAGGACTGAAGTATGTGTAATCCAATACATGACTAACCCATTGCTGTCCAACAAGAAAACCTTCCTTGGTAACTTCTCCAGTACATCTTACTAATATTATGAATGTCAAAGATTACTAAGGTTCGCACCCTCAGTGGAAAACAGCATAAGTCGTCTTACGTTGAATTTAACTTATTAATATGATTGGGAAGAGGGACAAAAGCGGCATGCTCAATTTTTTTCAAATTTTTATCATTAATCTTGACGGTTTTGTGCAAGAAATCGTAATGTAAATTCCTTTGACTACTTGATATTTTAACAATTTTTATGTTCTCCTGTAAAAATGCAATTTTCAACTTATGCCTTTTTTCCACTGAGGGTGCGGTATGGATGTCTGTTACAATCACGCCAAAACTACTGACTGATTTTTGTAAAATTAGGCACTCAGGTAGACCAGGACTTAAAATAAGATATAAAGGTACTTATTACCATATAAGGGTACCATATAAGATATAAGGGTACCTATTACTCCGGAAAACGCGGGCAATATCGCGGGCAGAGCGCTAGTTATAAAATATGGGAATCAGTTTAGACTTGTCGGTTACTAGGTAAGAATAGAGAAGACGTAATTATAATATTACGAGTAACCGCCCTCGCTTTGCTTCGGTTTTCTTTATTTTTTACACCTTGGGTTACAATATTGGAGTTTTATTAAGGATCCCAAATTTTTTTGAAAATATAATATAGCCTATGTTACTCGGGGATAGTGTAGCTTTCCAACAGTGTAAGAATTTTTCAAATCGGTTCAGTAGTTTCGGAGCCTATTCAATGCAAACAATCAAATCTTTCCTCTTTATTATTAGTATAGATAGATAGATAACGCCAAACCACCGTCACTTAGAATATAGGTAACACGATTATCGCTAGAAACACTTAGGTTTCTTAGAATAATTTTCCTCCATATAGTTGTTTGTTAGATATTATATAGGTATTGTATGCAGATGGCTGACAGGAAGCAGTAGAACAAACCGGTCCTATCGCGTTACATAAATGTGATTGGACCGCCATTTTAACATGGCCAGCAGGGCTGTCGACTAGATGACATTTTCTTTTTTTTATAGAAAGAGCCGGCAAAAGAGCTGATGATCCACGTGATGGTAAGTGGCTATCGTCGCCCATGAACAAGACCCATTCAAAAAGACTTTGTTTTTCAATATGTCAATATTTTTGTACGAGTGCCAACCCTAATTCATTGGTAATATCAAGACAAAGTGGTCAGCTACATTTGTTTTACGGTTCTTTCGTATTAACATTTGCTTAGCCTTAATTGTTCAATCACTCCATTTTAAAGGTAAGTACTTTTTTCCACTGACATACGTAAAACAATATTATGAATACTTAAACGTAATGTCCCTCCTTACTTCGCTTCAAGATACAATCCTACTATTCTACTAATCCTACTAAAGCAAAGCAAAGCAACAAGCCATAACTGTCCCACTGCTGGGCTCGGGGTCTCCGCTCAATTGCGAGGGGTTCCTATAGTCTACCACGCTGGCCAAGTGCGGATTGGTAGACCTCACATACCTTTGAGAACTTTATGGAGAACTCTCAGTACCTGCACACGGTTTCCTCACGATGTTTTCCTTCACCGAAGCAAGTGATAATTAACTTTTAATACGCACATAATGTTTGAAAATTAGAGGTGCGTTGGCACCGTGCCTGGCGGATTTGAACTCGTGCCCAACGCCAAACAACACCAAGCAGCAAGTGCCATCCAACGTTTTAACCGCTAGGCCACAGGCTAGGCTATCACAGACTGCTGTCCTACTAAGGGAACATACCAAAACCACGTGCCTCATTTAGGGGGAGGAGGGGGGTCTTCAAAACACCACGATTGGTCACAGAGGGGGGGGGGGGTTTAGGTTTTTGTCACGTAGTCAATATTTTAGCAACCATTGCGCCACAAAGTCGTCAAATAAAAGCAAAATAATTATTTTTAACTTTGTTTCTGCAAAAAAGTATTGAAAACCGTATTTATCAATTACCACATGAAAACTAGGGGGGAGGGGGGTCTTCTCATATACTACGGATGGTCACGAAAGGAGGGGAGGGGGGAAAAAAGTTGGAAAAAATG
The DNA here is from genome assembly GCA_963932265.1 of Thymelicus lineola. NCBI lineage: Eukaryota > Metazoa > Arthropoda > Insecta > Lepidoptera > Hesperiidae > Thymelicus > Thymelicus lineola. Next base: position 9,674,970 of record OZ010705.1, on the reverse strand, counting down.
GGTTACGTGGTTTTGGTATGTTCCCTAATATTATATGTAAATGCCAAAGTTTGTGAAGATGTTTGGATGTTTGGATGCTTGGGCTTTCATCACGCACCAACTGTTAGGGTAAATTTTATCCCGGTTAGAGATAACCTACATTATAGTTATAAGTACATTCCCATGGGATGATTTAGACATAATATTTTGTTCATTTAATAATTTAGGAACACAGTTTTATACAGAAAAATTAAACTTAGAGACATTCGTACTTACCTTAGTAGATAAGATCTCTTTTTGTGCACAAATCATAATTATTAATATTGTTAAGCTTTTCTAACTTCGTTTTGTGCAATAAAGTGTAATAAATAAAAAATAAAATAAATATGCTTGTGAAACCAATCTTGTCTTGGTGAAACCGCGGGCGGAATTCTACCCTACTTAGGCATCTTTGACATATGCCTTTGATATTGTCAATAAGTATCTTATCTCGATAGGTATTGAAAAAAAAATGCCATAAACATATCCAGGTGCCACAATAATTTTGCAATGTACCAAAAGTTCAAAAGCCTGAGGTTATCTCAGATCTCTGTAATACGATAGACTGGTCGATATGATACTCATATATTCGGTTATGTAACGCAATGATAATATGTTACGGCGAAATTAGAGACCCCAATATACAGTTTTCAAATTGAACTATGTTACTGCGCTATAGGCTACGATTTTATGGTGTTGTGAAGAAATGCGGAATCAAATATTAAGTTTTATTGCACAACTTATATAATGAAGCGCTCACAGGTTGACGCTTATGTCAATATTCGATAGAGTTAAGCAAGAGCCAGGTCATTGGTCCAATTTAAACAAAAAACGCTTCGAAGGTAGTGTACCAACTTGGCTATGGGTCTTGAAAAATAAATTTGAATTTTAACAAAAAAAAATAACTTCAAATAAACTTCAAATACGAGTAACTTCAAAGAAACGGTCTTCGATAAACCTATATCAAAACTGCCATAATGAAGGTATACCTATAATATTTAAGGAGCTCCCTCAGTTTATCATGCATACCGGCACCAAAAAAATTCGAAATAATATGGGATCAATCTGGAAGTATACCCTTTCAAATGAAACAAAAATCTTCTAAATCAGATGATCAATGAATGAGTTGTGAGGTAACAAACATACAAAATACAATTGAATTGAGAACCTACTTGTTTTTAGGGTTCTGAAGTAAAATCGGAACCCTTATAGTTTCGCCATGTCTGTCCGTCCGTTCGTCCGTCCGTCCGTCCGTCCGTCCGTCCGTCCATCCTTCCGTCTGATAAGGAAAACTATCACGGCTATAAGTAGTTAATGAGTAAAATAGTCGATAAACTTAAAGTACTTCGGAACCCTACATTGCGCGTGACCTAACACGCACTTCCTCGGGTTTTTTTAATGTCGGTTAATATAATACGCCTTAAATATGGCAATAACTTAACCCGTTTAAAAACGTAATCTTACTGGTCTTTATTCCTAAAGTACGATGTGCATTATCCATTATTTATTAGTTATGGTAAAGGTAAGCTGGCTTATTTAGCCAACTTCAATGGATTAATATGAATAACGAAATGAATATTACCTACTCTTGAAAATCTCACTAGATACCGTAGCTTGCCAGTTGTTCTGAAAGGTCTGTGTCAGAAGATTCTCAGTCAGAACCAATGATGTCAGAACAGACTTCGGCGCTTGACTCTTTAAGCGATGTTATAAATTAGTCGGTGGGATCTTTTAATATACCAGTATATTTAAGGAATGCATTCTGAACAAACAGATTTATGATATTTTGAGCAAAAAATAGTTATTATTACGAGTATGTTCAGGCACAGATGTATATGCTTTTGAAACACAATTTTACTATAATAACACAGCATCGATTGTGACGTAACGTCACCTTAAGAAGATTATGAAACCTCGGGTCAAGTACTAGGACATCATAAATGCAAGCACATGCAATAATTGTAGACAGAGACGCTACTTATAAATTGTGTGTTAGAATGAGAAGGCGATATACTAGTACGCATGTGCAAACGAGGTGGGAAGTAGGCGGTGACTGTTTGTAACATCTGTTGTAAGCACATCTCAATTAACTATCAATTTATAAGCAAAAAAGATGATACAGGTGATTCGAGATTGAAGCTTAGCTCATTGAATCGACATTCCTGTTTTGCTGACAATTTACATATTAATGTTTAGCCCATTACATAGATTCTCAGGTCGACTTTCTAAGCTTTAGTTTAAACTTATTAATTACTAACCTTTACTAACTAAAAGGCGTGGCATTGTCATTGCCATTACATGGCATGTCATACTCGGGTGGCGGTTTTTTCGACACGTCAAAAAATGTTGATTTTGTTGGCCATATCTGCGGCCTATTTCGAAGCTGACTGACTATACATGATCAAGTTTACTTGTCAAGTTTGCAGCGAACTTGATGCGGCATCCAGTTTGCATGAGAAAATCTATATAGCCAGATAGCCATACACCGTCAAGTTTACTGAATGAATAAACTTGATCATGTATGACCAGCTTTATAATTCACATTTCGGCGCAGCCCTTAACATTAACGCAGATATAACAGGGGCTTAACACCTAGTTGAGTCTCAATTTTATGCGTTAAATTAAATACTACACTACATTTGAAGGTGACATTACGTAATCAACGGTTCACAGATAAAATTTTGCATTCAGTCAGCATTCAGCATGCCTTTGCCCACGGAAACATTTCAAGAAAATGGCGGTGACTTAAAATGGCGTCACAAGGTCCAATGACCCATTGTCAACAGCATCGAAAGGTCAGGGGAGAAAGGACAAAAATACATAATTAGGAAGTACATAATTTTTAATTTTATTGTAAAATATTCCAAATAATCCCACGAGGAAGCAAGGGTACCGAGTTTTAATTATGTAGTGGATCATGTAATGGATCGGGTCCATTAACTCTTTTCGAGGCCCATTAATTATTAAAGTTGTTCTATTTGAAAATCATTTATGAACATAAATACTAATTAATTAATTCGAAAGTAAGTTTTTTGCAGCGCTAGTCCTATCGGCCTAATATTTTGCATACATACGGAGCACGAAGAAGGAAAAAGATTACCTCGGCAATATAAAATGACAATATAAAAATGGAATATAAAAAATGGCGACCCCAGGCTGAGGGTAAACGCGAGCGTAGCTGCGGGTAAAAGCTAGTACCTAGTGGCAAGAGGCCACCGCCTATCATTTCAAAGGCATTGGCGGTAAAATAAGAAAATCTTTGTATTAACTGGTTTTTCGGGAGACGATTTAATGGTTCATTTTAGAAAGAGCAGTCTAGCTGAACTTACCTTTACCATTATCGAATCGTCATGAATTGAGTAGCAGGAGGCTCTCCCTCCTGATGGAAGAAGGGATCTCTAATAAAAGTAGAGACTAGTCACCTTTACTTCGTTTATTTGTCAGCAGAAATCAAGATGAAACAGACTTAGATAAACTCAAATAATACACACATTCCAAACCTCAACTGATTATATAGCTCCAAAATTTCCCATTAAATCGAATCCTTATAAAAATCCTCTCGAAGCCGACTCCGAAACACACCAGGGGTCGTATTGCGTCGAAATGGTCGTTTTACTCAATTTCACTACCAAAAGACCCCCAAATTGGGCGAACCAAATCACAACAAGCGCCGATATTTTAATGTTAGCGAACCTTCGATGAATTTTAATAGCACCGACGCCATTTTGTATCGTAAATACCTCACGATACGACCACGATTAAATTTACTGTATGCTATTAATCCTACTTACTACCATTGAAGTATAATGTCATAGAACAGACATCTCGAACAAAATGTGTCCCGCCGGAAGGTTCGATTTTCAAAATTGAGCCCCCGTCCTCCTTTCAAAATCGAACGAATCCATTGAAGATTGAAGCCACGTGGCGCCAATGCATTGGGACATACATGGTGTTCGCGGTGTCGGTTCTATACGCTAGTAATAATACTTCAATGCTTACTACTAATATTATAAATGTGAAAGTGACCACCATGGTCTACACGGAATACAGAATATCTGACGGTATCATAGTTTAGACGCGGAAAAAGTAACGCATGGGTAATGGCTGTGATGTTGCTAATGTCCAATAGTTTACGAATGGATGGTTAGTGGAGGTGACTTCATACAATTCGATGGCTAGACTGAAGGCTTTACTTATGTATTATTATATCTTCTGTGACTTTACATGAAAAACTATATTTTCCCAGTCATATTTTAGTACAAAATAAGCTGTTTGAATATGTTAGCTTATAACGCCGATGTACTAGGTTTTGCAGTTGTATACAGGGTTATTTGTAACTCGACGTATTCCTGGCGGGAGCTGATGAAGGAGCCAAAATGCAATATATTTGATGTTCATTTGTATGAGCAAAAAAAAAATCTTGCTACTTGTGGAGATATTTGCAATTTAAACTTTTTTCGTTATTTACCCCGCTTTTTGCATTTAGGTACAAATTGAAAAAAAACTACGTATGGTATGGTTATTATTTAAAATTACTTTTCTAACTAACACTAATAAAGCCTTATTAAGATGAAAATTCCTTCAGAATGAAAAACTACGAGCTACAATGATACTAGGCTTACAAGTTATTAAAAAAACTTGCCCATTTAATCAGCTTTTTAAAAAGGTATTAATGTTAATCCATAATTATGTCGCTCGTAATTGTTTTGTAAATTAATTGAGCCGTTTGTACTAATGACGAAATAAATCTTAGACTTGACTTTGACTTTGATGTTAGTTATAGAATATTTTGTGCATCCGGCTTAAAATTATCAAAAAAGTCGAATCGTAGTCGTCAGTTACAATGGTTTCTTCAACCAATAATTCATGAGCAAACACTCGAAATACGTAAAAAAAGATTAGTTTTTATCTCGTTAAAATTTTGTGCGTATGATACATACGTATATACCTAAATATACGAATGTGTGTGTGTTCACACCAATCCTGTTTAGGATGGTGCCTGTTCAATGATCTCAATACGCCATTAAACACACGCCTAAGCTACGTCCGTCTGTGTTATTTTATTTGTTTGCAGAAATGTCGAATATGAAACCTTAGTCTGTATATTTTTTTATGAAAATAGCCGGCAAATGAGCTGATCATCCACCTGACAGTAAGTTTCTATCATCACCCATGGCTTTTTCCACTATTTATTTAAAAAATCCATAGCGCAGAGGAGCTCTCGGTATAGGTACTTGATAGAACCATGTCTTGTAGAATCCCAATGAGGTACAGACCTATATCACATCAAAAAAGCAACTTTAAATTTCGGACCCATGATCTCAATAAATCATTCTAAGTTAAATATCCGACTACTGGTTTTTAAGTTTTACGCATTCTGAATTTAGAACTTTAAAGCGGCCATTTTATTTCGCTGTTCAAAATTTTAAAACATTCAAATGCTACTGGGTTTGTAACGGTAACAACTACAACCTACTACAACCTACACTACGGTCGCAAAAACCTGGACGAAACTATGCTGATACCTGGCCAGGGATTTACATTTTTCAAAAATCGAATGATGTAGTTTTAGTTATTTATTTATTTATTACGAGTAACCGCCCTCGCTTTGCTTCGGTTTTCTTTATTTTTTACACCTTGGGTTACATTATTGGAGTTTTATTAAGGATCCCTAATTTTTTGAAAATATAATATTGCCTATGCCTATTGAGGTATGCCTATGTTACTCGGGGATAGCGTAGCTTCCCAACAGTGAAAGAATTTTTCAAATCGGTTCAGTAGTTTCGGAGCCTATTCAATGCAAACAATCAAATCTTTCCTCTTTATAATATTAGTATAGATTAGAAGGGTATGCTTCGAGATTTGTATCACATTTTTCGAAATTCAGTCCTGATTAATACTCCAAATTATATGACATAGTCACACACTGTGATACATATGATAACAGTCGTTAAGCTATGTAGGAGGCCCTCGAGCGGTTTGAAAACTTCCAACACTCGGGTTGGCCACTAACCAATCCGCACTGGAGCAGCGTGGTGGAGTATGCTCTAGGCCTCCTCAAGGGGAGAGACCCGTGCCCAGTAGTGGGCCATTAATACTACACCTATATGACTACTGTCTACTTAATGTCATCAAATAGAGTTTCATTGACTGTCAAAATTAATCTCTACTAGGTGTGGCTAAAAATGTGTTATTCATAAAACGAAATACGAAGTTATCTCGGGGTTTGCCAAAAGCTTTTGTTCAAACCGTGTCAAACTAGGCAAACCTAGGAGCACCGGAGTTTCGAGGTTTGACTATATTATAGTATTAGATTAGACTGTGTAGTGTGTATATGTTAAACATTAACATAGTTACATAGATAGTAGATACAGAAGCACGAGGACTACCAGTAGAATTAAAATAAATTATCTTAATGTGCTGAAAAATAAGTGAAATGAATCAAAGTAATTATACGTCGGAAGCGCTCTTTGATACGAATCAGGTATTTACTTCCAAATTGCATCCAGTTTAACGGAGAGCAGACATTTTGAGATAATGAATGGTGCCATTAGTGTACGATAATTATAATATATCATACAGCGTAAAACTCTTAAGTAATACCGGCTCCAAAGTACTTTATTTGTAAGGGTAATTGCCCTGATATCGCATGGAAACTTAGGCAATATTATTTAATCTGTTGTTACTGCGTATTCCTTAGTAGGTACTGACACGCGAATAAATGGACGGGCTTTAAATATTGTAGAATGAAAACACACAGCACCAAAGTTACCTGAAGCTTACTATATTTCATCAGTGAAAACCACATCCAAAGCGGTTACGGCCTTTTCTGAAAACAGAAAAACAAACAAACCGACAAATAGACGAAAAGAAAATGATTGTTACGGAATCTATTGCATTGTTAAATACCCCAACAATTATTAATTTACAGTAAGTTCTTCTGGAATATCTTCTATGTACACATCGTCTAAAGCTGTGTCTATAGTCCATTTTTAGACGATTAGATAATTATATTTACGTTTAAGCGACTAACATATAATTTTATGTCAAGACTGAGTGTAAAACATGCATAAATAATTTCCTAATAACTCTATTACACCTTTACTAATGTGGAAATCATCAAAGCAATCAGAAATTGCAGATGAAACAAACATGAGTCTACACCTCGCGCGAGTGTTCTATCGTCGGCGAATAACTTTTCATTCGATCCGATGATAATATTGTAAAAATCGTCAATAAAATCCGACCAAGTGCGTGTCAGGCCACGCGCAATGTGGGATTCCGTGTTGTAAATTTATGGACTGATTTAGTACTTGAGCTATCATATCTGTAATCAATGATATTATAATATTAAAAAGAGGCAGATATGTCATAAGCGCGCGCGTTGTGTGACTCAAAAAGTTCCCAATTGGGAACTCTTATTCAGGTGAAGAAAGAGATAAGCGATGTAGTTTTGACGCGAGAGCGATAAAGACGTGCGATAAAGCAATAAAGCATGCCTTGCGGACATCGGAACAGATTTTTCGGTTGATTTGTAAAGGCATAACGTATCTATATTTATTTAAACATCATTGGCTGTAATACTTTTCCTTTTAAATTCATGATAATGCTACTGTTGTGAATTCTTTACATGCTCAACACCTACCATTTAGTTGGCAAGAGGGACACTCACCTTAACTGTAAAAAAAATAGTACTTTCAAGCCCAATATGTCACAAACGGACCGCTGAATAGAAAAATGGTCTTTGCTAACCAATAATAATTTTGAAAGTTTACGCTACGAAAAAGAGTCATTACTGACATCATTACATAAAATATTATGTAATTTCCATAATATAGTATCTTATAATATTATTTCATGCATTCTGTGTTAAGTATACATAATATATCTAATATGTTTTTATATTTTAAAAGTTCCTAGTAGTTTTAAAACAAGTGCAGCATCTCGCTTGAATGTGACAATGAGACACAAAATTAACGTACAATGTAGGTGTCGCTAGTAGTGGGTGCACGTGGGCTTCAAGGCGGCGACCTTCAACGACCTCCTCAAATATTATGGGTTCCTGGTATTTCTGCTCAGCTGTGCATCTCACAAGGGCGTGTAGGCGAGAGTATTTAAGCGCCGTCGCCCCCAAAGTTTCTTCATAATTAATGCCAAATAATGCAATTATCAAACGCGAAGGTCTGAGTTTGTGTACGCACTCATTTTCAGTTATATTACAAGTTATTTTATCAGTTGCTTCAGTGAAGGAAATCACGGCCATGCCTAAGGGGGGTCTATAAATCGTACTTACTTAGGATTTGCTCAGCACTTATAAACCCGGCGGTTTGTGTGGATCCTAAGTGATCGACAAAGTTACCAGCAGGCGCTGTCAGTAGATGGATGGGTGGTGGCTAGTTGCAATAATTTCTCGAGCATTTCCATGGTTCGGAGGACAAGTAAAGCCGTCGATCCCGGTTGTTATCGTAATAGTCATTTAGCCATGTCGGCGGTCCTCAGGCGGCATGAAGACTTCCGACACTTGGGTTGGCCCTCCAATCCGCACTGGAGTAGCGAGGTTGAGTATGCTACAGGCCTCATCAAGAGAAGAGGCCCCTGTTCAGTAGTGGACCATCAATGGGTTGAAGCCATTAAAATGCCTAATAGTATTAGTAATAGATACTTCGAATTCGGTCGTGTTTGCTAATGCGAAGTGAAGGTAACTTTACTAGTGCAAACTAGTCAATATACACTTGAAGTAATAGACTCTTAAGTAGGATTCAGTGTAATAGTCCGTGTAAGTAATTTGTAATGTTACAGGGGTTTTGTAACATTACAAAATGCGGAGAATTTCAATGTAGAGCGTCACTTAAACGTCAATATATCGTAATGTTAATGCTCCTTCAGTAAAAGTCGATAGCTGGCGCAAGGTACGAGATAATAGTGGTTTTTGCTGCAAAAGTTGTGAGCTGATGTGAATATAATTATATTTTAGTAAAGCGCGTCGAGTGCTTGACTTACATTAGAGGCGTTGTTTATTGATGTGATTAGTAAATAAAAACGTAATCTATACTAATATTATAAAGAGGAAAGATTTGATTGTTTGCATTGAATAGGCTCCGAAACTACCGAACCGATTTGAAAAATTCTTTCACTATTGGGAAGCTACACTATCCCCGGGTGACATAGGCTATATTATATTTTTTTTACTATTTTTCCCGAAGCGAAGCGAGGGCGATTTCCTAGTAAGATATAAACGTAATAATCAAAAAAATTGCTTGATGTGATATAGCAGACCATCTAATTTAGAATAGTTTAACTTTCGAAGACTTCTTTTTTAGCGTTCCGAAAAAAAACAAAAAACGAAACCCTTATAGGATCACTCGTGTGTATGAGCGTCCGCCTTTCACAACCGATTTCTCCATAACTACTGGACTAACTAAATTGAAATTTGGTACTCGTGTGTTTTTTGTCACCCAAAAGGGAAGGTATATACGTAAACTACTGAATTTTGAAAAAATATATCAAAATAAAAACATGAGAGGTGTCAAGGGACACCCGGATGGAACGAAGTTCCTTGTCGTACGGCGTAACTCGTACAACCAGGAGGATGATGAGTGCAGGAGCAGCGTGGCCGCAGTGAGAGTGTCGGCGGGGGGGGTTTACGGAGTAAAACACGTAGCCGAGCTGACTGTGGTAGTTTATTGCACTGACTGGGAGTTAATTAACATGGGTTGTTATTGGTGTCAAAAGTAGGCAAAGTCACGTCTCGTACATGTCCACGGGCTCTGCGCGCCCAGCTAGATTCCTACGTGCTTGGTGCAAGGTCGCTGAGCCAAGCACAATGTATGAGTGTTTGTTAACTCGTACATTCCTTTCGATTTAAGTATTGTTGAATCACGCTAGTAGCGCCATCTCTGTAAAACTCTCTGAATCACTTCAAAAAAAGTGTCGTCATTCGTAAGAATCAAAAAGTGTCGTATTTTTCCGTCTAGCCCCCTTTCACAACGTGCGATAAGGAACTTCGTTCCAAAAACTTTTTTGTAAACCGTATGGTGTGGCATGAAATGCTGATTGTAAGGATCTCAAATATGTTTTTGTAGGTGTAGTTCTGCAATGGATAGTTTAAAAATTATTCAAGAAAAACGAAAATTAAAGACAAAATTGACCATTCCCCCACCCCCCTTATTTTCGAAACTACTGAGGAAAAATACGGAAAATAGTTCTTTACTTATATATTACAGGAAAGCTTATAAGATGGTCTTAAAAAACGGCAAAAATAAATAAAATAAAAAATAATTGTAAAAGAACCCTCTCCTCGCGAGATTAACTCGCACTTGTCTGGTTTTTTTATGCTCTGTAAACAAGCAGACGGTCATCTGATGGTAAGCGATGAAGACATTATGTATTTTAATTTCAAAGTGCTCCGCTCATAACTTACACCCACTTAAAGCTCAGTGACCAGTGTCGCAAGCGCTGACCAAGTGCTTGGTCTACTCGCAACACTTGTAAGCGGACGACTCTCGCAGTTTTGTAATGAGGTATTCCCACATAGATTCTTGGCCTTTTACTTAATGTTGTCTCGTTTATCTGTAGAAATTATGGACTATGTATTATTATTACTCGACTATTTATGCCTATTTACTCTTTCCTTCCCAATCGTTTCGCTCTTGACTGAGTGGTCGTGGTCGTCATGTAGTGGCTTTACTGGAGATGTAATTGTCCTCACAATCTCTCGGCATTTCGCTCGATTGGTCGCAATTTTGGTGCACTCATGCAATGATGCCCTTAGCTGATTTAAATTTGTTGGTATGGATCTGTGATCTACCGCGTGGTTTGGTACCCTCCACTCTGCCTTATCATTCAATATCCGGATGACCGAGCTTTGCTCAGTTTGGTGTGGCTTAACAACGCCATTTACTGAAGTACCTTTAGTATTGCTACTTGCCAATAGATGTAAGGAAGAGTATATTGTAGAAGTTTATCATTGCCTGAAAACACCGATAAAACGACATTTTCTAAAAATGAATCCTAGCTAGATCGATTTATCGCCCCCGAAACCCCCTATATACTAAATTTCATGAAAATCGTTGGAGCTGATTCCGAGATTCCAATTATATATATATACAAGTATTGCTCGTTTAAAGGTATTAGATATAGTTCATCTATATTGCCGTATTAAGACGACCTAGAATACTAACCACAATCCCTGCACAAATCAGGGTTTTTAAAGAGACAACAGAGGCCGGCTCAGTGAGGGCTCCACGTAAGGATTATCAATATTATTAATAATTCATTAATATTGTATTCCAGCATCATTCTAATGTTTTGTGTACATATTTGCCGGATTACAATGAAGAGTTAAAAAATTATTAAGTCAAAGTAACATAATGTATTTTTGTTTCAGAAATGTGGCGTGGTTCATGACTTCGGAAATAAAGAGGAACAACAATACAGCACCAATGTTTTCAAACAATATACGGAGGTAAATAAAATGTATTACTAAGCAATTGAAAATAATGGTTAAATCCACGCTTTTCCACAATTTGATAGTAAAAAAATCAGAAGACAATAATTTCGCGATTAATAATGCTTATTCTCGAAGTTAAAAATTCTGTAGACATTAACAATACTTTTAAGAATAATCTCAAACACCCAAAAAATTAACAATAAACCTACACAAATAAAATAAAACAACTGATACAGTTGACAAAACTGTTCACAGATAAACATATCGATGTTACCGAAACCGAACACGTTGTAAACGATACCGACCGAGGTACCAGTAACCGGGTACCTCTGTACCCAATGACTGATGAAACTGGTATCAAGGCAGACAACGCCGATGGCGATGAGGTAGCCAAGCCCGAAAATACTAGAAACGATAACGATACCGAAACGAAGGAGCCGAAAGAGGGTAAACAGAGATCGGTGTCCTTCAATAGAGACGTACATGTGAAAAGATTTGGTGAGTCGGAGAATGTTTTGGGGGTAGTCTGTCTTTGGTACCGGCATGAACCTTCACATCGTCGTTTTTCATTGTATTGGAAAAATTAGGGCATTTTTTTTTATTTTAGTTAAACTGCATTCAAATTGGTCCTAATCGAATTTGGTTCATCGGTTATTCCTGTGCTTAAACTTTTGTTATTGAGTTTTTAAAAATTCTTGTTGATTTTCAAAATTTGGTGGTTTCAATTCTGTCACTCACGTATAAATCTTTAATATCGATTACTTTATGAATTAAATTTGAAATAAGTGGAGAATAAACTTGATTCAAAATTTGAAAATTGTCTTCAAACTTAGTACTATTAAAATATGTGTCAAATTGAACATTAACAAATATTTAATAAAAAAATCGACCAACTTGAATGTAATTTAAAAAATGAAAAAATTATAAGGAAAATGTCAATCATAAAGACAAAAAACAATGATGATTAAAAGCTATAAATTCTATGTGAAGGAAGTGCCATATAACCTACTAATTTTCACGTAACCACCGGACAAACAAATAGAAGAAAAATACTTGTAGATAATTAAACCGATCACACGTTAACAACAAATCGATTAATAATCTTGACTAACTGAGAATGTGAGTGACTAATTCTAACAATGACAAATCTGTAGATATAGATGTAGCGAATAACAATATATTTGTATGTAATTTGTCTTCGTTATCTTGTACGCTTCAACATTTACCAACTGTTCTTATCTTTATGTTAGTAGTATCTATGTAACATCTGATGTAAACCTTAAAAGGCATTTGAAAAGCCGCAAGTACAAAGACATGCTAGATAATAGACTCAAAAAATTAAAACTGTCTACAGTCAAACCGCGTAGGCTAATTTGCATTAATATGGAAACTATGTAAATAAGTAAAGTCAAGAATTTTCTCTTCAAACGCTTTAGCAATTCAGAAGAATAATCTTAATAAATTGTATGTATATTTTTTTCGCTTTCTATACTTTACTATTCTTCAGCTATGACAAGCAGATATAGATAACAAATCACGACATTTTTTTTGACTCCCAAATTATTTAACATCGTTTTTTCCTCTCTCATGCTTCTTTTTTTGTTTCAATTGGCCTGTATTCTGATTCATATCAATGCTGACACGTCGCAATCTTGAGCATCGGAAGACATTGTTTTTTCTTGTGAGAAAGAACGCGGATGGATGGGTTCGCCTGATTTAATAGCGCTTAATCGGATGCGACCACATATTACGGCAATATTTTTATGATTTATCATTAATTAATTAATTAATTCGCATCCATATACTTTGCAAATAATAATGAATCTTTTAACAAATTTTGCACTAATTTGAACTGTAATAAGTTACTTCAAAAATTTCAAAATTAAGACATAACGTAATATTTTTGGGAAAATATGTAGTATTTCATGGGAAGTCTTTGGGAAAGAAAAGTATAAGAAATCATAAATTCTTCTGCCGGTTCTCTTAAATGAATTATTGACTAACGCTGACAGGGACTGAAAATTACTGCTGCATTAAAATAACCAAGAATCATTTTATTTACTCAATACTTCGAAATGACGTTGAAGGATCAGGTGACTCTCAAAATTATAGATACCGATCAGGGTCAGGATAATCACGATATAAGTGACGTAGCAATAACCGTAAATGTAAACAATATAGAAAAAATATTACCGTAATCGATGAATCGCCTGCAACCGAAACAATTGATTGAGAAATCGATTCATTGAATGCTGTATGCAAATTGGTATGCTAGCTTAATTGCAGCCTTGAATTTAAAAACAAATTCCTGAATTTTGCCTAAGTTTATTACTTTTGTGATACTCTGTGGATATTTTATTGTAAACTTGTTATTTGCGTTTTTATTATTATTTACAGTTACAATACAAGTTTCTGATTAAACGGGAAATCTACTGTTAGTTTGTGTCAGTTGCTTGCATCCTCCTTAATTTTTTTATGTATAAAATTTTAATCATTTGTATTATAATTTAACTCTGCTATTGAAGCAAGTTCAGCTGTGAAAATAATTAATTTATTACAATAATAGAAAATCCACATGTTTAAAATAACCGGAACTTATCATCTTTTACGTAACTCTTTTTACTACCGATTGATACTGATGACTAAACAAATTCAGTAACAACTCAATCAATATCATACGATAATTGATTGACCCCGCTTTAATGACTTTTATAGCCGTAACGTTAAAAGTTTTATTTGAATATTTCAACTTATGTAATGTTTTTATCTCTGAAGACTTTCCGCACCATGATCAAAGTAATCGACAAAATCTTAATATTCACATGAACAGAGTACCCATGTCATTGTGAGGAAATTTGCTAAGTAAATGTATAATTATTATTATTACTTTATGATGCACTAGCAGCTGCTGGATCTGATGCGTGCATAGCACTGCACTTATGTTTAATTTGATATTGATTTATATGTATGTATCGGCGAGCGACCTCTTTGGTTCTACAACGATCGGCCGATGCAGATGCTGTCATGCAAGAAGAGTCATGAAGAAAAAGTAATACATGTTTAGAAGAAGGAATATGTCAATCCATTTGGATTTGGAACATACATGGGATTTGATTATTGATCACGGAGTAGTATTTATATTGATGTTAACGTAGGAAAACTGGAAATATACCATGAAGCAAATTAAAAGGAACATCATTTCATAATAAACACCATGGAATACCGCTTTCTTCTACATACATATGTATTATGTATGTATACGTAATATCGTGCAGTGTTGGCCAAAATTATATCAATGAAGTCTCTTTAATTTCATATCTATGTACATAGAAATACTTCTTCCAATTGGTAACTTTCAATTTGAAGTTGTTGTCTTTACGAAATCAGAATATTATTTCTTATTATTTCAACCGAGACATATAAGGTCAGAAATGCAAAAATTGGCCATAATTATTGGCAAGTCCGTTAAGGCTGTCGAACATTGCGAGAGCATCGTTAGCAAGATACCTTAAATATAAAACCAGTATCAAGAGGGCTATATTGTATTGCGCATTTTGAATCTTGCAAAATCTTGGCAAGGTCAAGTCTGAAATTAAATAAAGATTTAAGAGCTACAGGTAAAAAGTCTCTTGATTCAGATTTTATGGAGTATTGAGAACAATGAGTGTTTTGGGCAACTATACCATTAACTTATGATAGAACATTAGTGTAAGATTTAACTGTGACTTGTAGGTAAACGATATTATAGAATATAAAACGCATATAAATTAGGGTTATCAGCTGTCCAAATTTTCTGGACAAATAAGGACTTTTAACCTTTTGTCCAACTTTTGATTGACCAGAGCTTTGTTTTAGAGAAGCGTCACTTTTGAAACTTTAAAGAGCGCCAAAAGACCACCTTTTAACATCTTGGACAAGAGCTGTTAAGGACGACGCTGAGAACGAGATATGTGAATTTATAAATATTAAGAGAATGAATCATGTACAATGCGATAGTGACGTAACACCGTACAGCGGCCAAAAAGACACGAGAAGTCCGTGACCTGAGATCGGGTCGTGGAAATAAAATGGTATTTTAGGTATTTCGTGTTGAAACGAAAGACAGAGAAACACCTCTGTCTGAAATAGTCACCGTGTCTTTCCGTGTCCTGATTGAATATTCTATACCTATTCTTATATACAATATAAACTGATACCATCAACAAGATACCATAACAGCACAAAAAACTGCCAGTAACCACAAAGCGTAGCCCAATTAAAGTCATTATCCCAATCGTTACGTAACCGAGAAAAAAGGACTATCTTTCATCTTAACCTTGAACATGTATAAATACAATGTTTTGTTTATCTTGAAGCGTTATAAGACTTATGGGTTAAAGTAGCTGTCAATTAGAACAATTAACAATTAATATTTTCCATGTTGTATTAAATCCTGCAGTCTGCTCTTTACAGAGCTTCTTTTAAGGTGGTTTGCTTGTTGGACAATGCGATTAGGCACTAGGCTTCCCCTTTGTTAACCTGTTAACATTTCGGCCACAATACTTGCATAATTAAAACATATTAAGTAATATGGGAAATATAAATTCACAAGAATATTAAAGCATTAAAAGTACTTTCCGTTTTTTATTCCACTGAAATAGATTTGCTCTATGTATTCTGTAGATAAAGAGTGATTGACATCCAAATCCAATGAAGGACCATCAGACCTATTAATATTAATTACTTCCATATCAAAAGCGTATAAGGTCGAAGATTAATCATTAATATAAAAATTCTCCCTTTCAAAACTATGCAATGTTTGTGTCGCAAACGAATTCTATCGAAGCTGGCAACACCTATCAGGGAGATTACAGATCTCAAAGCTCTGGGGGTTAAACAAGTTTTTACCAATAACCTGCAACGAATCGATAACATCGGGTTTGTGAATGGCCTTGCTAATTGCCTTAATGTTTTGGTGTAAGGCCTCGTTCGACCTTCAACGATTGAAGAGTAAGAACTTAAGAGAAGAAAACTTAGTATTGAAATTTGATTTCAGCCAAAAATATTTTGTATGCCGCATATTATTTAAGTTTTAAGACAGATTGACTTTAATGTAAGTTGTACTATTAGTATCAACAGAATGCTACGTTTTTTCAACTTCACTGGTATCTATATCCATTATAGAATATACCCTACCTATTATACTTCTATGTCTGTAAATATTTAGAATATTTGCAGTCATATTAGATTTTCAAATCTAATTTGAGTTCGTTATAATAATTTTATTGTCTTCAATCATTGTTATTATTCTGTAAATCTAATGTATAAGATATTTCTTACACCAGAATTTTCTTACATTACAAAATAATTAATATTATGTATTAATCCAAGACATAAGAAATAAATTTATAATATTACGTTTACATTATTACTCTCAATTCTGCAAGTAGTATTTAATTTGCAATTCACTTTATTACTTCTTTAAAAAATACCTTTTCATCGCATATCGGTAATAGTGAAACAAGTAGGTTATGTGTTTGAAAACCGTTTCAAATGTGTTAATCACTAGCGAGCGATAGGTTTTCTTCCGCTATTACATTCTGTTTGTTTTGACTACTAACATCGGGTTAAATGCAACTGTGATTGTTAACAAAAATGTTTGTTTGTTAAATTGATATGTTTGCAGCTTAATTTTAAATGAAGATTACATTACATTATATTACTAGTGGTAGTGGTGTACAGACTAGTTAAGAACAAGTGATGGGATGAGATTTCGTGATAGAATTAGGTGATGCTGATGTACGATGGTCAGACCGATGAAGGTTCTACTGTTTGATGTTGGTCTAGTCTCATAATGTGAAAAGGTAACAACTCTAAAGTAATTAAATTCCACGCCATGTTCCTAGTTACCAAAGTAAATGTAATTATTTAGACTCGTTTGTGCAGTTTTCAAACTCAGGCCTTTCGCCGAAACAAACCATCATACCAGCCAGCCAACTAAGGATCATAAGAAGAAAATATATGTTTTGAACAAATCAATAAAAAATCATTCACAAAACACTCCTATTCAAAGTTGAAACAAAAGTAGCCCAAGAGCATTACCCTGAGGTATGCTCCTCTGTAAAATCGGCGGGGGCGGTTCATTTTATAATCTGACTGTTCAAACGTGCCAAAAAAGGCCTCAGATGACGCTAACCGAATCATTCAGACCGCTTTAGTGTCGGCAATGACCTGTACTACAACACTACACTCCCATTTGTGGTCGGCGCTTGCGAAAGCTTCAGACAAATCGGTGATTTAGCATCTTGAATATGCTAATCTAAATTATTGCACCACATTAAGCGTTTATAGTTTTAATTAAATATTAATTTGGTGAAATCTATTATGCAATATTTTCTGTTGGTGTAAATGAGTAGACTATTTATAGGATGACAGTTCCATTATTAATAAATTACGTTCATTTCTTTTTGTGTGTGTGCCAGTTAAGCGGATGATTTTATAAATGTAATTTTGAGTAGACAATAAACTTATTATCTAAACGTTCAAATTCAATGAACCCATTCTCTGTTCTCCTTACTCTTACTTATTTTGTACATAAACCTAAAATTTTATGTCCACTTTGTTTTGCCGGATTATAATGATGACAACCGTTGTTAATGACAACATTTAAACGGCGGCCATGTCCATTAAACATGTCATTCTTCGCAGTTAAATTAGAATCCAAACTTAAAAATACTTTATTCAATGATAAAGCACCTTTAATAACGATTGTACGAACAAAAACAAAATTCAAGTGTTTGGAAATTATTCTAAAGGAATTATTAGGTAGGAATTTTAATACCAATTTAAGATAATTTGACCTTAATTCGTCACGACGCCTACTGGTAAATCATTTGACGGCAAAATTAATATAAGATCGCCTAAAAAGATACAGAAAATTGAATCTCACCTAATTCATCTGTCTGTGATTAAGCTGCCTATTTTGAAACTCTTTATGTATTTATTAAAGTATGATACCTAAACATCAAATGGTACGATTTACAAAAACAAAATAATTTTAGTGTCCCATACGAATGAGTCGAAATATAATCTATGCGGCATATGGTGGTAAAATCATTGAAAAACTCAATGTTGAATTGCTAAGTTGACTTCTTAATTCTTATCATGTTTAGGCAATCTCAATTAGGAATTCGTAAAAAGTTGAATTTTTGAACCCACAATGTTGAATTTCGAAATTTTAGGATTTTTCGAATTGTCATTCACCCACCGACACTCTTGAAGAAAGATTTTTAAGTAGTCTTTGTGTATGCTATAATTTTTTTATGCTACAATGTTTCTTACAGTGACTCTTCAAGGCAGTTCTTTTAAGTTTCGTCAGCTCGTTTATCGGCTAGTTCTTTACAAGATAATCTTAAATTAATTTACACTAAACATATATCTAAGAACACTCTCAATTAAATAACCTTATAAACAAAAAAACTAGATAAAAATTGGGAACTACGATACCACAGATAGACATACAGATATACAGATACACATATACACAGATACGTCAAACTTATAACACCCCTCTTTTTAACCGACTTCAAAAAAAGGACGAGGTTCTCAATTCGACTGTATTTTTAAACGCTTTTATTTAGCTTCACTTCGGAGCATCAAAGCATCAAATCGATCAAAATGCTACTCTATTTACACGGCAATAAGGTTTATATTTAGCTTCACTTCGGAGGATCAAATCTTGTAACGTTAATTTGAATGACTTCCCTTTAATGAAAATTGATGAAATTTGGCAGACATGTGTATTTCCGATGACAATACACGAAAATCAAAAAAAAAATTGAAATAAAAGCGTTTAAAAAAAAAATTTTTTTTGGATTCAACTTATTTTATTTTTGTTACCTCGGAACTTTGGACTGGGTGAACCGATTTTGATGATTCTTTTTTTAATCGAAAGCTGGTGCTTGTCGTGTGGTCCCATATAAATTTGAGCGAGATTTGACAATGGCATCCATGTCAAAAGCATATAAATCTTAAATTTGCATTCAGTATGTACGCGATAAATGGACGAATAGGTATCTCAATATCACACCAACCGATTTCGATGATTCTTTTTTATTGGATGTACTTCACTTGAAGTCGGTTATTTTTTTGTTAAAATTTTAGATTATTTCGCCAGGGCTTAAAAAAATCGTAGCATACATAATTTGACAGGTATTGCTACTTGTTACCATATACGTACATACAAACGTAGGTTGCATCAAAATTAATTTCATTTATAATAACAACCGACACGTGGGTCTGATTCAATCAGCATTACTATTAAATTCCATTACATCTAAATAGAGGCCTCAATTTTTTAATGTAAAGTCGAGTTCACACAGGTGGAAGTCTTATTATGACATTTAAAACGCTGTTAGCTTTGCACCTATGCACAAATTTAAATTCAAAATAATATCGATTCTAGATTCTATTTTAGATGCCCAAAATCGTTTATGAATTCATTAATTCTCTAATGTCGTTAGTCTATAAATGAAAGCAATATTATTAAATTATTTAAACATTTATTTATTTAAACATAAATATTTTTTATACATTCAATATCAATGTCAATCGTTTGACATAAGCCGAAACATTAAGATGTAGAATATTAAATATAGGTATACCAACTTAGACTTTCAAAGTTGGGTTGAAAGAAGATATTTTTTAAGTATTACACAATGAAAACTGGAGTCCAAATTGGTGAAGCCGTTTCTGAGATTAACCAGAATAAACACACAGACAAACAGACAAAAATTCTAAAAATCATTATTATGATTGTTGACCTGGTTTACAGAAAAACATACAATCAAATCTGGCCCGCTGGTGGTAGGGCCCTCGGAGGGATTATATTGGTAGTATTGATTTTAATTGTCAATTAATACCATTATTACAATTATTATTTCTCCATGGGGTTCGCCTGGATAGCTACCACCCTCGAGCATGAGTCAGCCGCCAAATGACTCGTCGTGTCCAGGCGGGGGGCTTGAGAGCCAGTTCTTTCTTTCTTCTTCTTCTTTCTTTCTTGGCCGGCAACGCATCAGTAATACCTTTGGTGTTGCTTATGTCCATGGGAGACGATAGCCACTTACCATCAGGTGGATCGTCAGCTCGTTTGCCGGATATTTCCATAAAAAAAAATCCTCATTAAGCGATCACAACACGTCTTTTAATTGACATTTATAACTATTATAAAACAAACTCAAATGCAAATTGAACATCTGCAGAATGTGACATAACCTCAAAATCGTTTCAGTTTACATTATGCAACATGCATATGTTTGTATCTCGCTTCCACATCGTACATACGATAAAGACAACGATATATCTTATTCTTAATCAATTGCATACCAATTGCTTGATTGGAAACACGCAGTAATAATAAGCCTTAATAAGCCTATTGGCCGGAAGGAGTTGGAATGTTCGTATAAATAGAATCACGAACTTAGTATGCGGATTGAATATTAATGAAGGGGGCATCTATTTATTTACTAACAGTCCAAGTGCTTCAACTTATGGTCAAGACAGTGGCATAGCTAAGCAGGCCCTTTATCAATATTTGTAGAGGCCCCCGCTCAAACTTCAACTGTTAAATTTCGGGAGTAAAATGGTCGCCAAAGTAGTGGCCTTAGGACGGCAGGCGAGTATTTTTTTGGAGGCTCCACCTTGTAAATGTAGCGAAGTGCGTCTATCAAAAGGCACTTAGTAGATCTTTAGATGGATGCCATTAAGTCGGGGCTCCTACAGAATGGGTGCCCCATGTAACTGACACGGCTGATACGGCGGCAGCTGCTCATGGGCCAAGACAACCAGAAATCATGATCTTTAAAACCGTAGCTATTGGCCAGTTATCACCTTGGCGTCTTAACGAAGACGAAGATAGAATGACGTAGCCTCTAGAATTCCAGGAGAATTGGGCAGTGCGCAATAGAGGCTGACAGAAAATGGAAAATATTTAAAGACAATCATTTATTACCAAAGATAATTTCTGTTTACTGATAAATAATTACTTTTATAAACTAATTTACATAAATTGTTTAGTAAAAAGTAGTACTGTTGATGTATTTACAGTTGTAAATGGACTGTAGGGTTGCTCCTGGGGTTGTGCAGGTATTTTTGCTAAGAAAAGACGCGTGTGGGCTTTTATACTGTTTACTTGCGACTGACTGGATTACATACATTTGATTTGAATGAACTACTAACTACTGTACGCGAACAAGTACCAAGATTGTTTATCAAAAGACTAATTTAAATGGACTGTGTGTTGCTTCTCTTTCGCCATGTGCACTCCCCCTAACATGACACGACATTCATCCCACATAAAGCATTCTTCACATTGACCTTCGGCGACTTGCTCGATGCTGCCGAACAATGCCGCATTGTTTATGATGTACTGCTGTCAGATCGACGGTCGACGGTCCGTTGTTGATGGTTGCATTCTGTATGTAGATGTGGTGCAGTCCTTATTGACAGATTATGGATATTGGATACCATACACGATCCACTTGATCCACTTGTCAAGACTGCAGTTTGACTTGTCAGATTTGCAGTTTGACTTGACGCGCCATTCAGTGTACACTGTACATGAGTCATGAGATAGCTATATGGCCAGATACATTACCGTGGCCATACACGATCAAGTATACTGGATGCCGCGTCAAGTCCGCTTGACGCTTGATCAAGTACACATTATCGTTTAGCCCTCTATTAAAGAATACGTGGTCTAATGTATGGATTGCTTGGTAAAGCTTGCAGATATCGATAAGAGTTTATAACACCCCTCTTCTTTGTTGGACGTGTCTTTGTCTGTCTGTGTCATCGTAGCTCCAAAACGAATGGACCGATTTTGATGCAGTTTTTTTTGTTTAAAAGCTGACGTGATTGAGATGGTTTTAGTTATGTTTGATGAAAATCAATTTTAACATTTATAGTTATTAGATCTAATTTTCCATTCCAGGCTTTTTTAGAATAGAAGAAGAAGAAAATATAGCGATAACTAGCTTACAATTTTATAGATCGGGGAATCGCGATAGTTATCTCATTGAAAGCCTAAAAATATATTTTACTAGCTGATTCGGCAAACATTCTTCTGCCAAAATTTTTGAACAGGGACACCCTAAACACTTACCGATATGGAATATACTTTACGACCTAAGATATTCTTATATTTACCGTATATACACAAAAAAAAAACATAAAAATCGGTCGAGCCGTTTCAGAGATATGTCACAAACACCGTGACAAGATATTTTTATACATTAGATTTGTTCAACCAGGTTATAACATGATTACCAAATTTCATTCAAATCCATTTAGCAGTTATTGTGTGATTGAATAACATAAAATAACAAACATGTAAACTCTTACATTGAACACAATTATGTATTAGCTTTAGGACTTCGATCAACAATAAAACAGTTAGTATTTTTGATCGCAGCTTTAGGATTTTTTGCAACTTTGAAGTCTTTACCGTGTAAAATTTTATGAGAAGTTTCGTCTATCACTGCTAAGCAGTCCCACGGCTTTGGACAACATTTCGTAGAATCGTGATCCCATTACCGGCATAGCGCTGAATATTAAACACCGTGACGTCAGCAGTTCGCTCCGTCTATTTGCACAAGTGCTGTTTAACTGCGGTAAGGCAAGGCCTTAGGCGTATTGTTACAGAAAGGGCCCCAATCCTTGTGTCAGTGATATTTGAGCAAGCGTCAAAGCGGAAAATGGTGGTATTTTCACGGTACGCCTAAATCTTTAAAATATAATTAAGTATATTAAATAAAGTTGAGATGCTGTCATCAGTTAGAAAAAAGGAAAATCTGATTTATATCATCTAAAGTACTGACCAACACGTCTTCAATTATACGACTTAAAGATTAGTCAAAATGTTTCTGGTACAATATGCTTCTGGCACAATATCCAGATGAAAAAGGACCATACTTAATGGCTGCGGTATGGTTTTCACAAGCGCTGGTTTTCATGAAGGCTCTCTATGTCGTGCAGTTCGAACTAGTGCTTGCATTAAACCTTTGTATGTTGTCTGTACTATTATGTATTCGATTTTGTGATGCTGTGTTGAAATAACCCGTTGTAACACTGAAATGCCGACTGTTTTGCAGAAAATAGGTATAATAAATAATTAAAAATCCTTATGAGAATTTTCAAAGGACGCATTTATTAATTGAATAATACAATACAAAATTTGAATAATATTGTGCAAATATAGGAGACTACCAATCCACCATGGCCAGAAATTTAAAAGCAGTCCAAATCGACACGTTGCACAGATTTTAAAGTCATGGAATTTGAATATCGCACAACCGAGAATTATTGCCTTAAGAGCCATTTCGCGGTTAGTCGCGCGGAATGAAGAATTTGACGTCAAAAATTAGTATCATAAGAAAGATATTAATGCTGGCAAATGAACACATAAAATAGATCAATCTATTATAATTGATATTGATAATCTAATATTCGAAAATATTAATTAGTTTTTGCGTAACTGTCAATCTAGCATAACTATTTTTCAGCAAAAGGACGACAGAGTCAATTTCATACACTGATTTTCTTTATTAAATCTTGTTAAATTGAGTAAAAAAAAATGTCTAGAGAACACTCATATATTATATTTTGCATTTATTACAAGAGATATACGATTACTATCATATTCGTTTCCAAATTAATTCAATAACATTACCAATTTTCATGGTTTATGCCATGACTTTACCATCGATTTTTGTATTCAATAAAGCGTATTTCCCATCAAAAATTTATGTAGTAATAAAATATGGTCTTTGTCGAATATGACACGTAATTTTTTTTTTATCTTACTGCAAAAAATAATTAATTACAACGAATTTACTTTACCATATAAATAAACAAACTGGTGCGAATCAAATCAGTTAGGCTCGAGCCCTCTTGGAGGTCGGACCTATGTCAATTTTTGCTTTAGCCATCTAAGGAATAGATTTCGTAAAAGTAACGTAATTATATTGCCATTGAACAGTCTTGATCATGTGAGAATTTTTAGTTACAGTCAATTGTATTATTTTTAGTTTTCTATAATTTTCAGGGTTTTGTAGTCAAATCGGAATCATGTCTAGTCCGTTCGTTATTTCAACCGGCCGGCTAGCCCGTCCGGCCGTCCGTCCGTCTGTCCGTTCCGTATGATTTTTTCTTCGTCTACCCCTTAATGTGGGGTATCGTTGAAAAGGTCTTTCAAAAATATTATAGGTTTCAAAAGACCATTTTTCAATTCAGGGGTCCGTTTGCGTAATATTCTGCTTTAAACATCTTTGGTTTGAAGAAAACAATAGAAATTAAGTAACTATTTCTTTCCAATTTATGTAGTGTAAGTAGTAACGGAGAAAATCACGAACATACATATGTACAAAATATAACTATATCTATGCTAATCTATACTATTACTATTGTAATATTATAAAGCTGAAAAGTTTGTTTGTTTGTTTGATTGAACGCGCTAATCTTAGGAACTACTGGTTTGAATTGAAAAATTATTTTTGTATTGGATAGTTCATTTATCGAAGAAGGCTTTAGGCTATCGGATTTTTGGAAATTCAACCCCTATTGGGTTGGAAGTCACTGCTGTAATTTGAAATAAAACATTGTCCGTTTTTAGACATTAGTTACTGTTTACAGTATTTAGGTTTTTTGTTATATGTGTAAATTATATATTTACATAGAAAAAAAAAAAATTATAACTTGTCTAAACATACCCTTTATTTATACAACTTTTAGATCAATCTGTACTTTATAGGGTTCCGTACCCAAACGGTGTCAACGGGACCCTATTGCTAAGCCAAAATGTTGGAATGATAGAAACTCAGACATTAGTCAGCTATAGTCACTTATTATTAGTCAAAGATAATACATTCGTTGTTTGGAAACTCTCGTGCACCCAAGTTCCGTCAACTCCGCAAAACTCACGTATCTCAAATACACAACACCCTTTACCATCTCTCTTCACCCTCTCATTTTTTCCCTTCACAACCCCTCGCCTCCCCCTATACCCCCCCCCCCCCCTCAGTTCTTCACCCAAAAGTGGAATTTTGCGTCGGGATAATCTGGGAGGCATCCGGGCAAATACCGCACTCATCAGGTATATAGATTTCATCGGGATATAGATTTTTGGAAAACCGGAAATCCCGGATATCTCGGAGACGGTGCGTCCTAGACAAGTTTAGACGGAAATTTCGACCCCCTTTAGTAAACCCCCAAACCTTATTGCTAAATCTTACTGAACCCACTTTAACCCCCCCCCCCCCCAAATTTTCCTAAAATACCATATATCTCCTAAACGGTACGTCCTAGACGATTTCCGACTGAATTTCCATCCACCCTGTGGAACTCATACTTGCAACATTACCCAATCTTATTGGGCCCACCTTAACCCCCCCCCTCCCAAATTTTCCGAAAACTCCTTATATCTCCTAAACGGTGCGTCCTAGACGATTTCCGAAAGGATTGAATAAAAGTTGTAGCCCATAAAAAGATTGACATTTTATGTGCCATACATTTTTCTTGTAGAGCAAGTGGTTTGGGAGAAAAGTGCGAATTTCGTTTCTCATAATTTATTATACTAGACTATTGTCAATATTTTGTTTTGTAAACCAACAGAAAACAATAAAGAATTCGTTTTTAACATTCAAAGACCACTGTGAATAGTGTTCTGAATATCTTCTTTTTAAAGCTGTAATCATTTTTGTGTATGGATTGTATTTACCTTTATTTTTACGTTATCTTTTGTATCACGGTAATGATTAGGGTATCGAAAACCGGTCCTGTTTTAAATTACCGGGATTTTCGGTACTCGCCTATGCTGGAACCGGGATTCCCGGGATTTTCAGTTCTTTCGGGATTATTTTACCACGGCTTTCCCCGCGTGAAAATAGTTAGTATCGCGTCTCCTATTTTATCTCTCAGGAGCATTAAATAGGGAAAAACTGTTTTCTACCCAAATCCGCATAGTCGTTTGCCGTGATTGAGTAACCATCATACTATTATACCTTACATGCAAACATAAGTTTCGTATTAATTGTATGAAAGCAACACAATTGTATTGCACAATTCAGCACTGCTTGGACGAGAAAAAAGAGTTAAATCATCTTCATTTATATTAGAAAAATATCAATCTGGGTTGTGTAAATAATATTATATTAGTATAGCTGCTTCATGTAGCCGACGTTCTGAATATCTTCTTTTTAAAGCTGTAATCATTTTTGTGTATGGATTGTATAAATTACCTTTATTTTTACGTTATCTTTTGTATCACGACGCGACATATTTTTATTTCCCAAAAGTTCAGAAAATCCCGGTTCTTTTATTTTGTTTCCCGGTTCTTTTATTTTATTTCCTGGTCTTTTATTTTGTTTCCCGGTTCTTTTACTTTATTTCCCGGTTCTTTTGAAAAGTACCGTATTCCTCTGTAAATCCCGGGATTTTCGGTTCCGGGATTTCCCGGTTCTATACCCTCCGATTGATTTGAATTTAGGTATACCTATGTATTTCGACGCGCTGCGAATATCGCAGGCAAAATGGACGCATATTGCATTTTATAGATCACCTTGAAAAAACGTGATTTTTAATTTTTCACGTTGATTTGCCAAAATATTGATTTTTGCAATATGCATCTATTGACTTTTTATTGCAATATGCATCTATTGGACATCTTTATTGTGATGTACCTAAGTAGGTACCTAAAATGTATTATGTAAATAAGTTACCGATAATGGTACTACTACATTGTACTTTTAATTGTTATATAAACTTATATTGTCACAAACCAGATACATGTATGTGGTCACAAAGTGTATAATTAAAATTATATGTTCATAATTTTAAAATTTTTACGATTGAAAGTATCAAGGAGATTACTCGCACAGAACTGAGGTCAAGCGCGACGCGAGCCGGGCGAGGCAATATCACGTCTAGGAGCCGCTTCAAATACCTATAGTTTATCAACCGAGTTTTGCGAAATGGCTCTTAAGTGATATTTTGTCATATAATATGCATGTTGGAATTCGAAGCCTCATAGCAATGTGGTAATGGAGTATCATGAGTTATAATAACAAATCGAAATATCGCCACATAAATAACTACAAATTTCTGCTTTTCATCATGGAAAAATAAAAGCAAAAATATTATATTATATAATTTAATTGGTCATGTGTAAAAAAAGGAAAATTACATAAATATACACACAATTCAAGAAACTCGAATAGTGTGGATTGAAGGAAAATACATCCTACTAAATAATAAATGTGAAAGTTTGTGAGATTGAATGCACATGGTTACTCTTTGACGTAAAAAACTACTGAAGAGATTTTTATGAAATTTAGTACACTGGTAGACTAGATCTCAACCGAATAATAAGATCAACAACCGAGGAACACGTGCAAAGCCGCAAGCAGAGTGCTTGTTTAGAATGAAAAACATTTATCTATGTGTTACACATAAACTATTTAAGTCTAATATAAGTAAATATATAAAGCAGAAGGAGGTATTCTATGGTATTGGTTACGAAATGATATTCCTTTTATTTTGCACCATGATATATTTCCAGTTCTCCTAACATTCACATCAATATTCCAAAGTACTTCAACACTACGCCTTCAATATTAATCTGTCCTACATTCTTGACAATTCCCTAATCTAAATATGACATGACATTTCTTATATGCCAGCCTCTGCATCAGACAAGCCCTGTAGAATAAAGAGGTCCGTCCCTGGACCTTCACTGGAGATTCATGGCCTCACCGATATACATATTATAATCAAATTCATTACCTATTCCGTGGTGATTAAAAAAAATCTTGAAAATAATAGTGACTCTAATAAGAAAAAGTAATTGGTTTTTCATTTATTTTTCTTCACTCACTGGTTTTCATTCACCACGAAAAGGCCTGGGATTCAAGGTCAGATAACACGTTTATTCCTCCAAAAAGCAGGCAAATTTTATTCCAATCAATAAAATAAGACTACAAATGAGCTTATCATGGCCCGTGTTAAATTGTCTGCTACCTCGGACGCTATTAAGGAAAGTTGAATGCCCCTTGAAACCCCTTCGTCCTTTCTACCGAAGCGTGATGATTGTAAAGAATCAAGTTTTGTAAGATCATGAGTATTTTGGTAGATGTAATCAATTTACACTTTTTGTTTCGTTTATTTTAAGGCTAATCATGATGACCTTATCGGAACTGATGTGTTGCGATGTTTATGACTTAACTAGCTGTTGCCCGCAGCTTCGCATTCGGAAATTATACACTTATAACATCATTGCTTAAAACCAACTTATCTGTGAATTGAAGGGAGGCGCTGGCGGACATATTGGACCAATCATTGGATGCAATTCGAGAGAAGTTAACTGACAGTAACTGACAGATGAATGACCACAAAGTACTTATGAATGTCTTTTAAACATGGTGGCATTAGTTCCAATTTTCGCCACTTCACAGATAAGTTGGTGGTATATTTATTCCCTATTTCACCGCCTTTGAGGTTGAAGTTTGAAGAATCCTTCCTTAGTGGATGCCTACGTCATAAGAGCGAACACGTAATACGTGTGCGAAATTTTAAGTTTCTAGCCCTAATGAAGGCCATACTGATGAGTATCTGTTGAGTATTTTTTGCGTAAGAAACATCCATACAATCTTTCACATTTATATTGATAGGATTAACAATATGCCATAATATTTCTAAACTGACTTTAATTTAAATTAATATTTCAATAAAAAGTAGTTAATGCCATATTGTTTCCCAAATAAGTCTCGTCTCAAAAACATGGACTATAGGTAAATGTTGTAAAATCTACGAATTTTACACAATAACAGTTACATTAGATTAGAGTCGCCATGAGATTCGCATCTTTTCTAGAACCATGGCTGCTACAGTCAGGCTTAAACTCACTGTACCTATAATTTGTGGCGAAGCAACCTTCTTATTTGTAAAACTCCTAATAACATTGTTGCAAAAGGAATTCCATGAAACCTTTTCTTTATGTGGGTTTTAATACTTAAAGTAGTTTGAATTTCTGTTTCTGTTTCTTTTAAGTTCTCGGTTTGGGTGTGTGTGTGTGTGTGTTATTTATTTGTCTTTGTGTTTGTATGTCTTTGTATTTGTATTGTTGATGTCCTTGGCACCAACGACACTGGGAATCTTAGTGTGGGGCTATGAGTGTATAGCCACAGTATATAGCGTTTAAAAAGACTAGCCATCTGGTTTTAAGACATCGTCGCCCATAATATGGCCTTTAACTTGGGTTTTAACTTGATACTCAACGTGATTAAAAAA
The DNA here is from genome assembly GCA_963932265.1 of Thymelicus lineola. Lineage (NCBI taxonomy): Eukaryota > Metazoa > Arthropoda > Insecta > Lepidoptera > Hesperiidae > Thymelicus > Thymelicus lineola. The sequence goes on along the minus strand of OZ010705.1, from coordinate 9,645,182 downwards.
GTATTTCCTTCCCCGGCTTTCAAAGGACAATATTTACGTATTCGCGTCCATTTTATTTAATGTTAGCTATCATCAATCTGTCCATCAGTATAGATCATCTTTACTGGTCCACTTCTAGACTTAGTTATCTTGTTAATTAAAATGTAAGAATTAAACGGATACAGTTATGATAAGAATAATAATAAAATACTGGTTGATTTTATTTGTCAAACGATGTTAAGGCTGTGTGGCGCTCAGGCGAAATAGGTAATGATATAGAAACAGGTTTTCAGTGTCATTGAATCTGATTTTGCGAATAACTAAATCTGTTTCTTTTTAATTCCGTTACATATTATTTTATTGTGATAATTTATGCTCGAAAACCTGATTTGATTTGTCCATTATTGGGCTATTAAAATTTAAAAGGTCGCATCTCTTTAAAACTGCACATTGCCTCAGTGCAGAATCGTGGAGATCTGAATAAGCAAAAACACATTTAAAATGTTATTTTATGTTATTGTTATTGTCATATCCTATGTTTTTTCTGTTTGTTAAACAAATATTACTCAACTAGCTGACCCGGCGAACTTCGTATCGCATTTATTTTTCTAAAACATTTTTTTTAAATAAAAGTAGCCTAAGTTACTCCTTGTTACATCTCGAAACAAACAGATAGACAGACAAAAATTGTAAAAAATGTTGTTTTGGTAAATGTACCGTGTATACATCCAAATGCACTTAGTAAAAAACGGTTATTTAAATATTACAAACAGACACTCCAATTTTATTTATTTGTATAGATGTATACAATAATGTTTAAATAAACATAGATACGTTATGCCCTTACAAATCAACCGAAAAATCTGTTCCGATGTCCGCAAGGCACGCTTTATTGCTATAATGCACGTCTTTATCGCTCTCGCGTCAAAACTAAATCGCTATCTCTTTCTTCCCCTGAATAAGAGTTCCCAATTGGGAACTTTTTGAGTTACACAACGCCCGCGCTTATGACATATCTGCCTCTTTTTAATATATAATATCATTGGATGTATAGATATAAAAGTTCGTAAAGATGTTTTTGAATATTATGGATTGTACATGATGTATCAGATGACTTCATTTCATTTCGTTAGTCTTCACTTCAGCAGTTTTTTGTGCAGAGTATCGACTTTCCTAAAGGTGAGTAACACGCGTGGGCCGGCTGCAACTGTACCTATAATGACGCGAGATGTCCCCGGCGCCGGCCTGTACTGTTATAGATTGTTATCTTGCTCTTTGTCGGTTATTAGCTAATAATAAGGAGTTGTTGAGAACCAAGCGTCGTTTTCAAAGCGTGAAAATCTAATATATATAAAATTTCCATGTCACAATGTTAGTTACCGTACTCCTCCGAAACGGTTTTACCGATTTTTACCAAATTTTATATGCCTATTCAGTAGGTCTGAGAATCGGCTACTATCTGTTTTCCATACCCCTAAGTGATAAGGGTTGTTCACCCTTAAAATATTTTTTTAAATTTTTTGACGAATTTTTTTGTTTTTATTTTTTTATAATGTGGCATTAAAAATACATACAACCCTTAATTTTCAACTTTCTAACACCAACTCCTATTTTTTAATATGATTTTTAGGTGATACGAAGTTCGCCCGGTCAGCTAGTAAATAAATAATATTAAACTCTTACACACTCATACCCTTACCCCCGCATTAGGTTTATACCTGTGTCGCGGGTGACATGGACGACACAAATGACGCATCAAAATGACACAAATGACCCGAGTACAAATACCTGTTTATTTATTTAAACTTTTGAACCTAAAAACAATGTAAGAGGTACAAAGGCGGACTTAATGCTAAAAGCATTCTCTACCACACTGTTTATCTGTCACATAAATATCTGAACCGGGAATCGAACGCGGGACCCCTTGCTTCGCAGGCAGGATCGCTACCAACTAGGCTACAGAGTAGTCGAAATATGTTTTTATTTATTTATTCACACAAATAAATTAATAAATATTCTATCTAACCATAATCCTCAAGTCAGCTGTCTCGAAACTATCAAAATAACATTACAGTATTAGATGTACATTACCTGCAAACTAATTCAATGATAAAAAAAATATTGAAAACAACCGTAATATTGCCACTGCAATCCAACGAAATATTAAAAAAAACCATCTCAAAAGAGGACTACAGTCCACAGACCTGTATATTCGGTGTCGAATAGGTAGGTACTCGTTTCCATTTAAGGATCTCTACAACGATCATGATCAAAAAATCAGAAGTTTCAACAACGGGTGTTCTTTATAAAGTCCAATTCTTATCGAAGTACTCTTGCGTTAAAACATAACTAACTCCATAAAACCGCTAATAAAGGCATAACTCGAATCCTTATCGAGCACGACTCCCGACGCGTGCGAAAGAAAAATAAAACTATGTATAAGTATCATGAAAAGGGTTTCTTGTGTTCCGTAAAATTACATTTTCGTTTTCATTCAATTTGGAGTATGGTGCGTAAAATCTATCTCTATAGAATTATTTATTTATTTATTTAAAATGTCACCTCTTAAATTAAGTAACAAAGGGTAAAACTTAATGCCTAATGGCATTGTCCACCAGTCAACCCTGGGTGGATGTGGAAAGAGCTGATAGTAGGTGTTAAAACAAGAAGAAAAAGAGAAAAAAAAAGAACACAAAACAAAAGTTTGTGTAATGGAAATAATGCATCATAAAAATGAAATTATTGAACACTAGCTTATCCGGCAAACTTCATATCGCCTAACAATCAATGAATGTACTTTGTTTTTACTTTTAACTTTAATACTTTAATAGTTTTGTTAGGTTTAATAAATCAGAGACCATTAAATTCCCTCTCACTCCCCTCCCCTCCTCCTCCCCCTCGTTCTCCTCTCCCCTCACCCTCTCCGGAAAAATTCCATCATACATGATTTTTGTATAACTTAAACCGTTTACGCAGCGCACGCAACGGAAGCTCTCAAAAAGGAATATTTTTTCCCGTTTTTGCAACATTTTCCATTGATGCTTCGCTCCTATTGGTCGCAGCGTGATGTTATAAAACCTAAAGCCTTCCCCGATAAATGAACTATCCAACACAAAAATGATTTTTCAATTCAAACCAGTAGTTCCTGAGATTAACGCGTTCAACCAACCAACCAAACAAACAAATTCTTTAGCTTCTAATATTATTCTAATATTATATATTAGTTTAGATATTTTTAATTAGTTTTTTTTATTATTTTAAAGGTAAGATAATATGTAAGTAGGCTTACTAGTTAATTTTGATACAAGGTATTTTTATTGGTAGTTACCTACGCAGCTATTAAAGCAAATTAAGGCACATGCTAACTTGACGTAATCTTTCAGTGAAACTATATTTAAAAACGGCCAATATCATGACGTGTTAATTAATAAACCACAGACCCCTAAAAGAAGGAGTTGCGGCGAGATTGGGCCAAAAAAACCCGCCAAAAGGTTGTTTTGGCCAAACTCAGTGCTAAAAATAAATGTGATCAACTTACTGATGACGTCACACTCTCGCGACACTGAGCACTTCAGTCAGTATTGAAAGAAAGAAAGAAAGAAATGCAGGTATTACCAGGTACCTTAGTTCATTCGTACTATATTTAATGTTTTAGTACGTTCTACCATATTTTGAGCACAAAATAACAGGTTTTAATAGAAAAAAACTCCAAATTTAATGAATCTACAGTATCTAATTCATGAAAGAAAATACCGTAATTTGGACTTGAATTTGAACCTGGCAACACTGACTCCAGTCTACTCCCTCCCGGGTGGCTCGTGAGGAATTGAAATCAAATTACTAGTATAAGTTTAAAGACGTACCTAAGTACCTAGTAAGTAAGTAATTAGTGTGTACTAAATAAGTCAAATCTAACCATTATTATTTACACTAGTGATACAACATGAATGATGACGAAAACAATAAATAAATGAAATAAATAGAAATAATAAATTACATTATAATATTGTATAATATCAATTTTTAGTATACATACATACTTACTATTGAATAAAAATTTTATTACCAAATCAAAAAGGATTTTTTTTTCTTCTAAGTTCACGATCACTAACCTGAGCTCAAATTATGCGTCCGGAATTTAAAAACCTAAAGCCAATCATCTGCAATCAATTCTCAGTTCAATCAAAACATTACACAAAAAAATGAACTAGCCTGACCTCATGAAGAGTCATTAACATTCGTTACTTGTATAATAACATACTACATACTACTCAAATGATAGTGAGTACCTCACTAGATGAAGAAAAAAAAGAAAATTATAATTGAAAAAAAAACATTTATTTCAAAATTCTAAAAAATCCTTTCTCAGTGGTCCCTACAAGAAACTTCTAAGCAAAGTTGCCGTGCCATAAAAAGAAAAAAATTACAAAAAAAACATGAGAGGTGTCAAGGGACACCCGGATGGAACGAAGTTCCTTTCGATTTAAGTATTGTTTTGTTGTACAGCGCCATCTCTGTAAAACTCTCTGAATCACTTCAAAAAAAGTGTCGTCATTCGTAAGAATCAAAAAGTGTCGTAATTTTCCGTCTAGCCCCCTTTCACAACGCGCGATAAGGAACTTCGTTCCAATAAATATAAGCGAAAACTCTATGTAGTAAACGACACAACGCGGCAACGGTTGTACCCGCGGAGCACAATTAGTCAAGTATAAAAGATAAATGATGACATACAACTTAGGGTTATAGATATATTATTATCAAATTAATTATATGATTAATGAATCATAATTATGATGCGTGGAAGATAAATTTTTATTCTGAGATCATGGGTGTTTGTTTAATTTCATCTGTCCGTGCTACCAAACATCAAATCTTAGTCTTTTAAGCAACATTTATAAATATATCAGTAACATAACGAATTTTATTTATTCGTACAGGTAACGAAAGGTTTTAGATACAGGAATAATAAATCTCTTCAGTACGAAGCTTAAATCAGGGTCATTGAACTAACACCATCACAATCCGAGCAAAAAAGCGAATTATTCTAATCTGCAAGCTAATTTTATTTTCGAAAAGTATAATGCTACTAAAAGTATAATAATACTACTACCCAGTAACAGTTTTTGGATAACTGACCCAAAGTCAAAGTCAAAGTCAAAATATTTTATTCATATAGGTATCACTGATACACTTATGCACGTCATTTTTTGGCTTTTCGGAAGGTGCTTTATCGTGGAGAAGAAGAAAAGCCTAAAGAAACTCCTCAGCACATCTTTTAAAAAAATATTACAAAAAAAGATAATAATACAAAAGTATTTACTATTCTGAGCGGAACTGGTTGCAGAGCTGGTCATTTCCACGTCTTTGTCATTTAAATACTCGTCTACACTATAATATCCCTTGCCTAACAATTGTGTCTTTACACGTTTTTTGAAAGTTTCTATTGGCAAGTCACGTATTAATTTTGGGATTTTATTATAAAAATGTATACCAAGCCCTATGAAAGATCGCTGCACTTTACTTAGGCGGAACGAAGGCGTAACTAATTGATGCATTCTTTTCGTATGGCGATTATTAATATCAAAATTTTGTTTATACGCGTTTATATTCTTCCGTATAAAAACTACATTGTTAAAGATATACTGGGAAGCTACTGTAAGTATACCTATTTCCTTGAACTTTTCACGCAAAGATTCCCGAGACCTAAGTTTATAAATAGCCCTAACTGCCCGTTTCTGGAGTATGAAAATTTGTTTTATATTGGCTGCTTTACCCCACAGCAAGATGGCATAAGACATTCCCAAAGTTTCGATATCTCATAATCTCTCTTATAACTCTGGAAAATAAATTCTGCCTACGCTCAGAGTTGCAAAAGCACTGCAAAAAAATATACAAAATTATCAAAATTTGATAAAAAATAATATCTTTCTTCATATCCTTATTAATTTTATTTTCGATCATTAATTTTATAACTCAAGCGATATTTTGACTTTCTAATTAATGTCATTTAAAACGCATCACTAATAAACTAATACAGCAAACTGATACTAAGCCAAACAAAGTTTTTGTGGTGCTTGGCTCTCCACTTTTTGTGGTAACATATTTTTTCATTATTTTTTGCGTGATTATGTAAGCTAAAAACTTTTGGACTTTGATAGCTGTAGCGAAATAGGACTATTTGCTTTGTTAATTATGGCAAAACCGCAATCACGATGGCTTACCACTTATAATAGAAAAGTCAATAATATTTTATAACAAAATTATAGTGTTCGCTAGATTAGTTTATCATTATAAAAAATAATCTCCTTTGCAGGTAAACCGCGCGAGCGGGGTACCTCATCAGAACACCAGCCATCCATTCGTAGAGAACCATTCACACATCTATCAGAACAAGAACTCATAGAAGAAGCTAACAAAGTCCTAGCACAAGCACAGAGCGTCACTTGCACTGCTGATCATCCACCAGAGAAATTCTTCTCACTTCCTCATCGGAGAAAGTTTAAAGAAGATAAGTCTGGAAGACGAAATAGTGACGACGCAAGCTCTCCAGACGGTACTGTCAAATCTCCTCTTGGAAGGTCTACGAGTGATGTAAGCTCAAAGAAAAGAAAAGAACGAACTTCACTCTCGACTTTATTTCGTAGAGCACAACGAAACAAAAGCCCTGATGCACCCGTCGTTGTTACCACAAAACCGACGGTTATTATAAAAAGAAGTAAGAGTGACGTTTCAGATCTAAAATCAAATACTAATTTAAACAAAACAAAGCCTATAAGAAAGAGATCAGGAAGTGAAACAGAAGAATTTCTCAAATCTTTAAGGAACAAAAAAACCCAACTTTCACCCATAATAGAAAGTTCTCCTAGAGAAGATTATTTCAAAAAAATATCTCCACTAGAAGTGTACGAAAAGGAGAAGTTATCACAAAAAGATAGCGGTCAATCTGCCGATCAAAATTTGCCAACCAATTTTAAAAGAGTAAATCCTATAGAAAAACCTCCTAGGTATAAAACTCCTGAAAAACAAGATCCTAAACCTCCCAGTAGAATAAAAAGAGGTAAATCAAAAGAAACCGAGAAGTCCCCCTCCATATCCGAAACTCCTAAACGAAAAACAGATATTAAGAAAACCATATTAGTTGATGAGATAGATTCAGTCAAACTTAAAGATACTAACCCTGTCGAAGTTAAAGAACGAATTAAAGATAGCATCAGAAAAATCGAAGAAAACGTCTATGGTGAGAAAGAAATGATACACAGCAGCCAACAACCCCCTGATAAACCACCACTAACTAGAGGTCACACTGTTGATCATTTAGTGAGAATATTAAAGGAAGACCAACATTCATTACCACCTAAAACTCATCTTATATCACCTCCTAACGGGACTAATATTAATCAACCATTTTCCTACACAAAACCTAGTGTGAGCCCTGATCCCAACCTATTTATTAGGAATACAAGTCCAGAAAGAGCGCCATCACCTATAAATAAAATGACTAACAAAGGGGTTGTTTATGCCCATGTTATCAGAGACAATGGTGACTCGCGCTCTAGCTTGCCAAAACAGACTGTGCACAAAACTTTTTCGCCATCTAGGGATAAAAATGGAAATTTTTCAGATGAGGATGAGGGCTTGGGATATGAAGAAAGGCACAAATATTCCACAGATCGTACATTTGATTATGAATATAAAAATAATGAAAATAACTTCAATAGTATAGAAGGATATAACGTCAAGGAATCACCTATAAGGCCCAGATTCAGAGAATACAAATTAATGAGTTTTGAAGATTTTGAGCCAACTTATGCTAATGAATATGAGAAAGAAAATGCACGTAATATTGATAACTTTAGAGGACGAGCTGATGGAATGGATACTAAACGAAAACAATACGAACCAGAAGACACTAAAGTAGATCTAGATTTTAATGAACTAAGTCACAGACGTCAACTTTTAGAGTCTCGGCTTAAGGCACGACGGTTTGAACGTGAAAAAATTAATCTTAATGAACCAATCACAAAGTATCTAGCGGAAAATGATCCAATATATGAAGCTGAAAAACGCATGAAACAAACTGAAAAATATGTAAACGACACAGTCCGATATTACCGAAGTACATTAGAAAGAGACGGTTTTGCTGAAAGTAGTATCACTGAAGATTACACCAAGTATGATTCTGATAGTCACAAAATCAAATATGATACGGATTCTAGAACATTTCAAAAGGTACCAAAAGGTGAAGATGACAGGCGTGATTTTATTGATAAATTAGGAACTGAACCTAGGTACAAAGATGAAAGAAAAGTTTTCCCACCGGAACCTGAATATGAACCTCCGAGCTTGGAATCTAACCCAGGCAAGCATATTTTGACACCGGATGAATATAAAGAAAAGAAATATAAAGTCAAAAAACATTTTACTTCTAGTCATGATATTTTGCAAACTGGTAATAAATACAAAGAGAAAGGTGATTGGTTCGGCAAACGAAAGGGTCATTATGCGTCAAATCCTGAAATCGCCCAAGAAAGAGAAGAAGATTACGCAAATATTCGATACAATGCTAAACATTCTAATTCATATCACAATTCTTTACGTCGTCTTAAAGGGAAAGATCGGGAATACAGTAAAGAGTTTGGCATACGACGCCATGATTCCGGTGACAGTAGGGATTATTATAGAGAGGAAACTTCTCCTCGTCGTTATGATTTCGACAATCGTTTAGTAGATTCTGGGATTGAAAATGACTTCAGGCACCACTCGAGTGGTGAAATTAATAGGACCAAACATAGAAGACATGAGAGTGATGATGATGTACGTAATACTTCATTATTCTTGGCGAGTGAAAGACAGCATACAGAAGATAATTATCCAAGCGAACAAATATACGCCAATGGAGACTATTTGAATAAAATTAAAGATTACAGACACGAAGATAGAAAGGATTATATACCAAGGGAGAGGAGTATTGACGAAGGTTACCATTTTGATATAAAAGGTGAGCGCCAAGAAACAAGTCCAATAAGAAACGATGACAAAATTAGTGCGAAACCGCCAAAAGCTACAAAGAAGCTTTCTGGACTTGAAAAGGTAAATAATCATAATCTAATGTACTTAAAACAGCAACGACAATATATGTATGTTAGTCTAAACAATTATTTATGTATGTTTTAGATGAAACAGCTGTTCTCTCGCGACTCTTCCAAGAAGAGCAAGAAAGAGAAAGACGTAGTCCAGCCGAAGACTCGCACCCGGGTGCTCAAGAGCCCAGAACATCTTGCAAGAGACGATTCCGAGTATAAAAGGTATAACATAAAAAAGACGGTTAGTCATAAACAGTTGCTTGTAGATTAAATTTTTAAAGACTCTGTGACATTTATGTCTTAATCGTGTAATCTGATAACCAGTTTAATAACTTAATTTAACCATGATAAATGTGTTTAGCGTTAAAACTACTCAATTAATTGTTTTTTATACGCGCAGATATACTGACCCTGAACCCAGCGATATAGAAGTTTCTCATAAAAAGAGGGACTACGAACCCAGAGAGGAAAGGGAGAGTAGGTACAGATATTCTAGGGAAGACCTTGACAGATATAGGAGCTCGGATTCCCGGGAGAGCAACGGAAAGAAACACCGAGAGAATTACTTAGATGGAAGGTGAGTGTAATAATTTGACAATGAAACAAAAGAAGGATACATGATTGAGATTGTTCTCGGGAAAAAACAATTGAACTAAAACCCACTTTATTCTCGTAAGAACTTTTGACATTCTTAAACACAACGCATACCCTCTTGTTACTCCTGCACATCTGCTTACATACCTGCTGGCCAAAAGACGAGACAGTGGCACCGTATAAAAGTACTAAGAGGTTTCCGTACTCCACTACACACAGTTCTATAACCACCTATCTACCTAACAGCCTGGGGAGGGAAAATTCAACAGTGAAATGTTTTTCACCGTTGTTTCGGTTCCTATTTGTTGAATTGTCAATCAACGACGACGATGATGATGGACGGTACTCACTTGCTCCAGATTTTCATGAAAATGCTGAAATATTAAAATGTAGACTATTTTACTTGTTACTGACTTTCCAAATAGCATACAAAGTTTATCTGATGAATTAGGTAGTCATTCGAAATAGACTATAAAATATGAATATAAAAACCTATAGCAACTTTCATTATTGAAACTCTTGGGCCTACACTACAAACGCCCATTGAATGAACCAATCAGGCTAGGATAATGAAGCAGAAAGAACCACAACAGATTTTCACGAAATTTCTCTTATCAGGTTCGAAAGAACAGCGAAAGATGAAAACAGCAGGAGATACAAGGAGATGTCGGAAGAAAAGAGAAGATACAACTCGTCAGACAGGGACAGCGACCACCACTCCAGGCCTTCCGATGCCGAGAGTGATAGAAGGAAAACCAGATCCAGAACAGCTGGACCATTGGATTCTCCGGCTTTGGTGAGTAGTTTTTATTATGAAGAACAATTTTTGAGATATTCCAATATGTTGGTGGGTATTTGCCAAAGGAACATTAGCTAAATTGTGTTACGGAAATCCATTTCATCCGTGAATCCAAGCTGATCTCAACTGCTCGAATACTCTGTTGAAAAAGAACAAGACCTATTAGTTACATTCCTACTAGTTATTCCTGACCTTATAGAAGTTAGAATCAATCGCGATATATTTTAAACATATTGTATCGGTTATTAGGGAACATACCAAAACCACGTGCCTCATTTAGGGCGGGGAGGGGGGTCTTCAAAACACCACGATTGGTCACAGAGGGGAGGGGGGGGGGGTTTAGGTTTTTGTCACGTAGTCAATATTTTAGCAACCATTGCGCCACACAAGTCATCAAATATAAGCAAAATTATTATTTTTTAACTCTGTTTTTGCAAAAAAGTATTGAAAACCGTATTTATCAATTACCACGTGAAAACTAGGGGGAGGGGGGGGGTCTTCTCATATATTACGGATGGTCACGAAGGGGGGGAGGGGGGTAAAAAGTTGGAAAAAATGGGTTACGTGGTTTTGGTATGTTCCCTTATATTGGAATAATAGCGTTATAATAGCGTGTCTGATAAATGCGCGTTCTTTACCTGTTGGCGATAGATTGGAGATTTTGGAGTAACAATCAACCATTCGTAAAGGTGACCACTTATCACCAGCACGTTAGCTCATTTGTCGGCCGTTTCCACTAAAAACTTGGAAGCTAACAGTATTTTAGTACCAGATTAGATTGCATAATCCCAACATCTCTAATGATCCTAATGACTCTTTTTTTAGACCATATAATAACCTAATACGTGTTCTTCTTCGAAACGTCCATTATAGTTTCCGAGAAGTCAAGCGCATAGCTACGACTATTTATGCTCGTTAAAAGTTAAATTTTCCTGTTTTAGCTAAATTTGCGAAGTTTGTTTAATAAAAAGCTTGCCAGTGGATCAGCTAACTGCAAAAGGGAATGTTCAGGCGTATCTTGTTGCATTGTTGCAATATAGGATCTGTGGTGCGGGTCACAGATGATAGCGTATTCCTGACCTATTTAAGAAATAATATTATTCTATCCTATTCGCCTTTCTACTAATGACCCTCAGCCGCCAAACAACTTGTCTCATGTTTCAGCTGGACAGTTCACAGGTAGTTCTTTCTTATTTTTTAGGGTTCCGATAAAAAATCGGCCCCTTATAGTTTCGTCATGTCCGTCCGTCCGTCCGTCCGTCTTTCAGAAATTTTCCCCTGCCAAATAAACGGTTGGAGATGGACTAGTGATAAAATGAAAAATCACAAAAATATATGCTATGTTAGCATACGCAGTTAATGAGTAATAGTCGATAAACTTACTATTTCGAAACTTACACATTGCACGTGGCCTGAAACGCAATTGCTGGGTTTTTTCTCATTCTTTCTTGGCCTGTAACACATCGGAAATATTTATGATTAATTATAGCAAGATATTGTGTTTTGAAGCTTTAAATACCATGAGCTTCTAGCGATCATTTGTAAAACAATAATTTATTGATAAAGACTTGGAAATTATCAAAAGGATTTGTAATCATCATCAGCAACAATTCATGCCCAAAAACTTTGAAAATATAACTATCTGTCTTGTAATATAAAAAAAAAATTTATATCTATGTCACCGGAATGAAACTGCCACCCAGTTTCACAGAGATTGTTCAGAGATTTAGCGCCATAATTTCAGCTATTTTGCTTAGTGCAATGCACTACGACGAAGTGTACGAGTCAAGCGAATCAAGTATGTATAGATTACCTTACACCTAGCGCCATCTGTTGATAAGAGAAGTATAACGAAAGTCATCCCTTCATTCCCAACATATCGCTTATAACTTACGCCGTAATGGGCCGATGCAGAAGTGAAAGTAAACTGACAGACCGCTCCTGTTCATTCTGTTATTTACTATACTCCGTTATATTTACTACCATCGTATAGGATACGTACCAGCCACGTACCGGCTACGTACCGCTTCGGCTTTCAATGGATATGAATACGTTTTTAAACGTTCATACAGCCTTCATCCTCTGCCAGAGTTTTCAGATTTACTCACAATTGTTAAGTTCAAATAGTAAAAAGCTTCATAAATTATACACCCTAATATTTCTCGTGATTAGTGATTAGTGAAAATTTTAGAAGGATCTATTGAAGGACCAGCTATATTGCTTTTCAATGAAGTCATTCATATTCTTGAACTAGCTGTTGCCTGCAGCTTTGCATACGGAAATTATGTTTTAACTTATTAAAATTTTATCCTGTTTTTCCCGGGAAACCTTTTAATTTTCTGGGAAGAAAAGTTGTTTAAAATATGACCCAGGATATAAGTAACAACTTTAACAATTTTCATCGAAATCCGTTCAAGGGTCTTTATGTGATGCCCGGACAGACAAACAGACACTTTGAGTTTTATCATAGTAATAGATAGATTCTAATCTTAGAGATTTGCTGCTCAAAATAAAAAAAAATCACCACAGACTGGACTATTTAGTTAGTGGTTTAATTAAAAATAAGTTGAATCCTAAAAAAAATTTATTTTTTTTTAAACGCTTTTATTTCAATAATGTTTAGTTTATAAAATTAGCTACAAGTTGTGAAAATTTCAAGTCTCTACGTAAAATAGAACATAGAGAATTATGCGTCTAAAGTCTGAAAATCGTTTTTTTTAATTTAACAACAAATAAACAATGAAAATTAGTTTAAAATATGATTTTCGTGTATTGTCATCGGAAATACACATGTCTGCCAAATTTCATCAATTTTCATTAAAGGGAAGTCATTCAAATTAACGTTACAAGATTTGATGCTTTGATGCTTTGATGCTTTGATGCTTTGATGCTTTGATGCTTTGATGCTCCGAAGTGAAGCTAAATAAAAGCGTTTAAAAAAATAAGGGTATCCTACATGAGCTGACTTGTGAGTTTTCTATAAAATTAAGATGAAGTAAACCAATTCGCACTTGGACAAGGTCTCATCGCACAATACCATGATTAGAGTTTAGACTATATTTTATTTTATGAGGAGAAACAATTATGCCTCATACAAAACTCATAATGTATTAAAAATGTAGAAACTTACCTTGCTATTGCCACTTGAAATATATGTTAAAAATAAAAAATATTTATCCATTGATACACTTTGAATTACCTTTATAATTTCCAAAGTTATGTTTAAACAAGTGTTTGAATATTGACAAGTTTCGAACATCGCCCGACATTTTATCGTCGGAGCGAGCATGTACTCCAAACAATACGTTCTCACATACTTATTATATCAAATTTATAAATAAAGTAATAACAACTAAAGTCTATAAAGTCGAGACATTTTGATAGATGCCTTTAAAGGGCTAACTGACTAGGGCCCGTCGTATTAAAATAAACCGATCTTAAGATCTCTGAATCTCAAGATTCAGTTATAGATGATGAAATATGTCAAATCTTATGTGAAAACATTGAAGTATAATGTCATAGAACAGACATCTCAAACAAAATGTGTTCGATTTTCAAAATTGAGCCCCCGTTCTCCTTTCAAAATCGAACGAATCCATTTAAGATTGAAGCCACGTGGCGCCAATGCATTGGGAGATACATGGTGTTCGCGGTGTCGGTTCTATTCTATACGCTAGTAATAATACTTCAATGTGTGAAAATGGGTCCGTTTCTTTTTCTGGTATATATTAATGATTTACCACATTATGTAAAGAACCAAGCGGATATTGTACTATTTGCTGATGATACATCATTAATATTTAAGTGTGAAAGGAATAAAGTAAATTTCGACGACGTAAATAGTGCTCTTTCGCATGTGTCGCGTTGGTTCACTATCAATAACTTACTTTTAAATGCAAAAAAAACTAAATGTATAGAGTTTGTGCTACCTAATGTTAAAAAAGTCAGCAAATCTCTTAAACTAAATAATGAAACATTGCATATGGAGGAATCAACGGTCTTTTTAGGGGTGACCTTAGATAGTAAACTTCAATGGGGCCCACATATAACAAATCTCGCGACAAAACTTGGTAGGGCTGCTTATGCTGTTAGGAGAATAAGGCAGTATACTGACGTCGAAACTGCTAGGATAGTTTATTTTGCTTATTTCCACAGTGTTATGTCATATGCCATCTTGCTGTGGGGCAAAGCAGCCAATATAGAACAAATTTTCATTCTCCAAAAAAGGGCTGTTAGGGCTATCTATAAACTTAAGTCTCGGGAATCTTTGCGTGAAAAGTTCAAGGTAATAGGTATACTTACAGTAGCTTCCCAGTATATCTTCAATAATGTAGTTTTTATAAGGAAGAATATAAACGCGTATAAACAAAATTTTGATATTAATAATCGCCAAACAAAAAGAATGTATCAATTAATTACGCCTTCGTTCCGCCTAAGTAAAGTGCAACGATCTTTTATAGGGCTTGGTGTACATTTCTATAATAAAATCCCAAAAATAATACGTGACTTGCCAATAGAATCTTTCAAAAAACGTGTAAAAACACAATTGTTAGGCAAGGGATATTATAGTGTAAACGAGTATTTAAATGACAAAGACGCATGGAAATGATTAGCTCTGCAACCAGTTCCACTCAGAATAGTAAACTTTTGTATGATAATATCTTTTTTGTAATATTTTTTTTAAAAGATGTGCTGAGGAGTTTCTTTAGGCTTTTCTTCTCCTCCATGACAAAGCACCTTCCGAAAAGCCAAAAAATGACGTGCATAAGTGTATCAATGATACCTATATGAATAAAATATTTTGACTTTGACTTTGACTTTGACATTTTAAGAAGAGATTGGTTTATTAATACAGGCCTAGATGGATTATTATTTATTATATATTGATAGAATATAAAGAACAGCTGTTAAGTTACCACCCTGTGTCTCTGGACACGGCACTCTGTCGTACGTTTGTAGATTAATTATTGGATCTTGGGAATTCCATCGAGCCTTTTATACCATTGAGCATTTTATTGTTTACACGAGACTCATTAATATAATATTCATACGGGGAGGCCAGATATCTGTTGTCGAGGCACGTCGGAGACCTTTGGGCGGGATAGAATCGGTCCTCTTGCATTGTTTACGTGTATCGAAACGTGAAAATAACAATAAAATAATTTACACATTGAAGTATTATTACTAGCGTATAGAACCAACACCGCGAACACCATGTATACATGTCGCAATGCATTGGCGCCACGTGGCTTCAATCTTCAATGGAGTCGTTCGATTTTGAAAGGAGAACGGGGGCTCAATTTTGAAAATCGAACCTCCTGGGCGGACACACATTTTGTTCGAGATGTCTGTTCTATGACATTATACTTCAATGAATTTACACATATTTCTTATTTGGGACATGTAATGTTAACAAACACCTGTACCCTAATTCACGTAACTTTAAGACGCATCGATTAAGTTGCAGTGACGCTGCAATCAAGTTGGAGTGACGCTACAATCAAGTTGAAGTTTGGCGTCTAAACCGTATTGTCATAATTTTTTGACTGCGCGTCAACTGCACGCCAACTGCATGCAAACTGCATGTGAACTTCACTTCTCCTGCACGCATCCTGCGCGCCTGTCAAACTTTATGAGACTTCAAACTTCAAAAGTTTATGAGAATACCAATCAAACTGCGATCGGGAACACGCTATCTTGACGCGCATTATCAGAATACCTTTTTGTGACGTGAGCGCGCTTGAGACGCGCTCGCGTGACGTGAGCGTGTTTGACAGCGCAAGAGAATACGGAAAGTGTCATTTTGATCGGAACGTCGCTGCAACTGCACTGCAATCGAACTTCTTAAGTTACGTGAATTACCCTGCTGAACTTCACACCCAATTCGAGAGACAACTGGCCATAATAATATCATAATATGAAAGTGTGTGAGGATTTATCATTGAAGTATAATGTCATAGAACAGACATCTCGAACAAAATGTGTGATTTTCAAAATTGAGCCCCGGTTCTCCTTTCAGAATCGAACGACTCCATTGAAGATTGAAGCCCATTGGCGCCAATGCATTGGGACATACATCGTATTCGCAGCGTCGCTTTTATACGCTAGTAATAATACTGCAATATGAACGGATGATCTGGAATAAGACATATTGTAGGTACTTAATAACCCAAAAAACGCGAACAAAGTCGCAGATACAGCGCTAGTTAACAATAATTATTTCGACAAGAAAAGTTAGTCTATTACTCGAAAAACAACAACAAATTACAACCGTTTAGTGACAATTAACAACTAATGCTTGGATTAACTGGTTACGGCTAACGAACACGTGCTTTCAATCTGCGTGAGAAATCTCATACGGAAGGCGTCATTAGGAACTCTACCAGCTTTTTGTTATACTTTAGAACAAAGCTGGTTACGTGTCTTAATTCTAGTTTTAGCCACTTTATTGTTTATTTCAAGGTTTGGGTTAATTGACCGAAGAATTGAAAAAGTTTGAAAACTAAACATAATAGTGTCTGTGGTAACCACAGAGTAACTTCCTTATACGTCTATGGTTCGCTGATTGTTGCCGCGCTTTTGATAACGCCATGACAGTTTGAAATTGAATATTTTGGCGCTTTGATAAATGAGAAAATTAAAAATGTGATACTTAACAAGTATTTACATTCAAATTATTCATTAATTTCATTTATTAAATTTTAGTTAAGGATTAGTTTTTTAAAACTACCAGAGAGCAGACCAAACCTAACTACATATTTAGTTTTTTTTTTACTTTCACCAACAAAATTATGACTAGATATTCATTAAATGTTGATTATTAAGGAATCTTGTATAAAAGGTAGGTACGTGTATAAAAGACAAAACGTAATACTCGGTACTGTCGCGGTCATATCGTACATAAGCAGTATGTCAGAAGTTCACAGGAACGCAACGTGAGTGCTGGGTTAACTAGACGGACAGTCGCGTGCGAAAGTGATTTTAATAATAAATTAATCGGTTGGTGAATCGCAAAACAAAAAGTTGCCAGTCAGTAAGGGCCAGATTACTTGATACTGATGCTTTTCAAGATGTATTTTGATGTTAATGCAGACTAGAAGTGGCGTTGACCATTTGAGGATTCTGGTTCAGGTGTCTCACCAGCTCGTTAATCAACTATTAAAAATTAACGCTAACGCCCCAACTCAGAGTCACTAACGTTTACTTTAATCGCTCCTTAGTAAAGAATCACCATACAAATTCTGTACTAAGGAACGATTTATGTAACCATTAGTGACTCTGAGTTGGGGCATTAAACAATCACAGTGAAACTTTACAAAAAATACCTTCAACTATGTGAATGTTAATATTATAAATCATTAAAACCTACAAATAATAAAACTGTCTGATCGTCAAGTTCTCTGACTTAACACTAATATTTCAACCCAATTATTTGGCAATGATCCATACGTCTCATTGATATCATGTGAAAATATGTAAATACACGATAATACAAGTTATTAAATTAAGAACGATACATAATAAATGAATAATTTTTTTTAATTATCTGTAGTAGGTGCCTTAACCGCCTTGCATTATAGTGTAAGGGGATTAAGGCACCTACTGCAGATCCATGAAGTTTAATAATAATATAATATAAAGTAAATATTGTCGTAATGCAACCGACTGTACAATTCAGTGCCGTGAGAAAACGATGATAAGCCTTTCGTTAATAATGTCACTCTCACTTTCTCTCTTTTTCCTGGAGCGAAACAAAAACCTTTATTCAATATTTTTAAATGGCAGCTCTCTAAGCTGCGTGATATAAGTTGTAAGTCTCTGAGTACATCACTGAATACTTTGATCATTAGACCAGTAGATGATGTCATATTATACATTTTATTATGATACGCGTGCTTCGGTTAATGTGAAAAAATTATAGTAAAATTATGTAATTTATTAGTAAAATTTTAATAAACATTAAAAAATCAGGTAGGGGAACAATCTTATATGTATAGTTTGCTCATAACTGAAGTAGGAGGGATGTATGAGTCGGGGAAAATCACGACAGATAAGACAAATATAAATACTAGGTGGTACTGCATATAACATATCGCACCCTCACAAAAAAAGCATAAGTCGTGTTACTTTGAATTTTAGTTATTAATATGATTGGAAAGAGGTACAAAGGCTGCATATGCTCAATTTTTTTCAAATTTTTATCATTAATCTTGACGGTTTTGTGCAAGAAATCGTAATGTAAATTCCTTTGACTACTTACTGATATTTTAACAGTTTTTTTGTCTCTCCTGTAAAATTGCAATTTTCATCTTATGCTTTTTTTCACTGAGGGTACGATATCTGCCCCCGGTAGTAAAAAGGACGTATCTGAAATATTTTCCAAAATTGATTTTTATATATTTTCGAATGAGGAAAAAGAGACGAATCTGCTCATATTTATTTTCTGTGTCTCATTTACTTTAGATTTACCATATGTCTATGCTGTATGTCTACGGTATGTATTGTACCTCACCTTACTCTATTACACTAAAAAATCTTAAGTTTTCCATTTTCTCCAACTATATCAGTGAAATCTATGATATTCCCAATAACTTCTACATTACCGAATGTTTTGGTAGGACACCCAAATCTGAAGAAAGACCGGTTCCATTGAATTGTCCGCTCGACTGTATCGATCGTCGATCACGATTCGATCACCGTACTGTCATCGATCAGGTATCGATTCTGTCGTGTCGGCCGCGGCGTATGCAAATACGTGATATAAAACATTGAACTGATATTATCTTTGATTGGCTGGCTAACTGGACAAAATTCTTTTTAATTTCGTGTCTTTACTCTTTAGAACAGTTAACTTTGTGTAAAATTATTACAACTTGAATTATTTCAGACCCGTATTCTTAAACCGATCCCAAGATTCGATTTGAGATGTTAAAATATGTCATATCGTGTGAAAATTTCACATTTGCGAGATCTGAGATCGTGCTCTTCAGCCGAGATCGGTTTATTGATACGGGCCTCAGAGGCTGTAAAGTAGATTTAACTTATCTCCTTCACCTGTTCTCCTAGTAAACACTGAAGAACAGCTGACGAGGTACTGGCACCAAGTCCCTCCTGTTGAATATTACTGATCATAATCTGTGTGTCTTAGTAGTACATAGTCCGGTGTACTACTTTAATTGCACTAGTGCGTGAGGCGTGGTTACCACTTACTAAGACTGATCGGTCACCTTTACTGTATGGCACGGGTGCCGAGCACTTTAAATCAACAGAATCAGCTCTAAAGCTTCTAATATCGGAAAAATGCAAAATGCAAAAGAATTGCTTGTTCCAGTCAGACACCAAACAACACGTCGTGTTTCGTGGGGGCTCGAGAGCCAGTTCCTTTTTCTTCCTTTCTCTCTTTCTTGGCTGGCAACGCATCAAAACCCTTTTGGTATCACTGATGTCCATGTGAGACAATAAGAACTTAGTATCAGATGGATTGTTGGTTGTGTCCACAAAAAAATTGGTATGAAATTTTTACCCCGATACCGCGCGGGAAATGACATCATTAAAGTTAAGGTCCTCTTCCAATAAATCACTTAACCAAAGCTGTTAACAGTCCGATATGTACAATAAACCAGTACTCAGTTCAACAGCCTCAGAGGTCAATGCCATGCTGACGTCAAGTGTTGACGTCTTGTCGCGTCGCGTTACATGAGAATTTGAGAATCACGCTTATTCTTTGTCTTATCTTCAAATGTTTTAAACAATCCGGGTTGCTATAAGCCATTACCACGACATTCTATGGTAAGTAAAGGAATGCAAAAACCACAAGGTATATTGGTTTTCATTTAACTCATGCCTTAAGTGTCCTGTAATAGATAATTTTATTATTGAAATACTGAAAAAGCTGACACAAAGTCAGGTTTCAGTAGAGACCAAAATTGTAGTTTTCATCCATCAATCCAATCAATTCATCTCTGGTTTCAATTTATCTCTTCGAAAAAGACGTGTAGATACGATCTCTGATTTCCGACCACCAGAGCCGTAGACTTAACACCTGACTAGACGGCTATAACTAATACAGTACAATTGGTCGATAATGAGTCGACTAATGTAAATACGAATAATACGATGCTAGTTGTCACTACAGATTTTGAACCCGTCAGTCAATCAGACGATTATGAAGATAAAAACTTTGTCTGGAACCGGATTAAATATGAAGTAGATTTAAAGATAGATCTTAACAAGTTTGAGCTAGTTTTTATGGCTTGCGGTGGCAAGTGTCCCTTGTCCAGACATTACGATTTTTGAGACATGTTTAAGAAGTATATACCCATTTATCCTTGAATATCCCGATATTCTTATTATTTCCCTATGTTTTGATCAAGAATTCATCATTAATCCATAAAAATAGAAGGGTAAAATCATCTAGTTATTTGACGTATTTAATTCTGCAATATTTAACTTTAGGCCCAGAAGGTAAAATATAACTTTGATTAAGGCCTATTTCGTGTGTTAATTTTTCATTCCAGTGGAATACTTACTTTTAATATTCCAGTTACATAACACCATCACTTTAGGTTAAATATCACAGAATTATATAACCCTTACCCTTTCCTTTAATGTAATGCTTTTGCATTTTCATACTTCTCGCCAAATTATTGATTTACTATTTCAGAGCTGTAACAATTCTACAAAGGAATTATAAACTAAACTAAAAATAAACATAATTTATTATAAATTTTCCGTCCCAAATGAAACATCAGACCCGACAGCATCTATCTTTTCATTAAATCTAGCGGTCACCTAAGATATAATGCTGATTCATATTACCCGCGATTCACACGCAAGAAAACTTTATAGCCATACCTACTCATACCTTGTACTTAATTGTACAGTCAACTATATGAGATACCTCTAACAATTGTTAGGAAGGACCAAGTGACAGCAGAATAGAGTCATCAACCTCATCCATTTCTATGGTTTTGTTTTAATAAGACTTCATAAATAATATGAAGAATTGTCAAGTTACAAGGTACTCAAACAAGCTTTTTGTAGAACCTATAGGCCTAAAGTCAAAGTCAAAAATCAAAATATTTTATTCATATAGGTATCATTGATACACTTATACACGTCATTTCGGAAGGCTTTTCGGAAGGTACTTTGTCATGGAGGAGAAGAAAAGCCTAAAGAAACTCCTCAGCACATCTTTTAAAAAAAATATTACAAAAAATATATTATCATACAAAAGTTTACTATTCTGAGTGGAACTAATTCTATTGGCAAGTCACGTATTAATTTTGGGATTTTATTATAGAAATGTACACCAAGCCCTATGAAAGATCGTTGCATTTTACTTAGGCGGAACGAAGGCGTAATTAATTGATACATTATTTTTGTTTGGCGATTATAGCCTATTATGGCCTATTAAAGGACCTTCTCGCATGTAGAATTTAATCTATGGGCTGTCCCATAGATTCAAGGCAGGTTTCTCTTACTCTCCTATTGGTGAAGAGTTTGAATGAATAGGCTTATCTGAATTGAAAATTCTGAGAATCCAAAAAAAACGTAAGCTTAGCAATCCAAGGAACAATGCCTTCATTTGGGTTTTCGAATGGCACTCGTATGTTAATGTCATCGCATGATATCACAAAGTGTCTCCGTGTATTTTGCCGCTATAAATGAAAATTCTAAATTCAAATTCGTTTATTCATATCACTGATACACTTATTAGTCCATTGAAAAGTTACATTTGGGGTTGCGTTTTTTAGAGGACGCAATTTTATTTTTTTGATGTGTAGGGGGGGTCAGTGTAAAGCTAAAACCAAGTTTGTGGGGTCGCCACCCTTGTCCCACGGCCGCCATCTTGAAAATAGGGGTTGGAATGGTTTTTACGGTATATCTCTTAAACTATTTATTTGAGAAAAAAAATTTGTTAACATTTTTTGTTGCAAATTAAATTCTCTACAACTTTGGTCCAGTAACTTTTTATCGTAGAACTATAAATAAAAAAGTTATAAGCGAAAATCTTCAGAAACTAAAAACTAAAAGATATAGGTTAAGCGACAACTTCAACACAATGTTTTGAGAGCTATTCTTACAATAACAGAGGTTAGGAATAATAATAACAATAGCATGCAGCTGTTCTTTTATTCCCTCATGCTCACTTGGGTATTTTCTACCTGAACAGTATTCTCGGTAACGGCTATCAGATTTAAAATTATTTTAAAAATCAATAATTGTTAAATTCTGTTATGGAGTGAAAAAGAGTCAATAATTAATTATTAATAATATTGCAAAATTTGTAATTAAAAAAGTTATAATAACAAAATAAAAAAAAATAACTGATGACATATTATTAGTACACACGTATAATATAGGTATAGTTAAGAGTACTAAAAAATAGTACTCACTTCGGAGCGCTGTAAAACCTTAGCTATTGACTTAATGAAAAAATGATGCAAATAAAAGTTGTTCCTCAAAAAACGATCTACAAAAGTGGTCAGATATCATTTTTTCGTAAAATGATAAAAAAAAAGTTACATCGAAAAATAAAATTTTTTTTCGAATTTCTGAAGATTTTCGCTTATAACTTTTTTATTTATAGTTCTACGATAAAAAGTTACTGGACCAAAGTTGTAGAGAATTTAATTTGCAACAAAAAATGTTAACAATTTTTTTTTCTCAAATAAATAGTTTAAGAGATATACCGTAAAAACCATTCCAACCCCTATTTTCAAGATGGCGGCCGTGGGACAAGGGTGGCAACCCCACAAACTTGGTTTTAGCTTTACACTGACCCCCCCTACACATCAAAAAAATAAAATTGCGTCCTCTAAAAAACGCAAGGTAAGGCCTAAAAAATGTAACATTTCAATGGACTATATGCATATGATTTTCAAAACCACCACAATTTCGAAAAAGGTGTTTTGTAATGAGAATGAATGGCGAAAGAAACTCTTTAGAACATGTTTTAGAAAAATAAATCTAATACAATATATATGTATTAATATGTTTTTTACCTAAAGGCATCGACCAGGTAGGTACGATATTATATGTCTATGTACACATCTAATGGTAAGAACACGGTAAAAACTGGTTTGGTATGACAAACATAAAGCTAGAATTATTCTTCAAAAATGTAAATCTTGGACCTGATTCAGTCACGAGTCAATCATCAAATATTTTCCCATAAACACCTGGTACCAATTATAATCGATTAATACCACTTCATAAAGATATAAATAACGGAACGGACGTTGTGTAAACAGAACCGGTTAATACCGGTGCCGGCAATTAGACCGGAGGTGGTAACTGTGTGCAGGTTACTCGGTCATGGATGCCGGACATCTTGGATGGATCGATGGTTGTCAACAACCAAAAGGATACCTAGTAGCAATCCATTGTTATAACTTATAGCTGGCGGTCTATCATCCATCCATCAGCCCTTGGAGGTCCACTGCTGGACATAGGCCTCCCCTAACTTGCGCACTCTGACCGGTCCCGAGCGTTTTGAATCCAGCGGATGCCCGCGGTCTATTATGAACTCTTAATTTCAGCCAAGTTCCAGTTTAAACGTCAAAGTGTTACGAAAGCGGTCACGTGACACTGTTTTAGCCAATCATACGACGTTCAAAGCCCGAGAAATGAATTGCCTGGAACTTGAATGGTTTTATAATAGTTCATAATAGACCCGCTGATGAAAGAATACTCCGGTTTTCAAATCAAAGTATCGGTCGGTAAAAACAAGCTCATCCAAATGACTTAATTAGATGGATGGATGATGGGTTAACTACACCCAAGAGGATACTAACTAGCTTATTAAGTATCAGAAAATTCAGAAGGTTTAGATAGAATTGTTGGTAACAAACTCTTAACTTAGAGCGCTCACCATCTTGGACCACATCTCTACTTATTACATATTATGTACCATATTACAGGTTGAAGTCAAGCATTGACTTATTTTAAGTAAAAAAAAAACAGTATAAAAGGCACACAATTAAATGAAAAAAGAAATGAAGTAATTCCCAGAACAAATAAATCTATGTACCTACCTAATACCATATTGTGTATTATATATGTACCTACTAATATTTATTCTGTGCTAATACAAAAATTTACTGTCACATTTGTTTTATACCCAACAAACTGGTAAAATTATATTGTAATTTATCGCTGCTGTTGACATGCGTTAATACCAAAGGAATCATTAATTAGTAATGTATTTATAGGTAAATTAATTACAAGATGCCATTATCCGACAAAGCATTATAACAAGATAAAATCTTAAAACAATAAGGTAAATAACAAAGTGACTACAATCCGTAGAATCATACATAGTCATATGACGTTTATAGAACTGAGTCAGCCGTCCAATGTCCGTACCTTATAAGGTGACGATCTACGGTGCTCGATTCTTAATACGAGTTTACTCGTAATTATTCTCTGTCAGTACAAAAAGTAAGTAAGGAAGTCGATTTAAAGTAAATGTACAAAAAATATATGAATGTCTCGTAAACGTGTAGGTTTCAGCTGTTATTGGCTATTGGCTGGAGACGAGTCAATAATATATCTGATTATGGAAACCTAGGTCTTGCTCGACAGCTATTCCATTTAAGTATATTTTATTATAACTGTGTTTGTACAAAAATCATTCAACAAAATAGGGACATCCACCATGTCTATAACCAAACAAAAATAGTAAGTAGGTACAACTTGTTTTTGTCATTTCATAAAATATAACTACTGTCATAAAAAAACTCATCCTCCCGAATTAGGATTCCCTGTGTCACGTGAGTCAATTCACTAGTAGCATATACCTACAACAAAACATGATATTACGTAAATTAAATTTACGGCAAATATCTGTTCTAGCCGGGAATCAAACCCAGGACCCCTTACTTACCCCTCACTATCTTAGGCAGGGCCCCTATAAAAATATCTTCTGATTTACTATTATGTGCTCTCTGGATTTACTTGAAATTTAGAACTTGTCTTCTACACTAAATTATTAAAATACATATCGAAGCTTGAAAGTTTAAAAAAATTACTAAGCGACATTGAACTTGAACTTTAGAGGAGAGCAGTTTAAAGTTGGAATTTAAAAAAAAATATAATATTTTTTGTAATCCTCCGATGTTATTCTTACTGTTTTAGAATCCATATTTTATCATCTATATTGTGGCAAATACAACAACTTTTCTAAAAATTTGACTTTAAACTGCTCTCCTGTAAAGTTAGCTTAATGTCGCTTAGTCAATTTTTCCTTTCAAGCGTCGATATTAACACCTATGTATGTTAAAGGGTTAATGAAAGTCACCCAATAATATTGGGACAAAAGTGTGTATCTATTTCCGCGTATAAGCTCGCGGCCAGCTTATGCCTCATCATCTTTACAAATAAACTTTTATAACCCGTAAAGACGATCGAAAACCTTTAAAAAGATCCGTTGAGACAGGGAAATTACTGAGACGAGCGCGAGGCCGGCCAGTTCAGGCAGTTGGCCACATGGCGCGTGGCCTTTCATACCCATACCGAGCGATTCGAATGGCAGTATGAGTGAATAGCTCGAAATAACTCACAGTACTCATAGAGTTGCGAATCGCTTAAGATTTTGGCGTTTTCATTGTCTTTTAGACCATCAACGTTTTTGTTGTTGGTGGCATGCATACTTATTATCTATTTAGCATAGCTTAGCAATTAGCATCAAATGGCTCTTCTGCTCGTCTATTTATTTATAGGTTTTTCAGGCTGGTGATATTGCCTCGCGTGGGGAATAAGTTGTCAATATTAGTATACAGCTACTTTTAAATACCTACCCGTTATTATCTTCCTTTGAACCCTACCATGCTATCTAAACACCACTGTTGCTTGAAACAGCCGCCAAAATCGTCATGTTCCATCTTGGGTCGGCAATGCATCAGTGACACCTTTAGTGCTCGTTTTTATGGGTGACGATGACTACTTAACATTCGAATACTCGACTGCTACCTATTGTAGTAAACCTTCCTTACCTCGAAAATGAGAGTGGACAATTCATAATCAGGATCTTGGCCGCTCCGAGATCTCATCTTATCCTCTGCTGCTTTACCACCACTAATTCAACGTATTAAACTTCAAATTCATTTAAACCGACTCTTTTTTTAACCGACTTCAAAAAATGGAGGTGATTCTCAATTCGACTGTATTTTTTTATGTTTGTTACCTCGGATCTTTGGACTGGATGAACCGATTTTGATGATTCTTTTTTTAATCGAAAGCTGGTACTTGTCGTGTGGTCCCACATAAATTTGAGTGAGATTTGATAATGGCATCCATGTCAAAAGCATATATGTCTTAAATTTGCATTAAGTATGTGCGCAATAAATGGACGAATAACTCAATATCACGCCAACCGATTTCAATGATTCTTTTTTATTGGATGTACTTCATTTTTAAGTCGGTTATTTTTTTGTTAAAATTTTAGATTAGGTATGTGCCACCTATTTGCTACTCAACGTAAGTCTTGTCAAATCTTCACTATTTTATTAAGTTGGCACAATGAATACGATCGACTACAGTCTGCCTAAGTGTGGAATCCAAGTAAACTGTGGAACGAATTTCCTACATCGGTGTTTCCACTTTGCTATGACATAGGCTCCTTCAAGAAGCGGGTCTATCGTATCGTCTATCGGTCTATCGTGACGCACCAGATGTTGCAAAATGCAAATGTCCATGGGCGGCGGTGACAGTAAAAAATTTGAAATAAACATGTCATCTTTCTTGTCTAAAGTTATAACGCGGGAAAAGCTTATATCCTATCATAACTAAATTTATTTGCAACGTTTTAGCGATAATATCATGATTTTATCTGAATATTAGCACATCGACCTCGCGTCGTGAAGGATGTTTGCATAGAGTCGACCATGTTGTGTTGCGAATGACTAAATATGGCAGTTCCTTGTTCATTCATTTTGCAGTCAAATTACAGTTTGTTATCGCGATTGTTCTTTTGGCTGGTGTCCAGTTTTATAACTATTAACCTAGTATCAGGTATATACTGTTAGCAAATTAAATTTTAACTAAATGTATACATATAACGCTACACACACAGATTCCCTGTGTCCTGAATGCCATAGACAACACACAAAGACAAGGACACACCCAGACTGAGACCAGAAACTCAATCTCATCATTCCAATTTCCGCCTCACTTAAAATCGAACCTAGGACCCAGTGTTGCCAATTTAGCCCTTTCGGAGCTAGATCTAGCCCTTTTTACGGGTTTTCAGCCCCTCAAATAATTTTTTAGCACCTAGCCCAATTTCTAGCCCCAAAATCATTTTCCGCCATCTTAAAAAAAAGGGATAAATCGATCGAAAAAACCAATTTAGGTAGTGAAAGATATCGAAAAAATTACCATTATCATACTTGTAGAGCGTCTGACGACCTTTTTTTTCGCCCTCAGTTCTGTTAATTAAGCAATAAATAGCCCCTATTTTCAAGGTATTGGACGAATCTAGCCCTTTTTAAAACTATGTTTAGCTCGAAAACCTGATACCGAGTTGGCAACACTGACTAGGACCCTTGGCACAGCGCTCCAGATGATCCGTCAAATATGATCGTCATACATGATTTAAAATTGATAATAACACAAACATTTAACATCACGGAACCCTTTAGTATTATGCCCTGCATAGGTCTCTCTTTTGCTTGCTGTACACATAAATATTATTTGACTGTTTGTACGGCATCGAGTCGGAACGTTGTAGATGCAAGATGATGTGCATTTTGTGTATGTGGTATTGTGTGTGTGGGATGTCACAGATGACATGTTTATGGCAATAAGTAAATATCTAATTTATTATAGTTGATTTTATTTTTAATCCTACAGAATTGTCGTACAAATCTATCAAGATCGTCATTGCGGTTGGCTTTTCGGGAGTATTATCCTTGACATGAACATCTATAGAGGCGTAGACAGCTGGGAAGAAAACAGAAGGACTCACTCATATCCTCTAGAGCTCACTTAAACTACATAATTTTCTACCGTTAACGCTCAATCATTAGCAATATTCTCAGAATATTTCCGAATGTACGACATGGTAATAACTCACTAGGTATACCGTTTACCAACATGTTCTGAGCCGTCAGTTCTGGGAATTGATACATGTTGCTGGTTGCTGATAGCCATCGTTGTGGTATCTTTGTCTTCAAAAGAAATCAATGTACGTTAATGTGGACATGGAAATAAATTAACTACATGGTTTTGGAAATCAGAAATGAATTAAAACTGTTCCAAGTTTCTGGATTATGGATGCGTCCAGCCAACAATTTATAAAACTTTTCGTTATTAGAGTCATTGAGATGTCTGTTAGTGAAATACTCATAAAACAAAAAACATGAGAGGTGTCAAGGGACACCCGGATGGAACGAAGTTCCTTTCGATTTAAGTATTGTTTTGTTGTACAGCGCCATCTCTGTAAAACTCTCTGAATCACTTCAAAAAAAGTGTCGTCATTCGTAAGAATCAAAAAGTGTCGTAATTTTCCGTCTAGCCCCCTTTCACAACGCGCGATAAGGAACTTCGTTCCCAAACTTCGTTCCAATAATTTTATCAATATTATGAACAGTTTTTGTTTTGCTGCTGTCAAGTGCTGTCTTGTAACACAGTTGGCGCGGCTAGACTAGGATATGCCGCGCAAGCCAGGATGCTAAGCCCTTGACTATGACTTGTTTAATATACTAATAACAACAACAACAAAATCCTCGTTATTATACACAAAAATGATATCTAAATACATTTGATAATGCAGGAATTAGTACAATAGGCCGTCTTAATATTATAATTACTTAAGTAGCAATCTCTTCCAGACAACCTATTAAGCTAATAAAGTAAACAATTTTGGAAACAGGGTTGGGTGCACTAATAAGAACAAATGCTTGTCAAAGTCAAAGTCAAAACATTTTATTCATATAGGTATCACTGATACACTTATGCACCTAATTTTTTGGCTTTTCGGAAGGTGCTTTGTCGTGGAGGAGAAGAAAAGCCTAAAAAAACTCCTCAGCACATCTTTTAAAAAATTGTCAGCAGCTAGTACACAAAAGAAAAGTAAATATTTCTTATGATTCATTCCGTATCATATCTTCAAAATAGGGTTAAGTGTTGCTATCAAGGAAAACTACATTACATATCCGTTGTACTAGGAATCCATAAAATCAGCTATCAGTCATTGAGCACGCCCCAGTCAATACTCAATGCACTGTAATTTGTAGACGTAGAATTTAGAAGTGACGACGCGCGACGGTGTGGCACGGTGTAGCTTTCCCTGCCAAAAGTTGACGCTGCTTGCCAAATTAGATTATAAAGTAACGATATTTTAAAGAACAATGCCCAAAAATTATTTTATATTTTTTGTAGCGTCTTAAAACGTCAGTTATTCCGAAGCAATTCAATTATTTTTTTACGTATTTTAAAATTAATACCTGTGCCCATATTACCCAGCGTAAAATAATTTTATTAATAAGTGATGAATTGACTATAATAACAATGATGTCAACAATGTCCATTTTCATTCGGGCACTCACTTCGATACATAGCTTGTATCAAGCAAGATATAGGGAGACTTCTGGCCAATATTACACACAGAATTTCGTTATAAATGTTGGTAACAAATGTAATGATGTCAAATTTTCATTTCCGGTTGGCAATCAAAAAAAAGTCAGAATAAAAAATAATGGTAAAAATTACATTATCCCCTACTCTATGATTCAATGGTTATAAGAATTCAATCTCAAAATACTTTGGTTCTAGGGTGTGTCTGCTGAAAATTCTTATATATCTAAGCTCAGAAATTAAAGCGGCGATTTTTAGATTTTATTTTATTTTAAGACGCTATAGTTGAAAATGAAATAAAACGATGTACCTATGGCAGTTGGGCATTAAAAACCCTTGACAATTTTATTCACACTAAACATAGCTAAGAACTATCTTGATCACGTCAGATTTCAAACAAAAAGCCGCATCATAGTTGGTCCATTAGTTAAAGAGCTACGAAGTTACAGACAAACAGAGACACAGTCGATCTTCTAACACCCCTCTTTTTCGTTTCATTTCGTCGGGGGTAATGATACCCTGGACTGGGCACGTTAAGCCGTCGGTCCTGGTTGTTTTCGTAAGTTAACATTCGTTAAGCCATGTCGGAGGTCCTCGGGCGGCATGAAAACTTCCGACACCAGGGTTGGCAACCAGCCCCTCCACCAATCCGCACTGGAGCAGCGTGGTGTAGTATTCTCTAGGCCTCCTCAAGAGGAGAGACCCGTGCTCAGTAGTGGCTCATTAATGGGTTGTAGCCAATAATACCCTACATAATTTTTTGGGTTCCTGATGATGAAGCCGTCGTCATTGTTCATTATAACAAGTGAACAGGTACTTATTGCGTGATAATTTGTAACATGTAGCAGAAATCAGAATAGATATTTACTGATTTGCTGATTGCATTAGCAACAGTGCCGATGAACCATGAAGTAACATTATCTGCTACTTGAAACTGGCTCAGTTTATATGACATGAGTGTCGCGTTACTGTTAGTTGGTCATGTTACCCTGGTACTGTCGTGCTGGGTTGGTTAGTCCTCGTTTGGCGGTTGTTCTTCATTACTCATTTTAACTGCTTCATAATCTTGCTTCTGCTTATATCATCATCAAAATCATGTTTCTAACACCAAGGTTACTACTTCAACAAGAAAAACTTTGTGTGATTGCTTCGTTGTGTCTTCACCAGAATGCACAACGATGGGATGTTAACTCGGACTTAATATTAAAGGTATCTAAAACCCAAAAAATTATGAACTCCATAATTTCGGAAATTACGATCATCATCGATTGTCTGACGTATTTTTTTCACCTACGCTGTAGGTATAACTAAGCTCTGCTTAGTTTCTAGAGGCAAGGGTGTGAGTTGTGCGTTGGCTGCAAGTCAGTCGATGTCAATATTATTATAAGTAGATGTCTTTCATTTACATTACAGCGAGCTTTGGTCGAGTTACGTATCATCAGGTATTGTATGCTAATTGAGAACTGCAAATACGGCATATCGCACTTACCTGTTTGTCTTAATGTCTACGTCAAGTTGACGTGGACATGCTTATGAGCAATCTTGATGTTACATTGTATTAGAAAGTAGTGACGATAAAAACAGCACGGGTTTTCTGATGATTCCAGTTCGTGACACTTTCTAATTCAAAACTGAAACCAAGCTAAGATCCAAGGATAATGATGCCGTATGAAAATGTTTTAAAACAGCCATCAATCTTCTTGGTTGGTACTACTGATGTCCAGACGACGATGGTCACTTATCTTCAAATCCTCTGCTCATATGCTAGCTATTTACACAATATGGTCAGATATGCTAATCTATTTATTTAATCGTCTGTCTTTGAAACTACAATCAGATTTCCAGAACACCAGATTTCAAAAGCCTTCCTTCGCCTGTCGTTAATGGTTATCTTTCTCTCTCTCCAGGCCCAGAGATACCGTGAAAGGCGCCGCCTGGCCACCCCGAGTCCGACACCATCGCCACCTCGCAGGCAGACTCCGGCTCAACCAGCCTCCGGAAACTGGTTCAAGTCCTTGGATAGACTTGGTAGGAAGAAGGATAAGAATGCTAAGGTAATCCATGATTCTTTGTTTTTAGGTACCTATTGCTTATTATCAACTCATATGAATTGATGTAATTAGATTTTCCCGCCTAGAAACCGAAACTGGGGCTTTTAGTTCGGTAGATAAGTTCATCAAGATTTAAAAAGTCAATTTCAAAAGTCTCTGTCTTTAAAATCAAAAGCTTTTTCAATATTTTTCATTTAGACATCTAATATTTTGCAGGTGGAGAAAGAAAGCATAGTCACGACAGAAGATGAGAGTAGACGAGGCTGGTCCAAGAGCAAACCTCTCAACTCTCCAGCTAAGAACCTTCGATTTTTCGGAGACACTGACCCAGAATCAGATGCCAACGTCAAGCAAGTCGTCACCAAAACAAAGAGTCATCCGCAATCCAAGTCTCGTGGAACCCTCCGTAAGACCGTATCAGATTCCAGCACAGGTCTAGACGAGGTGGATCACAGCGAGTTATCCAGCAAAAGCTACTCGTTGTCAAATCTTCAAAGAGAAGATAAGAGTGAATCGCCCAGGACAAAACAGTACTACAAAAGAAATTTGCAGAATATTACAGAGATACAAAGCAATTCAGAAACTGAGAGCCAGTTTGATAGGAAAGTTAATATGAAACCACCGATCAGTCCATATGACAGATCCAGGAGTCACAGCAGCTCGAAGACGCTGAAGGGAAGTAAGAGTGACATCAGGAGACATGGGAGAGGTGATGAAAGGGGTAGCTCATCGGAACTGATTGGTAGCAAGTCAGAACATATAAACATGAAGTAAGTTTTACTTGTAAATCGTATAATTAAAGTATGAACCTTATCTGGTAATCAGATCATTAGTTCATAAGTATCCTTACATACCGATCTTTAAGCTTAGGGTCATACGGATCATACCCTCAGTTCGATGGATAGTCCAAAAACTTTCGTCATTCTATAGAATAGACTATCCGTTACCCGCTCCACGCACACAAGATTCTTCATCCGGATAATTACCACGACAAAGACATGGCACATCTAGCAAAGTTTGACTGCAATCTTATTGTAAATAGGTACCACACGCTAATCTTTTATTACCTATTGCAGGCACCGTCGCCGGACCCCCGTGACCAACTCTGGCGAGAGCAGCACTGAAGGTGACTCCAGCCAACAATCTCAACGCAGCGTAGTCTACTTACACGCTACTACAGGTAACATGCTTATGATTGGAAACTGCAAGATTTTCGTGTCGCGAGTCATGTCCAACTTTACTGCCATCGTTTGTCATCTGCACATTTTTCCACTATCATAGATAAACTCTTGGATAACAGTGGCATGTTGTAGGGTTTAAATTGAGACATTACAAAACGTATACAATATATCATCATTGTAATAAGTTTCGAGGGAGCTTGAAAATTAACTTACTTTTTGTTTATTCCAGTCGGCGACATTCCGGATCCTGGTAGAAACCGAAATCGTTCACGAGACGACGTCTCATCCGTGATGTCTTCCAACCTGCAAGTCCGAAGCACCACCAAGAGCTTCTCACTCTTCGCCCCTTGGACCCCACGCCACTACGGCGAGCAGCAAGACGTCCACTATGCACAGAAGCCGAGGAAACCAAAAGCAAAGGAAAGCGTCTTCAAGAAGTCGTCCTCTACGCGGAACCTCGCAGACGATAGACCTGCAACTTTGCAGAAGAATAAGTCCTACAGTCAAACTACGCTAAGTCGAAGGCCAGTCAGCAGTCAGAACAGTCGATTGACGAGCTCGAGCACAACGCTAAACAGAAGACCCGAGCGAGAGCCCAAGCGCGGGAAAGAGAACGATGTACAGAACACCATCTCTCGCAAGAGCAACGGAAAGAGAAGTCAGTCCAGCGACGTCATCGATAGGGACGACCGCGAGCGAGTCTCCCGCTCTCTGTCCATGAAGGATAATAAAAAGGCTGGATGGTTCAAGTTGTCCAGCAAAAATAAGAAGCCCGAAGTTAACACGCGCGTACGATAATGACGGATGATGCACATTTTTTCTTTCTTTTAACTGCTTGTATTTAATAAATCCGCCGAATGTAATTAGAGTATCAGTTTGATCAATAAAGCAGTACTTAGTAGGTATGGGTTGTAACATAATGTAAAGATAAGTTAATGACATGTAAAGAGTTGCTGATCGTTTTCTTGGACCGGATTATCTTGCTTTTAGAATAATCTTTGGGAAAACTACCTACCATATTCCGTGATTTCAAACCCTGGATACTGGATTATTGGGGAAATAGAAGGAATCGGAGCCAATAGGTAATGAGCGCCAGTGTCGCGTATTATCTCTTTCTGCACACCATTGATGTTACCAATCACGCTAAAATGGCCACTAAAATGTAGATTCTACTTTTTGTATAATAGGCTTGTTTCCACTAAGAATAAATCGAATGGCTTAGAGTTTCTAATGATTAACCATGATAATTAGTAAACAAAAATGCAGCTTTTCTATTAAAATAATAAAAGATTAATAATATTTTTGGAAAATAAAATCGACAAATTGAGGCGTTTAATCACGTGACATTAAACATCAATCAGTGAAGCGCATGGAAGCGTGACGTCACACCTCGCGAAACACTACGTTGTAGCTGTCATTTTCGTATAAAATGAACAGGTTATTTGGAGTTTTCAGCAATTCTCGTTAAATTAATACAGTTCGTTTTTAGTTTAATCTTGAAAGACAGATATAATTTGCTATGGAATCAGGATTTAACAAAGCAAACAGCAGTAATTTGCCCAAAATTGACGCCGTTATGCTTGGCAAATTTTTTGCAATAAACACCGACTTTTGTTCATCGGAATTCCGCAACTTTACCCATATTATGATACTCTGTATAATTAATCATATCGTTTGGCAACTAAAAAAATAAGAAGAGTATGAATTATTACATTTTATAAAACGAAAATAATATTTTAACTCAAATAAGTCATAAAACCCTACTCAAGTCATAACATTTTATAGGTTATGTGTGGTATATTATGGTAGATTTTGCAAAATTAATTTCTTTTACTATACATTTATAAATAGATACATCAAGTTGTGTTTATTACTTACATCAAAATGATCTTCACAGAAATAAATTGTGGAATCAGTTGATAAAGTAAGAGCATCTTGCCTCCTTGCCATATTTAACCACTTTCTACGTATTTGTTTATTGTTTGGAACGTATATGAATAATTTGTTTGGCGTTTTTATCGTTGTACTTTTACATTGGGGCACTATACAGTATTTATAATACGAGAAATTCATTATTTATTAAAAAACACAATTGACTGTCATACACAAACACGGCTGTTTCGCGAGGTGTGACGTCATTCAAAACGCCATGACAGTCTTGGCCTTTTTCGCGGTCAATTTCAAGTTCATTTCTAAAAACTCAAAATACTAATGTAAAAGACTTATTTTTCTTAGAATAATATATTTTGGGGTGAAATAGATGCTAAGCTATAGTTTTAAACTAATTTCCAAATTTTGTCAACTAGCCTATTATTGCACACTGAGACGATCATCCATTCTCATAATCTATGCATTATCCTTGCAAGTCAGTTGAATAGCATCTTTGGAAAGTCACATCTCTATACAGGGTGAGTCTTGATAATGTGCACATATTAAATTGAGAGAAACTATGCTTAATTTTATCGACGAAAAACGTATTTAAATATTTTTGATTTTTTTTTTAATATTCTTTTTTGAATTTTAAAAATTTTATTTGCTTCTGAGACCTCTATGTAAATAAAACAGTACAACTTCTAAACTAAATGATCCATCGGAATGGAACAAACTTCATAATGATCGGAAGGGATTGGGCATCCTTATAAAAAAAAAACAAGTTAAAAAAACTGCTCTCGGTTGAAAATAAACATGTTTAAATGGCAAAAACCTGGTTTTATTTTATAAAATTTTACAAAATCGTGCGATTTCTCAATAAAATGTCCACATTACTGTCATTTTTTATTACTTCATGTTATTCTTCATCGTAGTAGCTACCTAACGGTAAAAATTGCATGTTTATAACTCCATCCTAACATTAGTTACCAACTGGCAAAGAAGGGTCTAGCGCACGGCTACCTGCTATTGTTAAGCAGGTAGAGACTTTTTTGTGTTGTAAATGTGCGCGGGTCGGGGGTGCGGTCCACATTACAGACATTTTTATTACTTTATGTTATTCTTCATCGTAGTAGCTACCCAATAGTAAAATTTGCACATTTATAACTCTATCCTAGCGTTAGTTATCACCAATTAAAAATGGCACTTATGAATTTTTCTCTAATGGAAAAAATATTATTATTATTTTTTTATTTGGGGTGATAAAGTAATACAAAAAAGGTTAAATCAAAAACATTTAATTATCTACAACATTTAATTTATCAGGTTCTCAAAATGTCCACCTCGTTGTTGTAGGCACAAAGTTGCGCGAACTAAAATGTGTTGTGTCGCTCTCCTTATCATTTCGGGGTCATTGCGAATATCAGTCGCACACTTAAGTATGCGATCAAGCAAATCGGCCTGACTGTCAATGGGGGTACTATAGACACGTTGCTTCATGGTCCCCCATAGAAAATAATCAAGGGGCGTCAAATCGGGTGAACGTGCAGGCCACCCTACTGGTCCTTGCCGGCCGATCCATTTATTATTGTATTTCTCATTTAAAAATGATCTGACATTTAATGAATAATGGGCTGGGCATCCATCCATTTGTAGAAACATCCTTCTACGCAAAGCCACAGGGACATCCTCCAATAATTCGGGAAGATCATTAGCCAATAGACTTAAAAATCTTTCACCAGTCAATCTTCGCGGCAAAATGACAGGTCCAATCAGTGTGTCATCGATAAGACCAGCCCAAACATTAATTGAAAATCTTTCTTGAAAGTTCGATGAACGTTTTAATTTCGGATTTTCACCTGCAGGGCACCACTTGTGTAAATTTCGGCAGTTATTAATGCCGTCTCTTGTAAATGTTGCTTCGTCCATCCACAGTATTGTTTTTGTAAAGTTGGGGTCTGCTCTGGTTTTTGTTTGAATCCAAGTGGACATTACACACCTTGGAAGCCAGTCGACGTCTTCATGCAGATGTTGCACCCTTTGATAGTGATATGGATGCAGTCCTTCTTTCCTTAAAATGCGCCATGCTGACTTTTGGGATATTCCGTGACGCAAAGCCAGTCGTCTAGTGCTTATTGATGGATCAGCATACAAATCACGTAGTACTGCTTGTTCAGTAGCCACATCAATAATTACTTGAGGCTGCTCGCGACGATCTCTACTTGATCCAAGTCCAATAATCGAGAATCTTCTGTGAACTTCCTGGAAGTTCCGAGCAGATGGCACTGGTTGCCTGTTAGGGAACGCAGCTATGTAAGCCACGCGCGCAGCTCTAGCACTTCCTAGACACATTCCGTAGTAATAATGAATGTCGGCAAGGTGTGCCGGGGAGAATTCACTTAAACGCGGCATTATGTATCAGCGAACGAAAGTAACGAAACACAATGACATGTACTTAGCAGCGGCGATAAATCGACAATTCAGAGCGACTAGCGAGTAGCGACTGTCCTGACTGTCTGTTGACGGATTTATTTAAGAGCCCTAGCTGGCTCCCTTCCTGCACCCCGCACCTGCACCCCGACCCGCGCACATTTACAACACAAAAAAGTCTCTACCTGCTTAACAATAGCAGGTAGCCGTGCGCTAGACCCTTCTTTGCCAGTTGGTAACTAATGTTAGGATGGAGTTATAAACATGCAATTTTTACCGTTAGGTAGCTACTACGATGAAGAATAACATGAAGTAATAAAAAATGACAGTAATGTGGACATTTTATTGAGAAATCGCACGATTTTGTAAAATTTTATAAAATAAAACCAGGTTTTTGCCATTTAAACATGTTTATTTTCAACCGAGAGCAGTTTTTTTAACTTGTTTTTTTTTTATAAGGATGCCCAATCCCTTCCGATCATTATGAAGTTTGTTCCATTCCGATGGATCATTTAGTTTAGAAGTTGTACTGTTTTATTTACATAGAGGTCTCAGAAGCAAATAAAATTTTTAAAATTCAAAAAAGAATATTAAAAAAAAAATCAAAAATATTTAAATACGTTTTTCGTCGATAAAATTAAGCATAGTTTCTCTCAATTTAATATGTGCACATTATCAAGACTCACCCTGTATATTGTGCTGAGTAACTAACTGCAAAATGATTGTAGATAAAGTTGTTGCATAAAGATACTGTATATGGAGAATGTTCTAAATAGAGATCATGTTGTTTTATTTTATTAAAAGTGCTTTATCTGAAAGGTTTATAAAGAAAGTTGTTAGGGCATGGCACTGTACAAGAAACAAAAAGGATATTGGCATGGTATTGCTTTATTTTTCAAATGTAATTTGTAAGTTAAATATTGTGGATTCAACATAATTTTCTTTCTTCATTTACGAGACATAACAAAGAGGTTACTAAAAGTGCCATTCGCAAATGTATTTTTAAATGTTACCAATTTTTAGGATTTTAGTCATAATTTTAATTTTACAAGAATTGTAACAATATCGCTTTTATCTTACTAATGATATAAAATTATATTTGTGCATAATTCATTTTAATGTTGCTTTTAAGATCTCTAAGATTTTATTTTATGAGACGTCTAATGCTTGTGTAGATTTTTAATTATCTTGTTTGTTGGTAATGGTTTTGACTGCCATTACAGAGGAGGTGAGAATTTTATAATAATTGTAATAATAAAGTACCTAATAAATAAATGGTCTAATAAGATTTATTTTATTTTTAACACCTGTATAATGTAGTAAAGTATGATTGGTATTAACTTTTTATTGATCAATTACCTAACGGTGATGAACTGATAAACACAGGCACTGACTCGAGGTCACGTCGCTAATGTGTAAGTTGTGACACTTGTGACCAAGGACCTTGGTTGTGACTAATACTTAGGTAAGATTTATTCATACAACTCATAGTTACCTTCCAAAATGTTGCACCTAGTCAATAAATCCGAAAACATCGGGCCTTCAGTTCAGACGGTACACGAAAGTTCGAATGCGGTTTACGTTTTAGCCGTTAATTTTTGTCATTAACGCTCTAACTCAGAGTCACTAACGGTTACTTTAATCGCTCCTTAGTAAATAATCACCACACAAATTCTGTGCTAAGGAGCGATTTAAGTAACAGTTAGTGACTCTAAGCTGGGGCGTAAGTATTTATTTTTAACTAATTCATAAGGATGTTGAACTGTGAGGTGTTCAAGGCACATTTATGTTCATATGTTAAACCTATGTTTCTTACTATATTGCTTGACTAATTTAGAATTTGTTGATGTGAAACATCTATAGGCGAGGGGTAAACCTGATTTGTGGCGCGGTGAGTGGCGACGCTTCGCCGCACTATATTATTATGGTAGGGCAATATGAAAAAAATATATAATAACACAATGTGGGTAATCATAAATATACTTGGTTTGATAGGCTGTAGCATACGGTAGAACAAATACGGTGGGATTTCCTGTGTCGTGGGTACCATAGACAACACACAGAGACAAGAACACTCATCATTGTTAAATCAACTCATCATTCAATTTTTTCTCTTACTGGGAATCAAACCCAGGATCCTTCAAACGGCAGTCCGACATGGCAATCATGGGGGACGTCAGGAATGGTAAGACGTTACTCAATAATAAATATTTACCTTGTATTGACTCATTGTATTTAAAAAAATTTCAAAAATACACAATTTTACTTATTATCCAAATGACTAATAGTCAAGTCAAATTAAGACTAGAAAAAATAGTATTACAATTTTCCATAATTTAGATCACTCAATCAGCTTGCCTAGTAAAATAAATGACCAAAATTAAATAATATTTTACAAGCAAACATAAATAAATGGATTAATTTGTCAACATTAAAAAAGAATTACAAAAATAGAAAGGGCTATGCTATGTACTTATTGTACCATGTAAATACAATATAATTCTACATAAACTTTTTGACTATATCACAAAAAAGCCTTGATTAATTAAACATAATTATTTGTCATTATAACTGATTATATCTTAAAACTAATAGCGTTCAAATGGTTTCACTGTATTTATTAATTTACATTTTTCATTTGCATATGCTATAAATTGTTCCTTTAATGCGACAATACACTCCAATAACATAATACAATCTGCTTCAGATCTGTGCGCATTGACTGCCTCTTTATTAAGCAATCTTTTATACAGTGCCTGCAGGGTACAACAAATATTTTCGGTTTTTGGCTTTTTAGCAAAAACATTTTTTATAGCTTCCGTCTTGTCCATCTTTATTTGATTACTAAGTTTTGTATGACCCGGTGAACTATGTGGGTTGTTTTTTTGACAAGATATATTTGAAAAGTTATCTATGAGTCTGTCAATTTCGGCCCATTCCTCAGCAGTTGTATTGAAATCCGGCCAGTCTTCGTCGTCAGTCAATAATTCGTCATCAGCTGTCGGTTTTGCATTGCAATTACCAGCTGGGAGTATTATTTGACTCAGACTAGACTCTTTCAATATCTTCTTAAAACCCCATAAGGAGTCAACGCATAACAAATCATTTGGTAGCACAGCACCAGCATCTATGAACTCAGATTGTAGTAACTTAAAATCGAAACTGTTTCCATTATGTGCCACTAGACATACTGGTTTTGGCAACTCTTCAAGAAAAGAATTTATACTCTGTATCCTTTTTTCGAAAATTTGTTGATTCTGTAACGCACTATTTGATAATCCTGTTAGGTCTCTTACCTCTGGCATAATAGTTCTCTGTGGATTGAATAAATATGATAACTTGTTTATCAATGGTACATGGCCATTTCTTGCCGTCTCTATATCTCGACTGTGTACTGCAAGGAACGTCAGTTCTGTTATTTTTGTCCGATTACGTTCATACCTTGGTAATCCTGTAGTCTCTATGTCGAATATCACAAAAGTTGATATCTTCGACATTTCTTACTCGTTTCTTCTACTTTCTACTTCTACTTTAACAGGAACGAACTTAGAATGAAAATAGAACGTCTGGTCGTAATAAAATTCGTAACATTTACCACTTAAAATTGTCCCATTTCTTCTGTAAATTATAATACAACAATGTTATTAAAACTCGTTACACAGCATGACTATTTTTATTGTTGTTTGATTATTAAATTTCTTATTTCAAAGTTTGAATTAGTACATTTTTATTGTATTCCATGTCCTGTCTCCATGATTTTTAATTTTTTATAGGTACCTATTTATTTATTATGACTCACGTCAACGTCACTCTATGACGTGACTCACTATGTCACAGTCTATGGTCACAGTTCACAGACGTTTAAATGACGACACGAGATGAAAAAAATAAAGAAAGAAAGAAAGAAAGAAAGAAAGAAACATTTATTTCGACATACAGCTGCACTGCAACAGTGTTTAAAAAAAAAAAAAAAAAAAAAAAAAATCGGTGGTTTAACAACAATTATTAATTGTATCCGGAGTTGCAGCCATCAATATGTCGGAAAAGGGTCGCACTCAGAATACGACGTAGAAGGTAGCAGGTACTTTCTACGTCCTCTGATTTTCAGTACGCCCGTTAGTCGCGTGTAGATCGGCGAGCGGCGCAATACGTGCATTCCTAGTGACTTAGCTAACTGCAATTTCGAATTCAATTCAGGTAATTCTTAATGATAAACGTGAAAACGTGGATAAACGTGTCTGCCTGCAGCATAGATGCTATCTATGGCCTACAGCCCTGCATACTCTATGGTAGCTACACTCCGTTATAGCCATGTTAATAGCATAAAATACATGATTAATAAGCTTCGAACAGAATTCTGAATATTCTGAGTGTATTCTAAGGGACTTATAATATAGTTTTACTATTTTTTTTATTTTTTTATTTTTATGACGAAATTATTATTCGTTCCTACTTCTTAATTAATAATAATGTTTTACTATTGACAACCTTAGGGACCATAAACATACATGGGGATTCCCTAAAGTTATTTATGACAACGTGAGAGCGTTATTATTTTATGAACGTGAGTTATTTAATGTCATATGTCAATAATTTGAAAAGCAATTGAAACGTCACTGTTGTAATGTCATACCATAAACCATACATCAAATCAATTCGAATTCGAAGATTGCCCGTAGAAATTTAGTTTTTTCTCTTTTCCAACTTTAA
Organism: Thymelicus lineola; assembly: GCA_963932265.1. Lineage (NCBI taxonomy): Eukaryota > Metazoa > Arthropoda > Insecta > Lepidoptera > Hesperiidae > Thymelicus > Thymelicus lineola. The sequence goes on along the minus strand of OZ010705.1, from coordinate 9,602,905 downwards.
ATGTAACTAAATGTTGATACTACTTGTTTCGAAAAATAATATTAATACATAATGGCACGAAGATATCGTGACGCGGCGGCGAAACTGCAACAAAATGTGCAGAAACATTTAAAACAAATGAAGGACGTCTCTTCTTCGGAAGATGAAGAGCCCTACGAGACCAGTGTCCTGGAAGGAGTGTTCCAGAGTTACTGGAGAGGCGGAGGAGACAATCAGATGGTAAACAGAACAAAGCATCTTCTAGAAGAAGCGGTAAGCGGCCGGTCAGTGACGTGTCTTATTTGCATTGGGTCTATCAAAAGGAACGACGCGATTTGGACCTGTGACCACTGTTTCTGTTACTTCCACCTCTTTTGCATACAAAAGTGGGCGAATGACAGCATAAGTTTAAGAACAGAAGAAAATGTAGGGCCCATAGCTGTTGTTGTGCCTAAGAAAATTGAATGGTGTTGTCCGAAATGTCGGCAGTCGTACTGCAAGGAAGAAATACCGCGTCGGTATCATTGTTTCTGTGGTAAAACCGAGGACCCCCCATTTCATCCATGGTTGATACCTCATACCTGTGGAGAAGTCTGTGGGAAAAGGTTATCTATCGGTGATAATTGTAAACACAAGTGCCTACTTCTCTGCCACCCTGGGCCTTGCCCACCTTGTCCACAGACAGTCAATGGCGTCTGTTATTGCGAAAAGGAGTCGAAACGAGTGAGATGCAGTGCAGCGAAATGGTCATGTGGGAAACAGTGCAAAAAATTATTGCTGTGCAAGTCCCATAAGTGTGAAAACTTATGCCACGAAGGCGTCTGCCCACCTTGCACTTATACAAGTCTACAACCATGTCTCTGTGGATCTGAAAAAGTTAAAAGACCTTGTGATGATCTAAACTGGCAGTGTTCTAAAAAATGTAATAAACCTTTCTCATGTGGTTACCACAAATGTGAAAGGATATGTCACGTCGGAGACTGTGGGTCGTGCCCCAATTCTGGGATGAGGTTCTGCCCCTGTGGAGCCGATAAGAAATTTATTGAATGCCCGAATACCATTGATACTTGTTTTGGAACTTGTAACAAAAAGCATGATGACTGTGAACATAGTTGTCCTGAGAAATGCCACAAGGGACCTTGCCCTCCTTGTCAGGTTGTGATAGAAAAGACATGTCATTGCGGTGCTCACACCAAATCACTGCCATGCTGCAAGGATTTCCGCTGTGAAACCAAGTGCAGAGGGACCAGACCGTGTAGAAAACATGGCTGTGGAAGAAAATGCTGCAACGGAAACTGTCCCCCATGTGAAAAAGTGTGTGATAAACCTTTGCTGTGTGGCCGACATAAATGTACGAATATCTGTCACCATGGTCCTTGCTATCCTTGCCATCGCGAATCAAAGATTACTTGCCGTTGCAAGGAAACTTACATAACTGTTCCCTGCGGTAGAGAAAAACATATCAAGCCGCCAAAATGCAGCCTCCCTTGTAAAATTAAGTACAAGTGTGGTCATGTAGATGAAAACCGACACACTTGTCATTTTGGAGATTGCCCTCCTTGCAAGGCTATATGCTTGAAAGCCTATCAAAAATGTGAGCATAACTGCAAAGCTGTATGCCATCAATATGTTGCTGTGGTTTTCAAGCAGGTTGAAAAACCTGCAACACCATGGGAAGTTCAACCGCCTAAGACTAAGATTATGACCCTGGAATGCCCACCATGTGAGACTCCTGTACCAGTGACATGTTTTGGTGAACATGAGACTGAAGACCAGCCCTGCCATTCTGCAACTCGACGTCCCTGTGGCAGAGAATGTGGCCAGCCATTAGCTTGTGGAAACCACAAGTGTGCTCTACTTTGCCATCTGCTGAGTTCTGATCCTAATTATCCAAATGTGCCTCAGTCATGCAAACCGTGTAATAGAGAATGTTCGGTGAGACGCCCAGAGAAATGTATGCACAAGTGTCCAAAGCGTGGATGCCATCCAGGTCGTTGCCCTCCTTGCGACATCTTGGAAAGACTTCCTTGCCACTGTGGTGTAGCTGAACTGTACCTACGTTGTCAAGAACTCAGCTCAGCTACAGAAGACATGCTATCCTGCAAACAGCAATGCCCGAGAAACTTGCCATGCGGTCATCGTTGCAGGAATAACTGCCACTCAGGACAATGTGATCAAAATCAGATTTGTCTTAAGAAAACAAAAGTTTATTGTCCTTGTGGGAATATCAAGAAGGAAGCACCCTGCAAAGCTGTTCGGGATTCAGAAGTTAATGTAGTATGTGATCAGAACTGTGAAGAGAAGAAGATCGCGGCGAAATTAGAGAAAGAGAAGGAAGAACAGAGGTTAAAAGAGTTGGAGGAGGAGAAAAATCGCAGAGAATTAGCGGAATATGAATGGAAGTTGAGTGGTAAGAAGAAGAAGTATAAAGAAAAGAAGGTTGTGGTTAATGTAGACAACAGAGGTCTGTTGCAGAAATATTGGGTTCCTATTTCCTCCCTATTAGTTGTAATAGTAGCTGGATTTTACTATATACTGTATGTGTAATGTATTGACTTTTTATAACATGTATATTGTGTAATTATTGACTTAATGTATAATTCATGAAAGCATGTATAAAAGACAGTGTAGAGATAGTTGATTTATTACTAAGAAATATTAGATTACTTATTGATTATTGAAAAGCATTAAGTGACAATATGTTATTATAATTAGGATGCTTTTTGGATTGGACCAAAAGTAACACAGCACTGCCATTTAACACTGATTATATAAGCATTATATAAGCAATCACATACGAGTAGGCCTTTAGTTGAATTGGGTAGGTTTTGGCCATTAAAATGTATCTATTGTTTGCACAACACCGTTATAGGAAATTGTAGTGTTGGGTATATGTGTGATCAATTTCTTTTATTTTGTTGTGAGTGTTGCCATTAGGGCATATTTTTTTCTTTCATAAATTACTTGGCTGTTATTTAATTTGAACTTAGTATTAAGTGTTGCTAGATTTTAGGGCTTCTGTCAATTTGATTCCTCATGATGAACCAATGATTATTATTAAAAGTTTGACTGGGCTGCCTTTAGGCATACTTAAAATCTTAAGTGGACTCTAAATATACAGGGTGAATTTTTCAAGTGTGCGTGGATGACCAAATCCGAAACTATGAGGAATATCGAAAAATGCTGAAAGACTTCTTCCCGAATTTGATCCTTGTTAGTAATACTATCGAATGGTGTAATAAGAGATGTGTTTTTTTTTCAAATCAACGGGTTCGATTCCTGGCTAGGAATATTGATTTTTAAATATTAATTATGCAGTTTTGGTTTTCATCAAAGTCGCCTCCGAGATTCCTTTCAGCATTTTTCGCTATTCCTCCACGCACGCTTGGAAAATTCACCCTGTATACCAAATTAGGTAACCATTATTATTATACAACGTGCTCCTTAGGATGTGCACTAACTTTGCCAAATGATTTCATAGCTTGTACTGAACATATCTTATACAGGAACTAGTGCTTTATAAAGCTTAGTTTTTAAGTTGTTTGTATTATGATTTAATTCCATTTAATTTGGTTGTACATTAAAAAACTGTCTTTATTTGTGCTATGTTGCGGTTCAGTGCAGTCATAATCACTCAAACTATACCTATTGCATTTTAAATCATTATTCAAATTATTGAATCGACTTGTCAATAAAGGTCCATTTAGAGACGGAGAGAGTTTCTCGTCTCAAAGATAGTACCACTATCGAAAGAATATAAAAAAAATATATTTCTTAATGCATGCATAAGTAATGTGACGTTGCCAGCTTGCGTAAAGAGATTTCACAATAAGTGATTTAATTTGTATCAAAATGGAAAATAAAAAAAATTACAAAGAACAATGCCCAAAAATTATTTTTCATTTTTGTTAGCGTCTTAAAACGTCAGTTATACCGAAGCAATTCAATTATTTTTTTACGTATTTTAAAATTAATACCTGTACCCGTATTACCCAGCGTAAAATTTTAGATTTTTATTTTATTTTAAGACGCTAAAGTTGAAAATGAAATAAAACGATGTATAGCAGTTTGGCATTGTTCTTTCAGCATTGAACCTATAATGAAAAATGACCAATTTAATGGTCTGAATAACAGGCCGAAGTTACTGCACATCCTCAGGAACACGTTATATAAAACTATTTATTCAATATGAGATGATTTTTTTACTGTACCAGTTGATTATATTAGATTATTAAAAACTGATTTTTTTTAATATTAGGGCTTTTTAGTGCATCTTACATGCAGATATTAGTGGCTTGTGTTTTAAAATGGAGATTATTTCTTTTGTCGAGCAAAAACTTCCTCCATCTATAATTCAGTATAAAGAATATGAAGTGCTAAAGTAAAATTTAGTACGTACATTTCGCTGTTTTATGGCTGTGGTCAATTCAGTACTGAAACAAATTGGTGACCTAAGTACTTTTGTAAAACTAACTTACTCATGGTAACCTAGTCATAGCATAACCAACAATACTATAGTAAGAACACCTTTCAAATAATGAAGAGAAACTTAGATTTATTTGATGATTAAATTGAAATAAAAGTTTAATTATTAATTCCACTTAAGACGCTACACTTCCTTCCCCTCTACACACTTACTCCACTTTCTCACTTCATAGTAATAAAATATGTCGCCTAAAGAAGTTTCACTTCAATAAAACTCAGTGCAACGATATCTCAGATACAATATGATAGAAAGTAGGTGATGTAGGTAGGTATGTTGTAGATATTATATTTGTAGATTATTATTATTATTATATGTAACATTTTATATTGTCAAATAAAGAATAATTTTAATCTGCTTATTTTTATTTTCTATTCAAGACATTACACAAGTTTCACCTTTCCAAAAAATCATTTGTTGTATGGGAGCCCCACTTAAATATTTATTTTATTCCGTTTTTAGTATTTTGTTATAGCGGCAACAGAAATACCTATAACATCTGTGAAATTTTCAGCTGTCTAGCTATCACTAGGTCCCGTTTTTACCCTTTGGGAACGGAACCCTAATATACGTGGTATGGCAAGTGTCCTATTGTATTGTATTGTACAATGTTACTCTGTGGCAAGTGTGTAAGGGCGCCTTCTAGAGTTTGAAAAAAGAACGGTGGATCCCGAAGGCGGGATACGAATTGTCACATTTTGTTCGAGATGTATGTTCTTTGGTTCTATGTCATTGTACTTCAATGCTTGTAGGTATTTAAAATAAAACACGATTAGTTTTTACTTATTTTATTACGGCTAGCTATGCACATTTTCATTTCACCTGTTTTTACAGCTTATACCTTTAGGTATATTTGGGCGCTTTCAAGCGCAGGCAGGCACAGGCAAACCATTTTTGTTTTATTATGGAAAACTTTGCCAAATGATTCCATAGCTTGTACTGAATATATCTTATACAGGAACTAGTGCTTTATAAAGCTTAGTTTTTAAGTTGTTTGTAATATGATTTAATTCCATTTAATTTGGTTGTACATTAAAAAACTGTCTTTATTTGTGCTATGTTGCGGTTCAGTGCAGTCATAATCACTCAAACTATACCTATTGCATTTTAAATCATTATTCAAATTATTGAATCGACTTGTCAATAAAGGTCCATTTAGAGACGGAGAGAGTTTCTCGTCTCAAAGATAGTACCACTATCGAAAGAATATAAAAAAAATATATTTCTTAATGCATGCATAAGTAATGTGACGTTGCCAGCTTGCGTAAAGAGATTTCACAATAAGTGATTTAATTTGTATCAAAATGGAAAATAAAAAAAATTACAAAGAACAATGCCCAAAAATTATTTTTCATTTTTGTTAGCGTCTTAAAACGTCAGTTATACCGAAGCAATTCAATTATTTTTTTACGTATTTTAAAATTAATACCTGTACCCGTATTACCCAGCGTAAAATTTTAGATTTTTATTTTATTTTAAGACGCTAAAGTTGAAAATGAAATAAAACGATGTATAGCAGTTTGGCATTGTTCTTTCAGCATTGAACCTATAATGAAAAATGACCAATTTAATGGTCTGAATAACAGGCCGAAGTTACTGCACATCCTCAGGAACACGTTATATAAAACTATTTATTCAATATGAGATGATTTTTTTACTGTACCAGTTGATTATATTAGATTATTAAAAACTGATTTTTTTTAATATTAGGGCTTTTTAGTGCATCTTACATGCAGATATTAGTGGCTTGTGTTTTAAAATGGAGATTATTTCTTTTGTCGAGCAAAAACTTCCTCCATCTATAACACAGGTCAACATGAATTTTGACTTTGAGAAGAGAGTATGAAATATCGATGAATCTATCGATAATTTAAACAAAAAAATATATATAGCATGAAAAAGTTTGCTTTTGTATCCAGGAGAACAGTTTTGTTGATCAATATTTTAGAAAATTCATAGTTTAAATTGTTGATTATAAAAAATTTAAACATATTAATTTATGTAGGTATAATTTTTTATCAGCTTTTTATACCATATCAAATTACAAAATAGTAGAAAAAAGTTTAAAAGTGAACCCTACTACATTTTCTTTCATGTTCATGAGAACTTTGTCTCACTAAACTCCAAATGTAGTTCCTCATCATATTTTCGTTGTATTGGCCCTGATAACGGCGTTCGAAATCCATGATGTATTGATGGAAGCGTTCTCCTTGTTCTTCTGAATACGCTCCCATGTTGTTTTTATATTTATCTAAATAAGTATGCGGCATATGTACTTTTAAAGACATTCTGCAGCCCATAGTTTTAAAATCTAACATGTTATCAACTAGCTCTCGGTAATTTTCCACTTTTTTATTCCCTAAAAATCCAAATCAAAATGCTAGCTTTAACCTTTGCTTCTGACAACTTTGGAATATTTTTTTTTAATGTAAAAGCTTCAGATCTTTCATCTAGCTTTTTTACGAATTGCTTCATTAGGCCTAACTTGATGTGTAAAGACGGCATTAATACATTTTCAGGTTCAGCAATAGGTTTACATTTAACGTTTTGTTTCCCAATAGGTACAAATTCAGTTCTTAGTGGCCATGATCGTTGAATATAGTGTTGAGCATCCGCTCTGCTATCCCACAAACAGAGATATTTTGTATATCCACCCTGTAGTCCCATTAAGAATATTAATAATAATAATAAATTCTTTTTTTAATATAGTAACTCAAGAAAAAAGATTTATTATCATAACTACCACAAAAGCAAACTTTTTAAGGGATGTGGGTATTTTTTCTTTATTATATAGCATAGTGAATGAAAAAATCACAAAATAAATTTTAGGACAAAGATATTTTTTTTTATGTAGAGTTGTGTAATTCAGTATAAAGAATATGAAGTGCTAAAGTAAAATTTAGTACGTACATTTCGCTGTTTTATGGCTGTGGTCAATTCAGTACTGAAACAAATTGGTGACCTAAGTACTTTTGTAAAACTAACTTACTCATGGTAACCTAGTCATAGCATAACCAACAATACTATAGTAAGAACACCTTTCAAATAATGAAGAGAAACTTAGATTTATTTGATGATTAAATTGAAATAAAAGTTTAATTATTAATTCCACTTAAGACGCTACACTTCCTTCCCCTCTACACACTTACTCCACTTTCTCACTTCATAGTAATAAAATATGTCGCCTAAAGAAGTTTCACTTCAATAAAACTCAGTGCAACGATATCTCAGATACAATATGATAGAAAGTAGGTGATGTAGGTAGGTATGTTGTAGATATTATATTTGTAGATTATTATTATTATTATATGTAACATTTTATATTGTCAAATAAAGAATAATTTTAATCTGCTTATTTTTATTTTCTATTCAAGACATTACACAAGTTTCACCTTTCCAAAAAATCATTTGTTGTATGGGAGCCCCACTTAAATATTTATTTTATTCCGTTTTTAGTATTTTGTTATAGCGGCAACAGAAATACCTATAACATCTGTGAAATTTTCAGCTGTCTAGCTATCACTAGGTCCCGTTTTTACCCTTTGGGAACGGAACCCTAATATACGTGGTATGGCAAGTGTCCTATTGTATTGTATTGTACAATGTTACTCTGTGGCAAGTGTGTAAGGGCGCCTTCTAGAGTTTGAAAAAAGAACGGTGGATCCCGAAGGCGGGATACGAATTGTCACATTTTGTTCGAGATGTATGTTCTTTGGTTCTATGTCATTGTACTTCAATGCTTGTAGGTATTTAAAATAAAACACGATTAGTTTTTACTTATTTTATTACGGCTAGCTATGCACATTTTCATTTCACCTGTTTTTACAGCTTATACCTTTAGGTATATTTGGGCGCTTTCAAGCGCAGGCAGGCACAGGCAAACCATTTTTGTTTTATTATGGAAAACTTTGCCAAATGATTCCATAGCTTGTACTGAATATATCTTATACAGGAACTAGTGCTTTATAAAGCTTAGTTTTTAAGTTGTTTGTAATATGATTTAATTCCATTTAATTTGGTTGTACATTAAAAAACTGTCTTTATTTGTGCTATGTTGCGGTTCAGTGCAGTCATAATCACTCAAACTATACCTATTGCATTTTAAATCATTATTCAAATTATTGAATCGACTTGTCAATAAAGGTCCATTTAGAGACGGAGAGAGTTTCTCGTCTCAAAGATAGTACCACTATCGAAAGAATATAAAAAAAATATATTTCTTAATGCATGCATAAGTAATGTGACGTTGCCAGCTTGCGTAAAGAGATTTCACAATAAGTGATTTAATTTGTATCAAAATGGAAAATAAAAAAAATTACAAAGAACAATGCCCAAAAATTATTTTTCATTTTTGTTAGCGTCTTAAAACGTCAGTTATACCGAAGCAATTCAATTATTTTTTTACGTATTTTAAAATTAATACCTGTACCCGTATTACCCAGCGTAAAATTTTAGATTTTTATTTTATTTTAAGACGCTAAAGTTGAAAATGAAATAAAACGATGTATAGCAGTTTGGCATTGTTCTTTCAGCATTGAACCTATAATGAAAAATGACCAATTTAATGGTCTGAATAACAGGCCGAAGTTACTGCACATCCTCAGGAACACGTTATATAAAACTATTTATTCAATATGAGATGATTTTTTTACTGTACCAGTTGATTATATTAGATTATTAAAAACTGATTTTTTTTAATATTAGGGCTTTTTAGTGCATCTTACATGCAGATATTAGTGGCTTGTGTTTTAAAATGGAGATTATTTCTTTTGTCGAGCAAAAACTTCCTCCATCTATAATTCAGTATAAAGAATATGAAGTGCTAAAGTAAAATTTAGTACGTACATTTCGCTGTTTTATGGCTGTGGTCAATTCAGTACTGAAACAAATTGGTGACCTAAGTACTTTTGTAAAACTAACTTACTCATGGTAACCTAGTCATAGCATAACCAACAATACTATAGTAAGAACACCTTTCAAATAATGAAGAGAAACTTAGATTTATTTGATGATTAAATTGAAATAAAAGTTTAATTATTAATTCCACTTAAGACGCTACACTTCCTTCCCCTCTACACACTTACTCCACTTTCTCACTTCATAGTAATAAAATATGTCGCCTAAAGAAGTTTCACTTCAATAAAACTCAGTGCAACGATATCTCAGATACAATATGATAGAAAGTAGGTGATGTAGGTAGGTATGTTGTAGATATTATATTTGTAGATTATTATTATTATTATATGTAACATTTTATATTGTCAAATAAAGAATAATTTTAATCTGCTTATTTTTATTTTCTATTCAAGACATTACACAAGTTTCACCTTTCCAAAAAATCATTTGTTGTATGGGAGCCCCACTTAAATATTTATTTTATTCCGTTTTTAGTATTTTGTTATAGCGGCAACAGAAATACCTATAACATCTGTGAAATTTTCAGCTGTCTAGCTATCACTAGGTCCCGTTTTTACCCTTTGGGAACGGAACCCTAATATACGTGGTATGGCAAGTGTCCTATTGTATTGTATTGTACAATGTTACTCTGTGGCAAGTGTGTAAGGGCGCCTTCTAGAGTTTGAAAAAAGAACGGTGGATCCCGAAGGCGGGATACGAATTGTCACATTTTGTTCGAGATGTATGTTCTTTGGTTCTATGTCATTGTACTTCAATGCTTGTAGGTATTTAAAATAAAACACGATTAGTTTTTACTTATTTTATTACGGCTAGCTATGCACATTTTCATTTCACCTGTTTTTACAGCTTATACCTTTAGGTATATTTGGGCGCTTTCAAGCGCAGGCAGGCACAGGCAAACCATTTTTGTTTTATTATGGAAAGTAATTTAAATATTTATATTAGCAAAATATAAAAAAAATACTTATGGTAATTATTAAATACTGTAGGTGATAGGAATAGTTGAGTTGCACAATGACTCTCATCATAATTTTGGTACTCAATCAATTTTATTATCGTGTCCCCAACAAGTTGCACAATAGGGATGTTGACACTATCTGTAAAGTTATATAAAATGTTTAAAGTATTCATGGTAACATATAAACAACTAAAATTATTATTATTTTATTGAAATCAATCACAATAAATAAAATATAATTAATTTAAAATGTTAAAAATAGTACTCACTGTCACGTGACCTCAAACGCCATTTTGAATTTATGACGTCATTGTTCGTATTTTATATGCAACTTCAATAGCCCATAGTATTGAATATCGGCTAGTGACGTCACGTGACGTTTTTGTTGGTAAACTTGATAACATATTTTTTTATTTATCAATTTTTTTTTTGAATAGAAGGTTATTATTTTTATAATATTTTTTTCGTGAATATTAAGGTTCTATCTATATATAATAAAATTGAATCCTAAAATTAGTCAACATCCCTATTAGTTGCTACAAGCAAAACATTCTGAAATTAATTATGTACTTACACTAATAGAGCTACGCATAATTAATAGAAATACTAACGTCATCCATCGACTTTTTTTAAATATGAGATCTTTTTCATTAAACTTAGTAGGTACTTATTATAGGTACTTAAACATGACTAGGTTTTCATTTTCCATTATACACAACTTAGTAGATCAAATTCCAAATATCGAATCTACATATACTAAAAATATAAATACATTGTTACTTGCTTCTATTTGCATTATTTTACAGTATATACAGTACACATAACTTTTGTTATCTATTTTAAGTAATCTTACATAGGACATACCTACTTATGTAAACAAGGTAATTGTTAAATAAATTCGAACCATATAATCATATTATCAATTAATATAATCATGGGACAACAGTGAAAACATTTTTAGTTAAGAGCTAAAAAATAATTATTATGGAAAAATATTAATACACCTACAAAAGCAACGTTAAACGCCATCTAGGTATCGTTTTCCGAAACTATTAAACAGGACACTTAAAATTTTATAGATTTGGTATATTTTGTTTTTAGCATTTCGGTATTTGTTTTTAAATATTAACTGTATAAATATTTTAGTCTTAAAACATTTAAACCTTCATTATCTATGCTAAAACTTACGTAAGGTAACGATATCTTTAAAAATAAATTGATTACCTACTAGATTTTTATTAGAGTTTTATTGCACAATTTATAGACAGTTTTAGGAATTTTTTTTAACATTTCGACATTACAATTTTTAACATACATATTTTATAACTTTAAATAAAAATACTTAGATTTTAAACTATAAGATAGTTAATTAATCAGTTGATAATTTTTCAGAATTAAATTTTCCTAAAACAAGCAATATAAAAATATGTATTGGGGTTCAGAATAGGGTATTAAAGAAACGGTATACATGTCTCGGAAATTCGACATTAAACTATCTTATAAAACTGGCGATATTATAAAGATACGTCACATTTAACAAAGGCATACATACATACGTAGTACATACCTACTTACCTAGGTGAATTACATGCTTTTTTACGCTTTACACGCATGTGAATTATTTCACACGTCATTTGACCAAGTGCGTTTCGCGCAAAATATCGCACGTAGGTAAGTAGGGTCTGTTTGTTAATTAGTTATAATCGTTGTAAATAAGTAATAATTGTGGATTCATAATTATCTATGAATTTTATTTCGTACATTTAGAGATTAATTCATTTTACATTGTAAATAATAATATAATGAGGCAAATTAACCTGTTTTTAATTACATCAATATTTTTTTACACCTGTTAAATGCCTGACTGCAATTCCACCTGATGGTAGGTAAATGGCATTGAAATACCATCCTGGTACGCGCACTAACTTAATAAAAACCTATTCATAGGTATTTATAATAATTTGTACCTACACCAAATAAATTTGGGATAATGTTGAATTTAGGATAAAGTTTAAGTTAAGCAAAAAACAAAACAAACAAAAATTGCCATAATTCAAATCTAAAAGTAGTTTCTGACGACATCAACAGCATTAAAAAGTCGTTGTATAGCCTGTTTCATAGCCCCTTCCTCCAGGGAGAGGTTCCTCCTCTCGGCGAGGAGGGCGCGCGCGCGGTCCGAGTGTCTGGACGCGTTGCGAGTGATGTGGGCTCCTTCCACCTTCAGCGCCGTGTTGCGACGAGTCAGTTCGACCACTTCTCGCTTGCGTGCTGAAATAAAAAGTGGGTGTTAGGGTACAGACAGATATACCAAGTGAAACTTGCGATGTATTAATATCGTTTTTTCGTATTTTTTTTCACTTTCCGATTTTTAAACCTTATTTTTTTGCATTAAAGTTAAAAATTTCTTCTCGATATTATAACCATTTTATTCTTGAACAGCGCGTTGCCCCCCGGTGTTGCATAGACGGTAGTGACCATTTACCTATATGTTTGTGTATGTGGTATATTATTGTATCAATTTTTTTTAAATAAAAAAATTGATACAATAATATACCACAGTGTACTGACACGTCGGTGTTTAGATAACTTAGGCAAACTGCCAGACGCAGGCAGAGTACACTTATGTACCTACCTATGTAGGTATATAACAAAAAAGAAAGGATTGACATTTTTAATAATTATTATTTATTCTAGTCAGTGAGTGACCCATGGTATACCCACTCGGCTTGTAGACCTTTTTGTAAAGATATGTTTTACTTCTCTCCACTAGTACTACTGGAGAGATACCTACTTAACATTAATTTAATTACCTGTATCAAACTCGCGATACATCCTAATCATTTCTTCGACTCCCGGCCACACCGCATTCTCCGTCTGGCATCCGACATCTTTAGTTTTATCGATATTTGCTTCGCTAAACATTTCATCGACACCTGCTGCGGAGTTCTGAGGTTCATCCATCGAAGTGGCCTGCGTGATGGTCGCTGTATACGGCTCTGAAGTAGTTTTCAAAGATATAATCTTAGATATACTCGGTATATTTATACTTGGAAAGTTTATAGGTGGCTCTAGTATCCCTGGGTTTTGGATGTTTGCACTATCAAATCCAGGATTTAAATCCCTTTTTCTAGTGTCCTGCCCGCTGAAATGTTTCACGCTTCTATCCGCCATCTTCGATAGACGATCCAGTTCTGAAAAGTTTTTCTCAGCCAAAGTCTTTATACTATCTCCTTCATCTTGACATGAGAGATCTAGTCTTTTCTTAATACGATTATTATTTTCCGTAACGCTGTTTTTGATTTCAGTCAATATTTGTAACTCACTATTAGTATTTATTTCCACTTTTTCTGGTTGTATCCTCGGTTGCTTAAATACATGATTGGATTGATCTGGCGCATTTCTTCTTTTCCTTTCTTTCAAAACTTCTTGCCACGTTGTTTCGTAACCTGGAATTTAAGGCATGATACTTTTAATATAAAACGAATTGTTATTTTATTTAATAAACTACTGTTATTAAAAGTAAGTAAAATATCGCCACCCTATACAGGTGGTGCAAAAGTCATCACCCTATCGGAAGATGTTATAATATTTGCAAATGGCGGCTAATATCAATTCTGCTGTGACATTTGGGAAGTAAACAGATACAAGAAGGCTGAACAATCATAATAAAATCTCTAGTTTTTGTGATTTGCATTAGCCAGCAAGATCACCCAATTTAGATTTCTTTTGGGTTTTTGGTGGGGTTTCTTGAAGTCACGAGTCTATGTCAACAAGCCTCAGACTCTTGAAGCCCGCAAAGAGAATATCCGTCATACATGCGGGAACCTATCGCCAGAAGTTCTGGCAAGAGAGATGGAAAATGCCATAAATGGCCCCTATGGTCATCGATTTTGGCGGCGGCCTTTTGGCTGATGTAATTTTTTTACTCAATACAAAAAAAAGACATCAAATAAACATAATTCAACAGCAAAAGTAGTTTTTCGTTTATTAAAAAAATTACAGTCAAAGAACATTGGGTGACTACTTTTGCGCCACCCTATATTTCTTGTCATTTACCGAACTTACTTCTTACGGTTGTTATTAGTTACTTTCTTAGTACCTACTAATTCTATAATAGTACCTATTACTTTATTAGTGATAGAAGACTTTTTTGATTCACCACAATTAAGACGGCAGGACAGCTAGAATTCTTATTTCTAATTTATTTGTACTCAATATTTAAAAATTTAAAATAATTATCATATACCTGCTTTATGCTGAGGCTTCACGTATTTCAGCCTTAGATGCGATAAAAACTTTTGCTTCAATTGAAAACCTATCCCTTTGTCATTCAAGTCTCCGTGTGATACAGGTATTGAATCGGTAGGATCTGGTGTTGTTGCTATTTCATGTGGTGTTTCTTCATCTATTAGGCGATCTAAGCGCCCTGCTGCAATGTAAGCTGATGCTATTCTATCTCTTTGTATTATTCTCTCTCTCTTATTCCAAAGGATCTCTGCAAGCACAATTACATACTGTTGATTATAAGTTTTAATACTTGGGATTGGGACGTGGAACTCCCATTGGAGTACCAGCCATCATGCCCTGTTCGTAGTACACCCTGCTGAATAACGAATATGGGAATGGTGCCATGTCCCTCCTGTTAAATGAGGTTAAGATAGTTCACAGATCTTCTTAATATTTTAAATAATACTCTAGAGAAACATCAGTAAAAACAAACTACCTGCATAAAATTTTAAAATTCAAGAATGTAACAAGTTAATTATATACCTTTACAAATTTCTGGAGTGCCCAGCATGAAATTGGATAAAAATTCCGTTTTTGCGCAATCTCCTTTTTCAGTTGGACCAAAAGTTTTGATAAGAGACTCATATTCTCTAGTTTCATCTTCGTATTCACTGTCTACATCACCAACTTCATCTTCAATTACAATTTTGGTACTTGCAAATTCTTTGCATATTTCAGCTTTTATTTTTTCTGGCGTTATTATATAACGAACATTACCCGGAGTTTTTTTCGTTTCTGATTTGGGTACATCTCTGACACCACGATTCAGTAAATATTTTACTCTTCTCAATCGTTTTCTTTTTTCGTAAATATCCAAAGAACTTACTTCGTCTTCTACTTGGTTTGTATTTAATATTGTTTCAGTTATTGCTACTTTTGGTTGTGAATTTGATTCAAATGAATCGCAATTGTTTGTATCGACCTTATCCGGTTCTGTTTTGTTTTTTTCAATGGGAATTGGTAGCAGTTTATTGAAGTTTTGTACTTTTGGCTTCACTGTCGGTTCTATCATTTCGTTATTCGTCTCTACAGTCTGCTTCAGTACTGGCTGACGTAGTTTTGGACTAACTAAGACCTTTGAAGTCATCTTTGGTATGTCAGCTTTACTGTTTATATCTGAAGCTGTTTGCATCAAAGTATTACCAGCACATGATCCTTGTTTTTCGTTACTAATAGGAATACTTTGCAGTTTTAGAGATTTAGTCATTATGTCAGTAGTATTACTGAGCGTAGTAGTCGATTCAGTAATTTTATTTTCATTTAGAGTTATTTTACTATCTTTATTAAAACTTACATTACCTTTCAAATTGTTTTTATACATCATTATATTTGTAGGATACTTTACATTGCTTAAATATACAAAATTGGGCGGCTTAACTAAGTTTTTTGCTTCAGACGGAATGGATCTATTAGTTTTATTATTTTTGAGTTTTAAGTCTTGTTGTTGAGATGTGCCTTGTATTTTTTCTTTCACGACTATCTTGTTACCATAAATTTGATTTTCTGTAATCAAATTTTCAAAGTCATCTTCATCACAATCGCCTTGATGAAGCCGTTTTAATGCTACGACTTTTGAAGGAATATGTTCCGTTATTGTAACAGACTCCTCTTTACATTTTTTTATCTGACTCGAAAACCTCAAAGAATTTTTTTCGATATTTTTCCGTTTCAAAAGAATCTGCGGATTTTGCTGTTGTATGGTAAGTATCATTTTTTTACTACAGTTTTTATTCTGTATGAAAACGATTTGATTATTTTGATCGTTGACTGATATATCTGAAGAATTACTATTAAATCCTAATTTATTTGTGTCTTTAGTAACAGGAGCAATTGTTCGAGTAGATAAAGAATTGTTAAGTTGAGATCCAGTCTGATTAATATCTTTTGTTTCATTAGCTTCGAGTTTTCGGAATTGTTTATCATTTAAATTTACTGCTTCCTTTGCACTTACTAATGTAAGGTTAGTATGAGATGGAGGTCCCATTGACTGATATTCTTCAGATTCTGCAGCCGCACCTCGAATTAGAATATGTCTCTGCATTTGTTTCTCAACCCTTGGTCCGTTATTAACTTTAAGAGCATTAAACGCCAGCTTCTTTACTAATGGGTTCTGAAATGTAATATCTGGAGGATTCGGAACACTCTTCATATCAATTTTACTAATAGGAATACTAGTTTTTAAACTAAATCTTTCTAGAGGCTTCCGTTTTATCTCCTTTGTAATAGGTTGCGAAAGTACTTCCACTGTATTCTCCTGTATTCTGTTCGCCATTGAAGACTCAACTTTCTCAGGAGTTGGTGTAGTGGATTTAGTTTCGGATGTCAAATAGTCTTCCTGTTTCGTATTGATTTTTGCCTGTGATGTGTCAGAGGAATTATCGTGCAATGCTGGCTCATTTTGTTCATGACTTTCATCTGAATTTAGTGTAGTAGCTGTTGATACTGAAGCTGCGTGTGATATTGGAATTTCAGATTTATTTGCGTGCATAAATTGTTCTGGTGGCATCATTTGCGATGAATTAGATACTGCTGCCATTGAATCTATCGAGGATACTGGTTGCATCGATGGCGTTAGTGTCATAGATGACATGGATTGTACTAATGACAATGGTTGAATGTGTTCTTTGCTTGGATTGGGTTCCGATGGCATAATTGACATAAAGGGAATATGTTGTAATTGAACTCTTTGCATCGATTCCATAGATGAATTTGTTGGCATCTGTGACATCTGCGATATTGATACCAAAGAAGGCATTGAGGACATTGTTGACATTGTTGGCAAAGGTTGTGCTAAGTTAGTTCTAAACTTTGATGTGTGCCCATATGGTGTTGATGTCGTCGAAAGTTTGGACGGCATAAAAGACACCGATGTAACTAAGGGGTTTTGAAGCATTGATGCTTCTGAAGGAATTGCTGTTTGCGTGTATAACATTAATTTATCATTTTCAATTGTAGAATTTGATTGCAAAGGACGTAAAAAATGCATTCGTTGTAACGTTGAGTCTGATGGCGTCAACGTCATGTGTGATGATGTTTGTACAGAATTTTCGGAAGATGTAGTCATTATTGACGATTGTGGTACATTAATTGATTCTAAAGGTTTTCCTGAATTTGAAGATACTAATACAACAGATGGTGTTGACACTAACGAAGGCATTGCTTCGATAGGCTGATTTAGTAACGTTCGTTGTATCGAAGCATTGCATAACTTTGCTGATTCATATGGCATCGATTGTACTAATGGAATTTGTGTTACTGATGTCATAAATGGCTCCGATATCTTGGTGCATATCACTGGCATTGCTTGAATCATCTGCTGTCCTTGTATTAAATTTCCTACCGTAAATTTATCGGCGGCCATATTTTCTGCTGGTGGCATAGGCTTTACTATTTGCAACCGTGCCGAAGATGCCAATGATTTATCTGATACCATCACAGATAATATTGGCATAGTTTGTGTTAATGACGACGGTGGCTTCGATGAATCCATATTGTTTGAGATTGACGATTGTGTTTGCATATTTGGCATTGATGTCATTGGTGGATTTGATGACGTTTTAAACGATAGTATTTGTTGGGCCATCGATACCGTCGATTGCTCAGATTGAAGGGTGGATGTTTGTTGTATAGATTCTAATGACATCGAGGTTATAGGTTGGGCTTGTGATGACATTGACGGAGTAGGAGATACAAGTGACACATGTGTAATAGGTCCTAGACTTGACTCTGGCTTAGAAGACATCGATGAAACAAATTTTCCTTCTATAACAGCTTGCATTGGTGCCGTAGATTGTGGTGGTATCGTGGTTGTGGAAAGTACTGGTTGTCTATGTGACATTATTAGCTCTGAAGTCACGATTGATGTCACAGGAATGGATTTTTCTATCGAGTTAGTTTGTATTGTTGTTGTTGACTGAGATTGTGGCATTGGCATGGCATATGGTGGCATTTGCTGCATTAATGCTATTGATGGTTCTGAAGTCATGGTTTGAAGTGACTGCATATATTGTAATAATTGCATTCGTCGCACTAACAAGTCTGAAGGCATCATTTGTAGTGACGGCATATAATATTCTAAAGGCATTCGCTGTATTGATGAATCAGATGGCATATTTGGCATCAACGGCATGGAATGTAGTGTCGGCGTTTGTAGCTTTATCTCTGGTGGCATATTTGGCATTACTGTAATGGTTTGTTGCATTGTTACCTCTGATGGTATTGGTGGCATTGTAGTTATAGAATGATTTAAGGGAATCCGCTGTGTTGATTCTGATGTCATCACTGGCATCGACGATAAGTCGCGTTGTATTGATGTCTCCAATGGTGTATTTGGATGTATAGAATGTTCTACTGGTACCTGTTGCATCGCTGAAATTGTAGATACAGTTCCTTGTATTGATTGCGATGAAGGCAACGTCGTTATTGTAGCCATAGATAATCGTTGACTTGAAGGATCTAAAGTTAATGTTGGTAATGATCGTATGGAACTGTCTAATGAAATTCGTTGTGTTTGAGCTTCCGATGAAATCGTAATCATCGGTGACTTAGAATGTTCTATTGTCATCCGTTGCAAGGATATTTCTGTTGGAATTTGAGAGTTCTCTAATGCATCCCGTTGTATTAATGACTTTGATAATAATGGTTGCATTGACGTTGGTGTATCTTCCATTGATGGCTCTAATGGCATCGTTGAAGGTAAAGATACAGCTGGTGATACCGGATGTCCCAATGATATCCGAAGTATTGACTGTGTAGGTTGTTCTATCGGTGTTAATCGCATAGATTCCAGTGATTTAGGTTGAGCCATTGACGTAGATGAAGACGTTTCTGAAGATATTGTTGAAACGGGAGGCATAGTTAAAGCTGATGTAATTTTTGGCATTGATCCCATTGACGCTATTGTTGTAATCGGAGCTGCTGATGAAAAGGTAGATGTTAACGTTATAGAAGGAATTGGTTCCACCAATGATAAATTCGATCCTTGTGTAGAGGAAACTGATGAAACTGGCACTGGAACTGAAGATGTGGAAATGTCTGCTAAGGAATTAGAATATGGAACATAATCAGGTTGAGATTTAGCCACATTAGATAACGTTACTACTGGCTGTATTGAGGATAAACTTGACTGCGTAACATTTGGATGTGTAACTGGTTGGAAAGCTGAATATCCAGGGATTGAGAAAGGATATCCACCGACGGTTGAATAGCTAGATTCTGATTGTTTTGTGGACATTACACTCGGATTAGGATTTGGAATGGACGAAGGTGATATTTTTGGAGAATGAGACATGGGTTTGGATTGTGAGTAGGCTGGTTGGATCGGTTCTTCTGCGTGTTTAAAGTTCTCAGGAGGTTTTATTGGTATAGGTTCAATAGGTAACTGTTTCTTTGCTTGTGGTTCTTCATCAGACGATGTTGCTATTGTTGTAACAGGCGCGCTCGAATCGTCTGAAAAGCGAAAATAATTAGTTTATTATTCGTGGATTGACAATTGGAAAGTTTAATTCTATCAATAAAATTTGATCGAACATTGAAACGAAATAAACTTTACAGGATATTATCATAGGTAAAAATTTTGCTGAATTCAAACAAAAATAAAAATTACTATATATAGGAATATTTTGCAAAGCAGCACAACAAAGAAAACTAAAATAATGTAAGCTATATGCTACAATAGTACAGTCAATAAAGTAGTTGTAGAGTGCGTGAGCGGGAACCTAAGCGATTTCTTCAGAAACTTGTTCAGGGTGCTTAGGGGGATAACATACTAAAAGTCCCCGCGTCTAGGAGGTGAGCCGGAGGGAGGGGGGGGTTACAAAGGTCTCAATTTTAGGTTTTTCGTTAATATCTTAAAAACGGTGCGTTGTAGCGAAAAATGTTCTGAGATGAAATGAAAGCTTATAAAATTCTCTATAACTTTAATTCTATACACTTTTTCTATATCTCCAACCGTTTTTGAACTACACGCTCCAGAAATGTCGAAATTAAAGTAATTCAGCGTGATAACCATTACCTGATGCGAAAATTATCTTAAAATTTATAGTAACCTAAGTTGGGAGTACCTCCACGTAGTAAAGGCAGTAACAGTAAGAAATCGCGTTTTTTATAACAGTGGATAACTGAGCAGAGGCGGGAAAACAATCATGATATTGATGAAGATTTCTTTTCGCTCAATATCTTTAATGCTCGCTGTAGGAAACGCGACCTTCTTGGCTATAACTCCTATTGATATTGTATACTTGCCTTCGGGCTTATGTTATTACAGGTTTTCGCAATTTTATTTTGTCTGGCACGGTAGCCTAGCCGGTAACGCAGGGGGGCAGCCACAAAATATTCTTTTCAGATATACATACACTGTTATTAGTAACACAATTTGGTTATCCAACATGAGTACTAATAAGAGTCCTGTATGCATTTTGTATGACGAGAATGTCGTTGAAGGAAGTAACGATGTCTCTGAGGGAAAGGAAAGGGAATACCGGGTCGTATTAAAGCTAGTAAGGAAAGGAAAGACGGCAAATATCGAAGTTTCCTTGACTTGACATCCCTATTGATTTACATGAGCTGTCGTAAAAATGACACCCGAATTGATACCTTTAAAAAAGACATTAGGCAGGCATCTTTATCTAATGAAGAGGCAGGGCAGTCGCAGCTCAGACCTTCTGCTCCACCATTTGCCTTCAAAAATAATTGTTTTTATGTGCATGTTGCCTTAATGAAGATATAAAAAAGCCTTTTAACAAAAACAAACAAAAAAAACGAGTAAAAGTCGTGGGAAAGTAATCCATGTAAGCAAATATTTCTTCCATAGCCTCTACGACATGGGTATCTCTGGAGATCTCAGTTTTGTAGAGTTTTGGGTAACTGACAGGCTTCACAAGTGAGTAATAGTGTCTTAGAGATATTTTGCTCCTTCAGCAACAATATCGGTAATGCAGGAAAAAATATCAAGAACTTCGTTACCCTAGGCATCATTTCTCGAAGAACATACCTGCTTGATACAATATTTAGCAGCTAGAGTCTCAACTGAATGTACAACCCGCCTTTTTTTCAAAGGCTTTTTTATATCTTCATTGAGGCAATATGTACATAAAAACAATGATTCTTGAAGTCAATTGCTGCAGCAGAAAATCTGAGCTGCAACGGAACTGCCTCTTCGTTATATAAAGATGCCTGCCTAACATCTTTTTAATGGTATCAGTTCAGGTGTCATTTTTACGACAGCTGATGTGAATCACGCTGTTATCATGCTGAATAACTTAAATTGCTACATTTCTGGAGCGTATAGTTCAAAAACGTCGGAGATACGGAAAAAGTGTATAGAATTAAAGTTATAGAGAATTTTATAAGCTTTCATTTCATCTTAGAACATTTTTCGCTATAACGCACCGTTTTTGAGAAATTGGCGAAAAACCTAAAATTGAGACCTTTGTAACCCCCCCCTCCCTCCGGCTCACCTCCTAGACGCGGGGACTTTTAGTATTTTATCACCCTAAGCACCCTGAACAAGTTTCTGAAGAAATCGCTTAGGTTCCCGCTCACGCACTCTATACCCTCTTTTGAGTCATTCCTTGACTGGACTACAAGTAAAGTGGTATCAGAGTTTTAGTAAGCATTGTCCTACACTGCAGGTCAGTTGGCCAACTAAATTAAGGTTTTTTTATAAATATCATTTGGATAACGACATTAACGACGTTTATTTAATATGCCCCAAAAATACTGTATATACCTCGAAACTCGATGTTCATCTGTGTTTTACATCCTAGATTCTCGACGATACCGTCTGAATATAGGTAGATGTACAAATTCGAAGCAGCGCCATCATGCGAGATTTCGAAGGATTAAATACTTTTCTACTCGTGTTGCTTTTTAAAGATGTCCCGCAAGCAGTGGATCAACCGTAGAGGACAGACAGCTTGAAAGTGGAAGATATGTTAAAGATCCTTAGCACTAACAAATTGGTTCAGGTATCTACGTAACAGTAAGATTTCTGGTGGCTTACATTTGAAATTTGGGTCTAGATAATAAGACTTATAGAAAAAGTATGCACTCCTTGCTACGTATACTCAGTTGTTTTAGAGAGTCCTATTTGGTAAACAATTTTGCTACTACTTATTAATGAAATTTTGGCAAAGGGAGATCTTCCACCAGGCGAGGTGTTGCCTGAGAGGCGGCCGAGCCCCGACCACAGAACATATGGCCCCGACTGATCTAGTCGGAGGAAAAATAAATTCATTTTGGCATTGGATGATTTATCTTTAAACAGTGATAGCCTAGCGGTTACAACGTTTGTCTCCCGAACGCGGGGGCAGGGGCAGTTCAAATCTTGGCACGCACCTCTAATTTTCAAATATTATGTGCGTATTACAATTAACACTTGCTTCGGTGAAGGAAAACATCGTGAGGAAACCTGCACGCCGGAAAATTCTTAGAGTTCTCAAAGGTGTGTGAGTTTACCAATCCGCACTTGGCCAGCGTGGTACACTATGGTTTGTACCCCTCACATTGTGAGAGGAGACCCCGAACCCACAGTGGGACAATTATGGGTTATTGCTTGCTTTTTTGCTATCTTTAAATTTGCCTTGCCTTAAACGTGCCTTATTTTTTAATTACAAATTACGATAAAAAGACACTAAGATTATTTACTAAATAGGGCTCTTCTATAAGACGGACGATAAATCTAAAACTCCTAACAAAGAAGGTGAGATTAATAACGGGCTGCCTTTAGCCACCTAAATGGATGTTACTACTTCCCCATCAATAAAACAAGTTATTACTACAATAATACGTAGGTATGACAAAAAACTATATTTTGGTTTAGGAGCCAGTTTTTCCTTTTTTTTAAACGCTTTTATTTAGTTTCACTTCGGAGCATCAAATCTTGTAACGTTAATTTGAATGACTTCCCTTTAATGAAAATTGATGAAATTTGGCAGACATGTGTATTTCCGATGACAATACACGAAAATCATATTTAATTTATACCAGCTTTTTTTAAACGCTTTTATTTAGCTTCACTTCGGAGCATCAAAGCATCAAATCTTGTAACGTTAATTTGAATGACTTCCCTTTAATGAAAATTGATGAAATTTGGCAGACATGTGTATTTCCGATGACAATACACGAAAATCATATTTTAAACTAATTTTCATTGTTTATTTGTTGTTAAATTAAAAAAAACGATTTTCAGACTTTAGACGCATAATTCTCTATGTTCTATTTTACGTAGAGACTTGAAATTTTCACAACTTGTAGCTAATTTTATAAACTAAACATTATTGAAATAAAAGCGTTTAAAAAAAAAAATTTTTTTTCATTTGACTTATTTTCTTTCTCTTCTTTCTTGGTCGAAAACGCATCGACGATAGCCATTTATTCACTTACCGTCAGATGGATCGTCAGCTCGTTTGCCGGCTATTTCCATTAAAAGCCGGTCAAGTGCGAGTCGGACTCACGCACAAAGGGTCCCGTACCATTATCTATACAACATTATATTATAATTATTTATTTTTAAAGTGTATATACAATTAAATATTCTGTAAATATTTCAATCGTCTACCTGTTGCCCTTATTAATATCGAGCAAAAAACACGTTTGTTGAATGGGAGCCCCACTTAAATATTCATTTTATTCTGTTTTTAATATTTGTTGTTAAAGCGGCAACAGAAATACATCTGTTTCAACAGTCTAGCTATCACGGTCCATGAGATACAGCCTGGTGACAGACGGACAGACAATGGAGTCTTAGTAACAGGGTCCCGTTTTTACGCTTTGGGTACGGAACCCTAATAAAAATCATACTTTTTCTTACTTAATCACTTATTAATTGTGCGTTTGTCGATTCCTCCCATTAGCCTGTAGAGTTTGTTGGTTGGATTGCAGTAGGGAAGGTCAACTCCTACCTTCAGGATACATTGTGGAACTGTCTTGATTTCTAACATAATAAAATTTGGCTGCTCTGCCCCACGACGAGCATAGGACGGTCTATTATTCGTTTTTATCACTTCTAGGTCAGATAACTGGAGTAGGTATATAAACCTTTCCTTGGCATAGGTATACAGGGTGAATTTTCCAAGTGTGCGTGGGTGGCCAAATCCGAAAGTAAGAGGAATAGCGAAAAATGGTCAAAGGAGTCTCGGGGCCGATTTAGATGAAAACTAAAACTGCATCATTAGATTTTTGAAAAATTAATATTCCTGGCCAGGAATAGAACCCATTGATTTTGAAAAAAGCTCACCCTGTATTATTACACCATTCGATAGTGTTTCTAACAATGATCAAATTCACGGACTCAGCGTGGTTAGGTACCCATTATTTATTCATCTACGTGCTTAGTACAAGCTGTGGTACAAGGACGCTGCGCCAAGCACATTGCACGAGTACTCGTACACCATGTATTGTAGGTGGGTAAGGCCGTCAAAATTGTCAATTTTTTTATGTTACATTTTTGTCCTTTTTTTGCAGTTTCATATGGTTAAAGTATTCAATAAATGATTGTGCATATCTGGATTATATGTATGCCGTCGATTTTTGAGGTAAGAAACAGATATTTTAATGTTATTGTATTATATTTGTTGGCATTGAGGTCAAAAGTATACTTACAATAGCCCAATAGTGCCTAATTGTATTAAATGACTGAAATATAAGCTAAAATTGTAGTAAAAATTTAGCTGTTTGTGTTACGTTTGTGTTACATTTGTGTCGTAACACAAAAAAATTTCCTCTGAAGATTTAAAAAAGATCCACTAGAGGCAGCACCAGGGGGAGGAGATGGTACAAATGTAAACACATATTAAGAAATTGAATTAAGAGAGAATTTTCTTCAATCATTGTTTTTGTAAGATCAATAGTTTTGGCGTACGAGTGGCGCGTTTTTTTGTGGTTTTTACAACTTTTTTTTTTGGAGACCTCATTCTCTTTTGCAGTTTGCAGTTTTCTTCGCTTTGAGCTTTGATGTTGTTGCTGGTGTTGCTAGTTCATCGTCTGGAAAAAAGCTCGCCAGGCGCAAGGCTGCTACTATTTGTGCCCGTTGCCGCATTTTTCTCTCGGAACGTGACAGCTAAAAGGTGAATAACCCTAACTTGGAGCCGTAGCTACCGTGCGGCCACCTGTTGCTCTACAGAGTCTACAGGATTACGGATCACAGCTAGGACGGACGGCAACAGGTACAGATACCTCAATTCAAATAGTCGGTAAGGAACGTCATATACTTACATACTATACGTTAACCAAGTGGGTACTTGGATGTTTTTCTATAGAACCAAAAAGTCATCAAATCGCTGTTTAGCT
This sequence comes from Thymelicus lineola, assembly GCA_963932265.1. Lineage (NCBI taxonomy): Eukaryota > Metazoa > Arthropoda > Insecta > Lepidoptera > Hesperiidae > Thymelicus > Thymelicus lineola. Next base: position 9,576,992 of record OZ010705.1, on the reverse strand, counting down.
ATTTAGAATTTACCAATTTTAAAAGAATAAATTACCTACCATTCACATCGATCGGACTCGTGGAGAATAGGTATCTACGATGCTATTTTCATGATCATTTTTGCCAGGCACATGAAAACTGTGGAACGAGTTTCCTTTTTCGTTTTTGAAAATAGGTGTACCTAATAAGACTAAAAAGGGTTCTCCTTCAGGGCCGGTGTTGTTTTGGTATTCCTCTAGTGGGTATTGCTCATGTCCATAGGCGACGGTGAGCACTTATAATTAGGTGGCCCGTCTGCTTTCTCATCAGCCCTTCAGGCTATGAAAGAAAAAAATGTTGTTGGTATGTTCGAGGCAATCACTACCTAGAAGGCAGCAGCAGACATTAGAAATCCCACATCATCAGGCCTGCACGGTATTTTATAACTTTATCGTCACCCGTCAGACGATTTCGATATTTAGATTATTACAATTAAGTACCTAATCATGGCAATACTTACGCCCCAACTCAGAGTCACTAACGGTTATTTAAATCGCGCCTTAGTACGGAATTTGTATGATTCTTTACTTGGAATCGAGCAATTTAAGTAAGGGGAATCGCCCTAGCGCCGGACAGCACATAGTACCGGACAAAACACGTCAAAACTTGGGATAACGATAACGCTCATAATAATATTCGTGTAACCAAAGACGTGAAACTCAACGTTTAGATCCCCCTCGCCTCGCGGGAGGCGTAGTTTCATTCGATACCCTTCACAGGTTACCTACAAGTTAGTCATTTTGCGCAGTAATTTGTTGCGTCGAGTAATATTCAGAACGTCATAGGTTATATTTTTAAAGTGAATTAATTGTGTATATAACTTCTGATTTAATCATTGGTAAGAACGCTTCACATTGATATTTCTTTTTTCCGGAATTATTAATAAACTTTATGGTAATCGGAATTATAATACTATACGTTATTTCCGTAAGTCCGGACCGTAACAGATTCCCTAGTACCGGACAAATATCTGGACATGAGAATCATTAGGTCGGATGTGCACATACGACGAAAATGACTTTTTAGTATACCGATATTATGTTTTTGTTTCTCTTTCCAACGATCTGACCGTGGTATCTCTATCTCTTACCGTTGTAAAGATACACTCATGCATAATGTCGGTTATACAGACTTTTTCAAATACCCGAGAGCCATAAGCATTTATATTTACTTAAATCTTTATGCACCAAATTATTAATAGTTTTATGATCCGTATTTCAACTTAAGCTATTATGAATCAAAAATGTTTGGCCTAATACGCTGGTAGCATCAGCAGATATGCATTTATGCCTCTAAAGTTTACTTCAAATTTTAGTACGTATCTTCAAATATAGTAGGTACATATTATGCTTTAAAAAATGTTGCTTATCGCTACAAAGGCATAAAGTCTGTTCTTAATATAGGATTTTATTGTTGTAATAATAATGTTTTGTATGAATATATTTCAGGCATAAAGTCTGATGTACAAAAATTTTATAGATTAAAAATTGTATTAAACTCATTTTAACAGTTAGGGTGATACTTGTAATAAAAATTAAAAGGTACTATTGCCTACAAAATATTAAAAAAAGAATACTGACTGAAATACTTATAGTTCAATAATGCTGAAGAAAAAATGTTTGTCAATTTTGTTTTTGCTCTCCTGAAAAGTTAGCATTTTACACATCCGACCTAATGCTTCTCATGTCCAGATATATTCCAACAATACACTGTACCGGTTATGTTCTAAATAATATTGCAATGCTGTTATTTATCTTTTCAGATTATTTGATATAATGAAGAGGAAAAAAAAGGTATCTGGGATCCAAGTGAGTTAAAATCAGCAATTGAAAATGGTTCAAACCAAAAAATGACAATTAGAGAAGCTTCCGACCGTTTCGTAATACTCAAAAGTAAAATAAAAATAATAAAGTAATATTATTGTGTAACTTTAAAACTTTGTAATCCCATAATAACTAGGTTCTGTTGCATTTGAATTTATAGTTGTCCGGTACTAGGTGCCAAATTACAATGAAACCAAAAACAAACCAATGATTGATTCCATTTTAAGGAGCTAAAAAATGTAGAATATTCATGTTTCTTGGCTTTTTTTAATGTTGCATATATTTGTTTAAATGAAAATGTTAAGTATCAAAATAAAACCTAACTACTAAATTTCTTGTTTATTAAAAACCTTAAGTGGCCGGTACTTGGGGGACTCCCTCTAACCGTTAGTGACTCTGAGGAAAAGTAAAATGACAGCTCTCAAACGAGATGCCTAATAGAGAAGCAGGCATCTCCAGACATTGAATACCTAACCTAAAAAGTTGCTAATTATGCAGTTTTGATCTCCTCTTAAATTTCGAATTACGTGTAGATATCTAAAACCAATTATAGTCCGAAAATTAAATACCAACTTTATTTATGTCATAATAAGTGTATTATGAAAGATATTTAAACTTAGATAACCTCACGCAGACGCTACACCGAAGAAGAATCCGCCGACAAATCCCACGGAGAAGCAGCTGTTCTTCTTCACGAACTGCACCACATTCTCCACCAGTACCTCGCTGTGGTCCAGGGTTTCCTTGATGCGGTCCCAATTGATGTGGACGTAGCCAAGCTCGCTCGCAAAGTGCAAGAGTATGACGCTCCCACCGATACCAAAAGCTGCTATTTTACCAACCTTGTAGCTTCCTACCCCGATTAACCAACCAGACAGGGTTCCTAACACCAAATCTCTGCTAGACTTCTTCTTGTTAATTCTGTTTATAGTGGAATCGATAACAGTGTCCTCTATAGACTTAATCTCTTCATTCCTTGACAACCCTCGTAAGTCTGGGATTGGTTTTGCCATCTGGTGACATCCTTTTCGGAAAATTGCTTTGAGATAATCTTCCGTTGTTACGGAAATTTTGTAATATTTTTCGGTAATTGGCTTATTGTGACAGTTCTTCAATTTGTGTGTTGTGTAATTTGACAGAATGGACGTTTAAGCAAAAAGAATCGTTCTATCGATATTTGTTCTATCTAGCACAGAGTACCTAGGTATAATATGTACTTATTATTAATACTGGTTCATAAATAAAATTTCAATAAACTTTTAAATTCAAATAGCGCTTCAGCTGGGTGAAGCAACAGGTGAAGCTCGGCCCAGAACCCCTATTTCATAAAGTTTATCAACAAATAGCATGTCTTCACATTTATACAATGCGTCCAGCGACCAACTAGCGATATTTTAAGGGCATGAAATATACCTAATTTTATCGACGACCCATATATGGAGGTAGCTAGCCCTCTTATATGTTTCTCATGAAAAATCTATAATTGAAAGGTAATCATACCATCTATTCATTACAAAAAAGATTGGATGAAGTTTCAAGTTACAAAGGTCATTAAAAAATCATGACTCCAAAATGTTCACTACTTTTTTAAGTTTTTCTAACATACTTCAAAAACTAGCACATTAGCACTCGTCTTTTAGTACATGCATTGATTAACAAGGATATTATGTACAAAACGACATCAAACAATAATTGCTCTAAGTTGCAAGACTGGTGACTTATTGCTGTTTGAATATGAGCCTTATGCGAGTTTCCATACTTCTTGCGTCCAGCTACGTGCTACATTGAAAAAAAGTTGGCTAAACTCCCGCATGTGGGTGTTTTTGTCAATAAAATTAGGTATATTTCGTGCTCTTAAATTATATCGCTAGTTGTTCGCTGGACACACTGTATTTTTATTGGTTAGTGTGACAGCCTTGAGAGATGGCATTGCAGATCAGTTGGATGGAGGTCGTGATGGAGGTCGTTATGGGTCAACCCTGCCTCTGAAGCGACTGCTCTTGGATATACATATTGTGACAGACACTTGTCTGCTAATTAGTGTCAGTAATAATAAAACTTTCTTCGCATCCAAATGTCTCCTATCATACAACCCAACTAGATTTCTTTTTCATTTTGTTTAAATTTGATTTTTGTATAAACACGTGTCGGAAAAATTATGACAAAGATTAGATCGACGACAAAGATTTTGCGTTAGAGACAAAATTCTCAACCTATTTCTACCTTTCTTTTCCTATAATAGTCTTACCATGCCAATTGATCCAAGTCTTTAGTAACACCATGAATATTGTTCCTTTTCTGAGTACAATAATAAACTTCCTCCAGTATCATAGACATACTTAACATTACGAGTTTGTAGCCAACTGACCTGATGTGTAAGTAAAGGGATACAAATATCCCATTCTATTACGCAATATAACGCTTCTGAAATACCACACAGCGCAAGATAATGTACGCACAAGTTGCTACAGAAAGCGTAGGGGTAGGGGGTATGGGGAGGGGGTGAAACGTAAAATAAAAATAACTTCATCCCCGAACGCGGCGCGAGTCTCGCGTCACGCTCGCAGACTTCGCATGCAACATTAATAATTTCACTGAATGTATTTTCAATAAAATCATATTTTCTTCACTTGTTAGGTATTGTCCATATCTTGTTATATGTACATTCCCCCAAGGGGGAGGGGCGGTCTAATGCGTGACGTACGTACTTAAACGAAAACGTGAAAAATATTTTTGAACACTATTAAAAGCTAAAATTAATAATAACTATCTAAGATAAACGTACAAAGAAGTTTTTACTTCCATCATAATTTTTTTGTTGTTTCCATTATTATTATAAAATAGTTTATATTTTCGTTTCAATGTTCAATGTCTGACTGTCGCCGGGCGCCGCGATCGCCTCGAATACTGCAGGGGAAAATAAGTCTTATCACAAAATGCAGCAGAAACGTTTGTCGCAAAGCCGATAGCCCGCGCGGCTGCTTCGAGCCCAATTAAAAGCCTACTTAACATATAGAAAGAACTCGCGTCGACACCGAACGCCCGGCGGTACATTGAGCGAAAAAGATCTACAACTAAGCGAAAATACTCCTTCCGACTCCCTCCGAACACAATTCCAAACATTACATCACTACACTTCGTCCAACGAATTATAAGATTATTGCAATTTGAACCCTATAACATAAGTACAACAAGCGAGAATAGATCATTTTCGCTCAACAATGGCTGAAGTCGCGACGCGCCGCATCCATACATTTCTACGTATAGAAAATCGATGCGCGCTCGTCCCGCAACAATACAACCTTATAATTTTAATTGACAGATCCGTGGACGCGATTTTGTGTCGTACACAGTACATAAAAAAGTCGTTTGCACGGATATGCGTTCACAGTTATTGTACAACGACAGAATATAAACATTATACTAAACGCAAAGACTCGTGGCAGGCGGAGTAATAAAACGTGCAAAAGAGACGGCGCACATCATTTTTCTCTCTCGCACTTGCACTGTTTATGGAAATTAGGTGTCGCATCTCTGTGCCTGTGTGACGTCATCCATAAACATTGCAAGTGCGAGAGAGAAAATGATGTGCGCCGTCTCTTTTGCACGTTTTATTACTCCGCCTGCCACGAGTCTTTGCGTTTAGTATAATAGCTAGAAATTTTTAAATACCGCGCGTTTTCTATCTACCCTGCGCCTGGCAGGTACCGTCCGGTCCGATACGAAACTATTAGCGCACAGATAAATCGGGAAAATTACGAATGAAACGCAATTGAGATAACATTTAAAACATAAATTAACAAATCAAAGAAATGTGTAAAAAAATATTTGACAAACATCCAAATTCATTAATGGCCTGTTCAAAAAATTACAATCGTGTTGGCCTATTCATATCATACATCATTAATGAAATATTCATTCTTTTAATACCTATTTTACATTACATTTATTTATTAACATTAAGGCTTATTCATTACAAACTATTTGGCCTATTCATATATGGCAGTGCTTTTTACAACAATGACAGTACAATATGAAAAAAGTTATAAAAATTATTCGTAAATTTATTGAATGAGGCTTACAAGCTATTCGTAATTCATAGAAGCGTAATAATTTGTATATTATTTATATTTATTACAAGTCGGTAAAAAATTACAACAAACTTTGCCCACTGAATTGTAAATGGCCAATCAAAGAAAAATTATAACATTTGGCTCATTCAACGGTAAATAGCCAAAATGGCCAAAAGGATAGTTATAGCGGTCGGCACGATTTATTATTTATAACAATCGCGTTTCAAACGTACATCTGTCCATTCGAACCTGTTTTATAACACTGTAGGAACTAATTGTTACTCTATTGCACTCTTTGACGATCCGCTAGCTCTCTCTGACCAGTGAAGTTAGAGCGAGAAAGAAGTAGAGTATCGCATCAAGAAGTTAGGGCCAAAACTATGATTTGTTGAAGGGCTTTGCTCAATTTTTTTTAATTACAATTTTGTACGCAATACCACGAATACACCCAACGTTTCACAATTACTAGGGTTTTTAATAATATTTAATTTTCTCGACATAACTTTCACAAAAGTAACTAAATCACATTCTTTCAAGAATAAACGTGTAAGAAAAAAACTTGCAAATCGATTTATTATCCTTTATCTGCAAGGCATTTTGGTGGTTCTTTATTAAAATCGTATTAATAACTATATTTGTAGACTGAGGTAGTCATTTTAGGCTAAGTTACTACACCGTAACTCATTACAATAATAAGTCTACATGTTGTTCTCGTTAAGTAGTGCGATAACATCGCAGCTTTTGCACATTCAGCAATTATGTTTTATACAATTAACGTTATTTGATATTCAAGTGACGCTTACTTATACATAATATAAAATCGTGTTGATAAGCAATGGACTTAATTAAAATTTAATTTCATACCAATTTCGATTATTATTTACATATTTATTTGTATTTTTTGTCAAATACAATACATTTTTTTTCTGACATAATACAATTTGGCTTAAGCCACAAAAAATGATACAAAAATAAAAAAAATACAAAATGTAAATGAATTATCCATTGCATATCAGCACGATAATGTTGCTACGTACTCATAATAGCGGTTTTGGACGTAGTTTCAGCGTCGGTATTGCTAGTCTCATTACTAACAGTATTACTAATAGTATTACTACTAGGAGCATCGACTGTACTACCCACCATATCGTTACCTACGACACCGTTCTCAGCGGTCACCGCTTCAACATGAGTCGCGTCAGTGCCATCATTAGTTTCACTATCATCAACGTTGGCCTCTTCATTATCATTATCAACATCTAGTTCAGTGCGTGTAACACACGTTTCGTTAGTACTACTCGTTACAGTGTTAGTGTTTGTATTGGTATTGGTATTGTTACTGCTAACAGTTAAATCGGTACGTGTATTCGGTGTATTCGCGGTAGAACAGTGCGTTGGTCAGAGCGCGGGCGCGGGCGGCGCGGAGGAGGGCTGCGGCGGCGCGTCCGGGGGCGGGGGCTCACCGCGGGGCGCGGGCGCGGAGCCGGCGGGGGGCGGCACGGCGGGCGGGGAGCCGGCGGGGGGCTCGTGCTCGGCGGGGGGTGCGGGGGGCTCGGCGGGCCGCGGCTCGTACGCGTACGGGCGGTAGGGGCGGTACAGCATGGGCGGGGGCAGCGCGCGGGGCAGCGCGTACGGCAGCAGGTGCGGGTGAGCGTGCAGCGCGGCGGCCGCGAGCGCCTCCCGCGCGCGCGACTCCTTCTCCCTCGCCGCTCGCTCTCTCTCTCGCTCGCGCTGCTCCTTCTCGCGTTGCTCGCGCTCCCTGTACAGAATGGTTGATCTGCGTTTTAGAAGGCGAACGAGATCATGATTAGTTGCGGAATTATGATTATAACATTCAAACACATTATTCATTTAATTTAGTTAGCGATTTGTATGACTTTGATAAATTGTAACTAAAATATTGGATAAAAAATCCTATGACACCAGCTTTATAACTCAATAAAAACAATAAGACACGAGTCAATTTTGCACTTTAGTACGATCACTTTACATAATACAACATACATTGCAATTACATAATAGCAAAAAAATAAAACTGACACATGAACATATACCAATCTGAAGACATTACCTTTCCCGCTCCCGCTCCCTCTCTCTTTCCCTCTCCCGCTCCCGCTGCAGCGCGATCTCCTTCTCCCGCTCGTCGTGCAGCGGCCCGTGCGGTCCGTGCGGCGCGTGCGGTCCGTGCGGCGCGTGCGGTCCATGCGGCCCGTGCGACACGAGCGGTAATGGCGGCGCGAGGGGGGGATAGAGCGCGTACGGTGGCAGCCAGCCCACGCCCACGCCCACGCCGCTGCGGAACACTCGTTCGAGATACATCTGCTCCTCGGCCGCTAGCCTGCAATTGTGATAACGATGTTGCATTAGTACAATAGTGTCGTTTTTGATGATGTTACAATCGATGTTATCACCACCATAATCGATGCTACCTTAATCGATGCTAACACTAGTATAATCGATGTTAATTTAATGTTTTAATCGATTTTAATATTTCAATAATCGATTTCAATGATTTGCAAGCTATACGAATAATTTATCAGGTGTAAGTTATACATAAACCGATTTAAGTTAAAGATTAGTTAATTAAAATAAGTAAAAATACAAGCAAGCTATAATTCGCAACCGCACACTAAACATAAAACTGAGCGATATAGATAGTAGGTACCTAACTTGACCTAAATTTTACCTACTTCTTTTAATATGCTACAGGTATTATTTTTTATGATAATAGCCGGCAAACGAGCTGAGGATCCGCTTGATGGTAAACGGCTATCGTCGCCCATGGACATCAGCAACAAAAGCATCACCGATGCGATGCCAGCCGACAAATAGAGAGAAGAAAAAGTAAGAAATCAATAATTCAGCTAATTATAAAGACAAGAGTACCTGTACTGCAACGCAGCGCTAGAGTAGAGGCCGGGGTGCGGGTAGGGGGAGTACGCGCTCGGCTCCAGGAGGGGGAACGACGCCGCCGGGTGGGACAGTCTGTGGATGATGACAGAACACATTCATTCATTTAAATCTTCAGAAAATTAAAAAAATATATCTATAGCCTGAAGAGCTGACGAAAAAGCAGATGAGACACCTGATGAAAAGTTGTCACTGTCGCCTATGGACATGAGCAACATAGGATGAATCGCCAATGCAACGCCACGCCGACCCTAAAGGAGAACTATTTTCACACCTTTTTTGAAAAATCCCATGCGCTCCGGTAATACCTCAGTTTACAAGTGCGTGACAAAAACATGTAGAGAATCGGACCGTAGAAGTTCTCCACGAGTCCAATCAGTGTGGATGGAACTCTGGAACGGCTGCAGAGGTTTTAATTGGATTTTCACTGAACAGAGGAGCTTAAAGGCAACGTATATACGCTACTGTTTATCCCAGGAATCCCATAGAAATGAAATTTGCATGACAAAAACTTCGAGAGGCCACGAGCACAGCTAGTAATTTATAAAATGAAATGAAATGAAATGCATTTATTCAAGGGTAGCAATTACAGTACATAGCAGTTAAATGACATAAAAGTAACTAAAAGTTAATAAAAATAGAAGGTAAGTACCTATTTAAAAACAAAATAAAAAAGAATACATCATACGTTAAAAGGTGACATTAAATTTTATGGGTGCCTGTAGTGCAGCGTGACCCCCGAACAGGCCCAGACTCAGCATAAGCCGTGCTGCACAACATAAGCCATGAAAGCACAGCGCTGATATTTCAGTCACTGAGTCGCTGTGTTGTGTGTTGGCGCTATTATTAAACGCTTTTATTTAGTTTCACTTCGGAGCATCAAATCTTGTAACGTTAATTTGAATGACTTCCCTTTAATGAAAATTGATGAAATTTGGCAGACATGTGTATTTCCGATGACAATACACGAAAATCATATTTTAAACTAATTTTCATTGTTTATTTGTTGTTAAATTAAAAAAAAACGATTTTTCGGAGCATCAAATCTTGTAACGTTAATTTGAATGACTTCCCTTTAATGAAAATTGATGAAATTTGGCAGACATGTGTATTTCCGTTGACAATACACGAAAATCATATTTTAAACTAATTTTCATTGTTTATTTGTTGTTAAATTAAAAAAAAACGATTTTCAGACTTTAGACATTTTACGTAGAGACTTGAAATTTTCACAACTTGTAGCTAATTTTATAAACTAAACATTATTGAAATAAAAGCGTTTAAAAAAAAAAAATTTTTCATTTGACTTATTTAATAACAATAATAATGAATAATCTTACCTATCGTCAGGCCGGTAAGGTTGGAACCCGCTGGTGGACAGATGATGCGGCGAGGCTCGCTTGGCCGGCGCCGGCGACGGCTTGTCCTTGGCCGCGTCGCGCTCCGACACCGCGTTGCTCGCGACGCCCGTGCCTGTACACTTGGACGGTTAACGCGTGGCCGGTTGGCCAGTTGGCCAGTTGGCCGCTTGGCGCGTGGCGCGATTGGATTGGCTCTTTGTTTTGTCATCGGGTTTGTGGACAAAATTGGTGAGCAAGGAAAAAGGAATTTATATACATATTTATTATTTACTGAACTGTACTGAAAAATAATGGAAATTTTGTTTGTGGAACTTAATGCTAAGAGCATTCTCTGATAGTCAACCTAAGGGCAGTGGGAGAACAAAAAAGGCGGTAACAACGAAGATAAATTATTAATTGGTGATTCCAAGCGATTACTAAATATTTTTTTATTAAATTACCGTCGATAGTGGGCTGTAATTTTTTCCGGAAGATAATCAGTTTCCAATATCATATTTTTCTTTGAGATTTCGTAACAAAATTATACAAATTGTACAAAGAAAAATTCCAGTGTTTTTTTTGGAGTAATGATAGTGTACACTATCATTGACATGGGACACAGGACATAGGGTAAAAAATTATAAGTCAATGCTTGACTACAACTTGATTACATGAAAAATATATATTAATAACTAAGAGCTAATCCAATCGACCATTTTTTATGATATATCAGACGCAGTGACTGACGTTAAAAACCTATTTTTATTATTACTTACTCAATTATAAGTGAACTATTAAATATTTAATTTAATAAACGTACACAACTTTAATAAGATATCTGAAAATAAGTAAATATAATCTAAATAATTTACTACAGCTAACATATACAATACTGGGTGAAACCTATACTACCCTGAAAAAGAAATTAAGTTACACAGGAAACTTAATATATATATGTAGTATCGTTTAAATCTATAAAGTCAATGGAATTGGATGCACAACCCATTAATCACTTAAATATACGGATTAATTAATTGTATTTTTAATTTATCGTTATCAGAAAGTAAAAATAATTCGAAAAATTAGTCACTGTTAAAATCAAACATTTTATAGTCAAAAAGGAATGTTTAACGATAAAAAAATATTTATTTAATGTTTAGAAAACGGTGATCTTAAAAAATATCAACAGTATTACTCTCGTCTCGTTTCGGCACACGGGATTTTAAAAAAGGTTTAGAACACGTTTGGATATTTTTTAAGAATTAGTGCTTCAGTTTTGTAGATTTCCTAAAGCGTGTGATATTATATTCTAGAAATAACCTAACTTGCGTAAATAATGAAGTAACGCAATGCAAAAAACGCTAGTATTTCTCAGTGCACTGGTCATATCAAGCATTCTATAGACCAATAGAGTTATTTACAATCCTGTGAATGATCCGTTGTTCCGTAATAGCTCGGCAGCTACTTTATCTATGGCATTTACATATCTATTGGCAACTCAAGTATTATTCATGCACTATGAATTGCGAGACCTCAAAGTGTTGCTTGTGAATACGGGGGTAAACATTTGACAACCGTAAAGGCAAACGATAGAATGTTACGCGAATAGTTGTGAACTAACAACTCAATTTCGTTTTAACGAATACAAACGCCTGCTATACAGATAGGTTTCGCTTCGAGTGAAATAAGTATGGACGTTACAACCCAACAAGTGTACATACATAGGTGACAAAGTAATTTTATTGTATGTAGATAAATAGTAAACAAAAAATCGGATCAAGGCAATGGTTGACGGTGTTATTTATCTCATCTCAAATCAAACGTAAATTCAAGGGTAGGTTTTGATATTATTGTTGTTTTTAACTTTTATCATTTATATTTTTTTTATTTAGGCAAATTAAATCATTTTTAACCCCCGACGCAAAAAGGGGGGTGTTACAAGTTTGACGTGTCTGTCTGTCTGTGACATCGTAGCTCTTAATCGATGGAAGGAATTTGATGTGGTTTTTATTTTATTGAAATCTGTCGAGATGGATTTTAAGTTATGTTTAGTAAAAATAAAACTGTCGGGGATTTTTTAAATTGTAAAATTTACATTTTAACCTGTTGCATACAGCTACTTGATTCGTATTTTATAATACCGATATTTCGACCCAGCTCACATTATTATCAGCTATTGATTGTAATCACAGTGAGACGTCGAAAGGTCGAAATATCGGTATTATAAATTACGAATCGTGAGTACCTGTTCCACTTAAGATGTTTAGTATACGCGATGATATAAGTAAATAATCCCAATATGTAAAATTTAAAACTATTTTTCCAACTACCGTCATTTATCTAACTACCGTCAAGCGTCAACCATCGCCTATAGTTCGTTCGCGATCAGGAAATGGGAAGGGGTAGGGGAGAGGGAGGATAGCAGCGTCCACTCACCGTCCTTGCCGTCGGGACCGGCGTTCTTTGCGAGCGTGCGCAGCGCCGCGGCAAAGGGCCCGCCCTTGTTCGGCGCCAGGTCCGCGCGCTTTGCGATCTTGCTCGCGCTCACACCTGCCGACAAATAGATGGCGCTGTTCAATTATTCACATATTGGTTGTAAGTGCGCGGTGGATACTCTTTGAACTGAAATCTTTTGCTTTGTGCACGTTCAGTAATGGTAGGCTGGTTGTAGCGTGTAGTTTTGCAGAGCTGACTAATCACGTGATGGTAAGTGGTCTTCGACGCCCATGGACATCAACGACACCAAAGGCATACGTGGTGAGTTGTCAGCTAAGAAAGAGAGAAAACAACCGATGGTTCGTTTGGCGGCTGATGCGAGCAAGATGTCATTCAGTAGTGGTAGAGAGAGGAAGTGTGTGTGATTTATTTATTTCAATTTGTGTTAATCAGTATCTATCTATATAACAGCCTATTAAAGTCCACTCTTGGACATAGGCCTCCCCTCCACCACTCCAACCGGTCCTGGGCTCTCTGAATCCTCCCCGCTGTTTTTTTAAGTCATCACTCCACCTGGTCGGGGGGCGAATAGTGCTTCTTTTACCGAGACGTGGCCGCCATTCTAGGACTTTGCGACCCCATCGATATCAGTCCTTCGAACGATGTGGCCTGCCCATTGCCACTTCAATCGGCTTACTGTGCGAGCTATATCGGTAACTTTTGTTCGCCTACGGATTTCATCGTTACGAATCTTATCTCGAGTGAAATACCCAACATAGCTCGTTCCATAGCGCGCTGCGTGACTTTGAGCCTTCAAATGAGGCCAACAGTAAAAGACCAGATGTATAACTACGAACAATTTGGCCAAATAGATTGTTATACACACACCAATCAGTAGGCAATTAGTTTTTTAATTAAAGTGGGAATTAAAATGTCAGCCTTTCGAAGCCTATTCAGCCAGCCAGCCTTTCGATTAACGAGTCGGGGTACGCGAGGGTGTCGTACCCCTGAAGCAATCGTTGAACTATGAAAACTACCAACTCTCCTACACACCAATTCTCCTCCATGACAAATCACCTTTCCAAAACGGTAGAAGAATGCAAAAAAAAACGTGTATCAATGGTACCATTATTACATTATGATTAAATGATACGAATTTAAATTCATCATTGTAAAAATAAAAATATGAAAAATGGTTTTAATTTTGTGTTGGTCATATTATTATTCCAACAGTATGAAGTCATTATATTCGTATTATTTTTGATTAATTCGGTTCATTATTTTAACTACTGTTTGAGCATTCAACCCGTTTTTACTAAACTTGAATTTTGGATTGTGATGAAAGGACTCAGTAAAAACCTTCTTAATTTACTCATTATGATTTAAAATGGAATGTACGACTTTATTTAAATAGTAGTAATTAAACCGAGGAGTACACCGGATCGTAGCTACTACATTTTTACGGAATAATGTATTATTATTACCCGACTGTCAAGAAGGGTTTTATTTTTCGCGCGTACGTTGTAAGTGTATATGTACGTGTGTAATATTCTTTATAACCTCGTATCTTCCAAAACACTAAACGGATCTATCTTACATAATTAAGATATCGTTAGATTCTTCTTGATAACCTAAGTGTTATTTTTGTTAGATAAGTGAAATAAAAAAACAAATATGGTGGCTGTAAGATGCCATTTTTTGATGTATTAAAAAATAAATCCAATAATCCAATGTGGGTATCAAATTAAAGAGCTCATCATATTTCAAAAACGTATATCATGACAGCTTTTTTGACAGCAGACGGGTTATTTTTTTTAATTTTGAAATTTATACCAGTTTATTTTAAACAATGTGTTGTCTATAGCACCCAAGTGTCCACGATAAAGGGAATATTGAGTGTGTAGCGTTTATTTATTTATTACGAGTAACCGCCCTCGCTTTGCTTCGGTTTTCTTTATTTTTTACACCTTGGGTTACATTATTGGAGTTTTAATAAGGATCCCTAATTTTTTTGATAGTATAATATAGCCTATGTAAACCGGCGATAGTCTAGCTTTCCAACAGTGAAAATTTTTTCAAATCGGTTCAGTAGTTTCGGAGCCTATTCAATGCAAACAAACAATCAAATCTTTCCTCTTTATTATTAGTATAGATTACATCACCTCCCGCCTTAATAAGGACGTAGTTAAACAAGTGAAGAACCATGAATCAAGGTAAACTGGTGGAAATCTGTATAATAAAAAGGCAAAAGTGATTGACTGATGTATCATCGCACAGGCCAAACCGGCTACAAACAGGCTAGAAACTTAAAATTTCGCACACGTATTACTCTTAAATGACGTAGACATCCACTAAGGAAGGATTTTTAAAAATTCAACCCCCAAGTGGGTGAAATAGGGAAAAGTTTATATGTTGCAAGTTTGTATGCAGCAGTGATAGCCTAGTGGTTAGAACGTTGGTCTCCCGAACGCGGGGGCCCGGGTTCAAATCCTGGCACGCACCTCTAATTTTCAAATAATATGTGCGTATTACAAGTTAATTATCACTTGCTTCGGTGAAGGAAAACATCGAGAGGAAACCTGCACACCTGAGAGTTCTCCATAATGTTCTCAAAGGTGTGTGAAGTCCACCAATCCGCACTTGGCCAGCGTGGTAGACTATGGCCTGTACCCCTCACATTGTGAGAGGAGACCCCGAGCCCAGCAGTGGGACAATTATGGGTTGTTGCTTTGCTTTATATGTAGCAGAACAACGTCTGCCGAGTCAGCTAGTATATTATAAATTAGTACAGAGCACAACTACCTACAACATAATAATAAAAATAATTATACGGCCAAAGGTTACGCCACACTCATCATCGGGCGGTGACCGCGGTGAGTGACGGTATCCGACCTCACAATTGACCCCGCCTTTTAACTGGTCTCGTCATCCCATCACGCGACATATAAACATTCAGTGGTTACCAATTATTGTAACGCAAACGATACGGAAACCGGGAAAGTTCTAAAAACCCGTTTGCTGTCAAAAACCTATCATGATATACCTTTTTGAAATCCTTATGGTAAGCTCTTTAATTTGATACCCATATTGTATTATTCAATATATTTTTATAACATTTTTTGATACTTCAAACAATGGCATCTCACAACCACCATATTTGTTTTTCTTTAATTTCACTTATCTAAGAACACTTAGGTTATCAAGACGAATTTAACGATATCTCAATTATATAAATCCGTTCAGCGGTTTGGATGATACAGGTAATAAAGAATATTACATGCATACACTCAAACATACATACAACATACGGACGAAATACATAACCCTTCCTCTAGCAGTCGAGTAAAAATACCGCTTCACACTCATAGCCCCACACTATGATTTCCTGTGTCGAGGGTGCCATGGACAACACACAAAGACAAAAACACGCACACAGCCACACCGAGATATATGTACAGTCACCTGCAGAAAAAGTAACCCATCTGTTTTACTTTATCTGGGTTACTTTTCTCTGCAAGTGACTGTACTATATTATTTTTTCTGTGCGGAGATCAGAAATTTAAACTCATCATTAAAATTTCTGAACCACTGGGAATGGAATTCAGGCCCTTTGGTTCAGTGGTCCAACGTGGTCATACCGCCACACGGGTCATCAAATTTTGAATCCACATTAACAACTTAAAACTTTTTATCACGCTGCGGTGGCTGCAAGTTTGATTATAGTGGTCTGAAAGGCACAATCAAGACCACGTCTACGTTGTTGTAAAGGAGTTTAGAGGCCACCCCGACTACCCGGACTATATGTCCGCCGTCTGAAGGCCTACGATAAGCAATCTAACTGCGTGTAACAATCGAAACCATTTATTACTGAGTAACGCCTTCTGACACTTCTTTACATTTCTCACAATATTGGTTTCCTCCTGTACTGTGCAATAGGAAACTACTGTATTACGTGTAACATAATTTACTGAGTCAAAGATCGATACAGATGCCTGACTATGATAGATCTAATTACAGCCACTGTAATACAATCGGGAGATTTATATACATATTAAAAAGTATTTATATCTAATCTACGTTTTTCTCACCCACACAAACTCCCTTTCCGCCTTTCCCATAAATACATTTTCTCTCCCACACAAAATCTCTCGCTCTCTCTTCCACCTTATTTCTCCCTATCTCGTCTATCTCTGTCAAATACACACACACACTCTCACTTTCTCTCTCATACACACACACACACACAAACACACACACTCTCTCATACACGCACACACACACACACACATTACATATCCTCAAAAACCCAAAAATTCTATAAGATCTCCATACCATAGCCGTTGCCGGTGTTTACTTGTCATGTCATAGCCATTAGCTAAGTAGCCGGGTGCGGTGCGCGCTAACCCGTTTAGCTCCAATTGACGGGGTCACTGCCAGTTGATCCGCGGTACCCCGGCCCAATTGATACAATCAACCCACTTGCACTACTTGTCTTGAACCACTTGACTCGCATATCCAATGATACACGCATCCAGTTGAAAACGAGATCGGATCGTGTATGATATGACGTCATTATACAGATGAATAGCGGACAAATGATGTTATAACACTAAAAGCATTGTCGACGCGATGTCATCGAAGAACTTGATTTCTATTTAATCTGAATTGATTAGGGCCGGATAAAATCAAAGCCGAGAAAGATGAGCAGAACGGGGATGTTTTGAAATAAAGATAAAGGGTCATTAAATAGTAAGGATGTTGACACTATCGGTTAGTGACGTCACGTGACATTTTCGGTCGGAATTTGATATTGATTTCTGTTTATCAATTTTTGTTTTTAAAAGGAATAATATTATTTTTATAATATTTTTTTCGTGAACATTAAGGTCCTATGTATAAAATAAAATTGAATTTTGAAATCAGTCAACATCCCTGTTACGTAAGGACAATTGTGATCATTTTCATACACATGTGCCGAGCGAAGATGTCCTCCCATCTCACTCTCTAGCATCTGTTTCGCTCTAGTCAGCTAACATTTCCGTTTTACATTGCTGAAAACCTTCCCTTAGCAAGGATTTTTTAATATGTCAAAGGGCGACATTTAAATCCCTAAAAGAAGGAACAAGGAGTATACTTTCTATCTTTCTTGCTTGTCGGATGCAACATGACAACGGGATAAAACCATGACTATATTATTACGTAATGTGTCACTGAAAGTGTAACGATGAATGTATCAATGTAAACTGTATAAACAAACCCAAACCGTACGCCTCCGGTAACAATATCGGCTTACCTGTAACAAGTAAAAATAGTAATTAGAATTTTATATTCCAAAAAGAATTAAAACATGAAACATCTTAAGACATGTTAAGGTTGATAAGGATTTTCATAAATTAACACTATTAACATAACAAACGACTAAATATACAAACACGAACGATATAAAAAGAAACAAAAATAATCCATTATTAGGAAGAGGGAGGACCTGGTGTCTATGATACAGGCTTCGGTTTAGTATAAATTCCAGATTTCCCACATTACATTATCAGTTTTTCAAATAGAAATATGCATTACCACAAAAATGTAAACAACTAATTGTTACGTCGTAAGAGTGTAACTTGCAAAAGTAGGTACTATGTAATTTGTGGAGATGAAAATAAAGTTTTATTATTATATATTATTATATTTATGAAAATCCTATTAACACTATTTCCACAAAACTAACACGTTTATTTTTATTCCATCCGTCTCCTAACTACAGCGATTATGTTCATAAAAAAACACAAGCTTGCCTTCTAAGCTCAACATTGAGCAGCCGGTAAAAATAACCAAGAGTTCATAATTATAATAGTCTAATTCCACGCAAACCCGTGGGATTAAAACAGTGTCACCGCGTCACGTCATTATGTCGTGTCTACGCATGACGCGACGGGATCCTTATTTACTCTGCCTTCAAATAATACATTTCCAATGGTTCGTGTTTATTCTGGCACTGTATAGAACTCAGGTTCTCAAATAAACACCTATCGTGTGCATCGCCTCCTTTGAGATTCAAACTAGATATTTTCTACAGCTCTCTCCAAGTTCTTAAAACGTAATGAAATATAATTGGCTGAAAAAACTTGTTAATATCATTGTGAAAAGTAATATAGAGTTGAAAATAACAGCGTAAACGTTGCATCGTGATACGAAACCTGTACGGATCTATATTAAAATCATTAGCGAATTGTAATTTTATTTTCAACTAGGAAATCGCCCTCACTTCGCTTCGGGAAAAATAGTAAAAAAAATTCCCAACAGTGAAAGAATTTTTCAAATCGGTTCGGTATTTTCGGAGCCTATTCAATGCAAACAATCAAATCTTTCCTCTTTATTATATAAGTATATATTTTCAATTAAAGATTTTCTTTTCAATAAAGCAGGTTTTACAGGTTTTAATTTAAGTGTAAACCACACAACAACACCTAGCGAGAGTTCCACCACTTTGAGAAACACTTTTTAAGAGTGACACGTGGTGTCGATCGGCGTGTCTATATCCGTCTGCGAATGGAAATTTCGTTATACAAAATCCTTAAAAAAAACTCCCCTAACGTTTGTAATAATTATTTACCATTATTACTAACGTTAGGTTAAATATTTATCATTGAATGCTAAAACAAATGCTGTTGCCCGCAGCTTCGCACGCGGAAATTATGTGTATCATATTTATCCCGTATTTAACCCCCTTGGGGGTTGAATTTTGAAAAATCCTTCCTTAATGGATACCTATATCATAAGAGGAATACGTGTGCGAAATTTTAAGTTTCTAGTCCTAAGGGTCTGGCCTGTGCGTGGATACATTAGTCAATCAATTTTGTCTTTTATATATAGACTAAGAAATCGCCCTCGCTTCGCTTCGGGCAAAATAGTAAATTTATAGCCTATGTCACCTGGGGATAGTGTAGCTTCCCAACAGTGAAAGAATTTTTCAAATCGATTCGGTAGTTTCGGAGCCTATTCAATGCAAATAAACAATCAAATCTTTCCTCTTTATAATATTAGTATTATATAGATTACCAAACGTTTTTGTTTCATGTCCTGCACACCTAACTCTTTTGCTTTGTGTACTTGCAACTCAACGTCATACCATTAACCGTATATCGTGTTCATCCGGCATGGATTTTTAAGAATAATCCTCTAACCGCTCCAAAATGGTCCCCATTCGGACGTCATTGAACGCATCGCCCTCATAAAACTCTATTCGTGGGATGTGTTTGGATAATTCCGTAGCACCCATCGACCATCGACATCTTTACGACCACGATTGACGGATACGAGCCCGGCGCGGTGACGGGACGTCAATAAAACGGGAATACGATGTTTGGGGATTTATGGTTTGCCAGATTTCGAATAAAAAACTCCGTAACAGATGGAATTAGGTTACTATTTTTATATAACCAACTAATACTTTTTCGTATAAAATTAAGTAGAATTAATAATGTAATGCGGCTTGCCGTATTTTGTAGTTTTATTTTATCAAATTATTATAAACTCGTTCTAATACAATAAAATGCGTTGTACGTTGAATTTTAAATAAATACATAATTTTAGTGATTTTTATTTACTGTCATCATGCCTATTATAATATGTTTACCGTCGCGATGCAGTCAGTGTAGTGTAAAGTAATGCCTCTGTTGTTACCGAGGCCGCCACCGCCATGCGCCAGTGTCCGCCACACAACAAGTGGGGGCACGACTCCGCTCAGCACAATCGAGCGACCGACCGTTTACGTTGCCAGTGTCGCGGCGTAATGCACGAGCGGTCCGCTACTTTTGTTTTCCGGCACATAAACTTACTAGCTGTCTCGGCAAACTTCGTATCGCCTAACCTGTAAGCTATCCTATCTTTCAAGTTGGATCAAACTGCACACGGTGTGCAAATTTGATTAAAATCGGTCAAGTAGTTTTGGTGTCCATCGCGGACAAACAACGTGACACGTGATTTATATATATTAAGATAATCCACAATACTTAAATTATTTTGAATAATCCACAATAAATTATTTTGACTTTAACAAATAGGATGAGAGAAAATTGTTACATCCCTCTTTCTTAGCTGTTTGTCAATAGATTTTTATTTTATTTCATTGCTATGATAATTATACATTGTATAATATTTTTTTTGTAAAATTATGATTTGAGTATAAAAATGAGTTATCTCAGGTATAAAATCAACGAATGGAATAAAAGATTTATGTTTTCCTTAATATTCTATAATACAAAAATTATGGTCCAGACACGGCCATGAAGAGAACAGTCATCGTTTTGAATACTTGCAATCGAATAGTTACGTTTATTTTACACAAACTATTATCGCACTTTATTTTGATACAGGTAATCTTTACATATCTAATTTCATTGCAATATCATTTGTTGTGTTGGAAATCAAAATCTTAAAAATCACAAAGTTTTTGCATAGATTACATACATAACTTTATTCTATGATCCAACAACGACCCAAGCCACCTGACATCAATCAAAATAATGTCAGTAGGTACGTACATCATACGTTATCCAAATCAAATAACAAACAAGGAACAATTTCCCTCTCAAACATCAATCATGAACGTTATTCAATCACCGCCAATGCCCGCTTACCGCACCGCGCCCGCTACAGTTAACAACTTCCGACACAGCCCGGCGGCGGCGGCGCCGTCTGCGGATTTCCATTACAAGGGTCACACTCGCGCCACTCGCCCCTCCACGCCACTCCAACACTCCAACACTCCCCGGTTAGGGTTGCCAGTGGCCGGGAAATAGGGGGAAATACGGTAACGTCCGGGAATTTTGTGTTCTGTTTTCAGTACATAAATACTTTTTTAATAGACGGTTGCTGTTGGTTCTAAGGGCTTTTACAGCTTCACGCGGATAGAGAGCCGACCTTAGCGAGGCTCTGTCGATGAGCTACAGATCTTCACTGTCCCGGATTCCAGACACCTGATTGTTTTTACTTGTGATTCGTGTTCTTGTATTGTGCAGATCTTAATATGGAAGGTCGTATGTGAAAAGTAGCTTATGGAGTTCATACACTATCATGTGTACTTGATCAAGCGTCAAGCGGACTTGACGCGGCATCCAGTATACTTGATCGTATATGGCCACGGTAATTTATCTGGCCATATATTTATCTCATGACTCATGCACACTGGATGGCGAGTCAAGTCAAACTGCAGACTTGACAAGTACACTTGATCGGATAGGGCATCCATTAGATCATTTTCAATGTCTGGATAATCACCTCTATATCTTGATACATCGCTTACTACGCTTCGTCCATGTCACCCTAGTAGAATTACCCGGCCATGACAAGTACGACTACTGTATCTGTCAACCCTAACCTCATTCCTCACTCCTCACTCCACACCACTCGGCCCCTCACTCCGCGCTCCTCACTCCTCACTCCGCCGTTCCTGCACAGCCGCTGCGGTCTCGTTTATACACACGCGGCAATAGGCTTCGCTCGTAAACTGTATAAAAGGTGTGCGACTGTGTACGAGTATACTGTGTACCGTGTACGGCACGGTACTGTGAACTGCGGAGCGAGCGAATGACACTTATTATCTAAGCACGCCTCTCATCTCGCTTTGCTGTTTGTGTATCCAATTCCAAACTGGATTACGGGATTTTTTTCCATGAAATACTGTAGATTATTATTATTAGATTTGTTTTTTTTATTAACATTTTTTTATTATTATATAATTTTTTTGTGTACCACAAAATATGTTAGAATGTACCAAAATAAAAATCTTTAGATCTACCGTAAGTACCTATGTGGTACCTGCCAGCACTGTAGAATAGAATAGAGTAGAAAAGAATAGAATAACTTTTATTTGCAAGGCCACGAACATATACCAAAAACAGAAAAAAAACAGAATTATAAATTGGGGACACATGTGTTGCACTAATTGCGCTGAAAAGGGTAAATAAAACTGATCAGCTTAAAAATTGTAAATGAAAACCTTTGGCCCTCGTCAATATTATGTTTTTATGATCTCGAGGTCTGCACCGGTGATTGAGGTAACACTTAGCATAAATCAAAAAATTGTGCAAATTAATTGTAGGTACTCCTTGTTGTAGTGCACTCCTTGTTAGCGCAACTAAATAAATAAATAAATGATTGTCCTATTGGGGCTTAGAATACTATCGTTAAAGGCGACAGAAGTTGCCCTCCCACGTTCCAGAAGACACCCTGATCTGCCAGCATAGAATTCGTCGCTTATATTATATCGCCTCTTTACATAAAGCAAATGTCACTCTAACCCATGAACTAAGTGTCTCTCTTCAAGTAGTAGCCAAAAAATATCTAACACAAGGCAAGTATTACATAACTATGCCTTTCCTCATATTTTCCCATAAATCATACATTTACATGACATGTTCACATTTTGTGCGTGACTAATACATACTATAATCTGTCTCAATTATCTATGCACAAATCTGTCTGGGTGTGTGCCAAGTGGTAGTAGCGTTAGCGTATACGAAATTTTACTAAGCAAGCGACGTCGCTTACCTACGTTACCGACTAGGTACCATGAATATAGCTGAAAAATAAGTGATGTAGTTCTATCCTAGTTTTTAGTTTCTAAAGGATTACTCTATCTGAAAATGGAGCATTCCATTTCAGGCTTTAAAGGGTAATTACGCAATCGAAAAACGATGTAATGACAAGACCCAATCGTGAAGGTAATAGGGTAAAAAGGCGTTACATCAGCTTCAATAGTCAAGACTTATTGCTTTCGATTCAATCTACGCTTCAATTGCTTACAACGCCATTCCTTACGCAACAGGGGGCAAAAACCCAAACATATTCCGCCAGGATCCCTAAACAGCATTATCGACGGTCCCCTCTACCCCCACCTCCCCCCAGGGGCTCAGGGCATATAGGCCACTCCACTCTGTTACCAACTTCATTGGGATCAAGTCGATTACTGTTAGTAATCGCGCTCCCTCGCCACTTCACGGCTCTGACCGAGCGACGTATAACCGCGACCGGACGAGCGAGACCTTCCTCGCCCCCCGGACGTGTAATTTTCACGCACGAACACGGGTGGCGACACGATTCTCACAGAGCTCTAGATAAACTGGCGTTGTACACCGACCAGCCGACCTGGATCTACCAGCCCTCCCGCAAACATAATCTAACCCGGCAACCGCGGGTGGCAGCGCGATGCTTTCGCAGCTCTGCTAACACCGGTCGGCGGTTGCGTCGTTTCGGTTCGGGGCGAATCAATTTCCATCAGAGTTACCGCGTTACGCCGACTGAGAGCTATTGTAGCGTGATAGGGTGCAATTTGCAAGGGCAAGTGCTCCACAGTATAACCCCCGGTACGTCGGGGCGTAGCGTGATTTGCGGCGGCGACAACAAGGTACGTTTCGGGCGCGGCGGTGTTTATTTATTGAGAGTTGAGACCTATACGCTATACGGCTCTTGTTCCTTGGGCTATCCGAGTGGGGTTATTGTCTGTGAAGTTAAGGGTGAACTCAAAGCCGTGGCAACCTTAAACTCTCAGGATTTGTGTTGTTGTTTACGCTCAATCAAAATCTCACCGTAGGACTTCATAAGGCGACAAGGCTTGAAGTGTCAAGTACGTGCTTACATTAAATAAGGTTCATTAATTCATTTATTTCATATAAAATTCGTTTTTTACTCAATAAAATTCTTTGAAAAGGAGGAACACACAAAATTTTGTGTTTTTAGGAGGCTTTGGTAAATTCATCCCGCGGGATAAGTTGTGAGGTAATTCATGAAAACAAATATCTGCATTTATGCCCAAGTACCAGGAGCGCATAGCATGCAAGAGAATATCGAGATTGACTGAAGGGAAAGGTAATACGCCTATAGTAGGCGTAAACACACGGTCGTCTAGACACAACACCATGCGACGTAGTCACGTATTGTGGCACTCCCCTCGCGTCTCTAATTAATTTCGGCACACAACTTCCACAAAGGCGGCCATGTTGCAATGCCGCGAGCTTCCAGTTAAAACTCGACAGATTTCAGATAATATACGAACTCAACGAATATTGAAGATAGCATGATTAATGGTTATATCAAGCATGCGTGAAGTATGAGAAAGCCTGTACGGGTATAACTACCCAGCTTTTGACGGGAGGGCAGAGGGGAAAATAAGATTTTTTGTCTTTATCACATACCCACTAGGTTTCCCAGGTAAACACCATCATGTGGGTCATCTATGTATTTGTCATCATATTCCATACAGCTTCCATTGAGGATAGCGTTCACACCAAACAAAAACAACGTTAAAACTATTTGCAACACGACAATACGAGCCAGAGTCGAATTCAACGAATCGAACCAAAATAGCGTCTAGCTATCCTATCTACAGTATCCAGCATTCGCACTGTACCTACGTCCGTACGGGATAATCGGCCAGTGATTCGAGTGCCCCCCCCCTCCCCACTTCCTCCGAAGCGGGGCACGGGGGGGAGGGGCGATTCTTTTTTTTTTATCTCTCGTGTCGATCCGCGGGATAAGGACATCCGTGCTATTTTATACGGTTACCCGGATATGCGGGCGAGGGTGGCCACATATTTGTCAGGAAATTGATACGCTCCGGTGACGTAGACGAATGTGAGAGGCTAGAATAGAGGGGGCTTTGCTTTTTGAGTTATGATGTCGACGTCGTGTAGTACGTATATTTTTTAATACTATATATAGTAGCTATTGTTCAGTTGTATCCATCATGTTGGTTATACACAAGCAAGATATTCTATAAATAATTTAAATATCAAAAGACTGATAAAATTGATTCTACAGAAGTTATTAAGTTAAACAATCATTACATCTGTCACTAAAGGTGACCTACGCCTTGAACGGGGGAAGCACAGAGTAAGAGGACCCAGGAAAAAGTTGGTGAATAGAACAAAACTCAAACAAATCTATAGCCTAATTTCCGTCTGCATTTTCATACTACTTTGTCGTCAAACATTACCACTTTCAAGTACCAAAACATCCATCAAAACGTACATACATCAATCACAGCAAAATAACTCTTATCACGGGACATTGATAAAGTGTCAGCATAGGTACTTAGTATGAGCATAATGTTCGTACTGCCTGTACTGTACAATACTGTACATGCCTTGTACACCGGTCGTTTATCATTGTGTGACGAGTGAAGACGTCAGTGTGCAGTTATTTGTAACGTGGCTAGCGAGCATGCGTTAGAGCGGGATGGCTATAGAGTTAATTGTGGTGCTACCGACTGGTCGAACAGAACCAAAACATTTCATCAATGGGAGGCATATTCCTCAGATAAATATACGTATAGGTTTTAATATTGCTGTTTACTACTTAATCCTCTTAGCGCATGCAACACTCCTAACGGTCTTAGGGTGAGATCTATGAAGCGCACTTAGGCTTCGTTCAGACTTAAAATTATCCGAACAAAAATAATGGTCCTAAATCAACCTTAACGTTGACGTTGTATGACTTTTTAATTTTTTTCATATTAATTCAAATTCAAAATAATTTATTCATATAGGTATCACTGATACACTTATGCACGTCATTTTTTGGCTTAAATGGCAATAAAGTGTCAGTCATCTAGTAAATTTGACTATTGTCTAAGCAAAGTCAAAGTCTTTATTAGTATGCTTTATAGAACTCACCCTTATTTGCCACATACATACATGTTATGGAAAAAGCCTCCTTTTGAGCATTTCCAGGAACGCTATGACATGTTTTACGAAAGCGAAAAACATCACTCTCCAAGCGTTTGCTTCTTGAACCAGACGTTACCTACAGCCGGGAACGGAGAGTGCGCGCGCAACGCCCTATGGTGACACATGTTTGGGACAACCCATGGATAGTCACGTATAGAATTTTATACCATAACCATTTCTATCTAGACACTTTACACTTCATTTTGTTAGAGAAACTGATGCTGCTAAACGATATGAAATTTGGATAATTATTTACGAGTACAATTATTCGCATAAATATTTTCGAGCATAAGCTAGCAAGCACTTGTTTCTCAAAAGGAAATTAGCATCTAAGACAGATTTCTTGACATGATTAATCGAAAAAACGCAATTCAAAAGCCACTTTATTTGGCAAAAGAAACCCGCGTCCACCCTACTACTGAAAGCCTGGCCTGGCCTCAAGGTTGCGTAAGAGGTCTGACATTTAAAAGTTGAAAGTTATTATTCAGCAAGATTGCAAACAACACATCTAATATAACTTTAATATTTCTGAGATAACAGCTGATCATTACATTGAAAAAGAATTTCAGCAAAAGTATACAAGATAATATTTTCATAAAAAATATTTTGAATAATTTTTACAATACATACATTGTGCGTATAATAATATAAAATACGGCTTTTAGAAACGAGGCAAATACATTTTATGACAATGTAGTGAAAATAGCAAAATAAGTAGGTATATTATAATAGTAAATATTACTTAATGACAGAAAGTGAAATGAAGTGAACATAATATGTACGTATGCATATAACTCTAACATTGTTATATCTTGATATATGGTAAAAATAAAATCCTAGTATGAATCCCCTGGAAAATACTTTCCCTACGCCTGCCAATTCGCGGAGCATGTGTTACCGTTAACAACTTTGTGTTTCGCCATTTCAATATTAAGGCCATTGAAACCGTGTAAAGAGGTGTTCTTCCTAAATGTTTCATGGGATTTCATGATGCAGCCCACTAAGCCACAATCTCTGACGAAGCTATGTCGCCAATTCCCTGTACCGTCCAGTTTAGGCCCGAGGATGATGATGGCCTAATGTCCATGGGCGACGATGGCCGCATACCATCTGGACCGTCAACTCATTTGTCGCCTAATCACATAAAAAACGCGCAAATTTACATACAAATTACTTTTCCCTAATCACTCAATATGTAGAATTCAACGCCATTTTTTCTCCATAGCGATAACATGAAAATTTCCATTTTCAATTTAAAATTCGAACAATTTGAGATTGAGTTAATCCGAGTCCGCATATCCGAACGCGCGCTAAACTTGGCGTCGGAACCGGCATCCGCTTCGATACTCTCACGGGTGATAGCTTCTCCCGGTTTTTTCCATTCACGATCTGAGTGTGGGCCGAGAGTCGAGACCTATATTGTGGAAGATCTTGTTGTTACGTAAAGAACAAAACGAGCTCATCGTTTTAATGACGTCATTCTAATAAAAATTTGAAATACAGACAAGACAAAGACTGAGCTAATATTTTTATAATAGTTCAGACTTTTATCTATGACATATTTTCTGACTTTTATAAATTGAAGACAAACGTGCCGTTCTTCTATGTCTTCTATATCTCTAACTGTCAGTCCTCATCTCATCTTCAATCAGTTGCTGGTAGCCCAAAAACCATTCAAATTTTCCCCATACCAAGTGATCGTGTGAAGTACTCGTGGGAAGATACTCAGACTCACACTTATCTCTACAAGTTACATAGATCGAAGACTCAATCTCCGTGCAGTCCCTTCCGCGCCCCGTTCCCGAGTCGTTAACAAAACACACGTCATCCCCGCCCCCTCCCCCGACCGCACCCCCCGCCCCCCGCCCCTCGCCCCAACATCCGTCAATCTGCTAATTGATCACGCACCCCCGCCGAGACTGAACGACAACTTAGCTTTACAATATAATCATATTACTAAAACCTACCTAAAGTCACCTTGATTCTACGTACCTAATTGTCTTAATGTGTCAATATTACATATAATAATCTAACATTTTAACAAAAAAATAACCGACTTCATTTGAAGTACATTGTACTTTTGACATGGATACCATTCTCAGATCTCGTTCAAATTTATGTGGGACCACACGACAAGCACCAGCTTTCGATTAAAACAAAAATCATCCAAATCGGTTCACCCAGTCCAAAGTTCTGAGGTAACAAACTCCTCCTTTTCGACTCCTTTTTTTGAAGTCGGTTAAAAAAAAAGTATGAATTAGTGTTGGCACTCAATGTCTGTAACCGAAACATAATTTTTATAACATTTGTTATATTATGTGACTGGGTGTGTCCAAAATAAAATAAAATAAAACAAAATATAATATATAATATTGTTGACATATTTTTTGGCAACGCTGCTGTTACATTGGTTACGTTCAAAAACAATAAACACCAAACTATCACTAATTATAATATAAATAAGACCCCCGCGTCTCTCTGTCTGTTCGCGATGAAATCACAAAATAGCGAACGAATTTTCATACCGCTTTCACCAATAGAATGAGTGATTCATGAGAGAGAGGTTTAAGTGCATAATCCGATAAGATTTTGTGTAAATTGGTTGAAATAAGACGAGAATCTTTGAAGATGTCGGCGTGCGCTGCGTGATCGTTTAAGTAGTACAGAAATGATATAAAGATGAATAAAATTGCACTTCATGAAAACTACTAAAAATAGGACTTCGATAATTATTTATACAAAATCACCTATAACACGTATCACTAGTACACAATAGTCCAAAAAAGGACATAGGAACGTATTTTTTTTAAATTACCAAATGAAGTATAAACTTGAAAATGTAATTTTAGCTCATTTTTTAGCCTAGTAAACGTATGTATCGTTTGAGCTGAGCTGCTCATATCCGCTAAGCCAGCTTGCAGCCAGCAGCCAGCAGCTTGAGTAGTTATGCTAAAGTAGCTAAGCTGACCAATCGCACACTCATATAGTTCCCACAACTCTTGTAACGTTATAATGAAGTAGTGCTACAAGCGTACAAAATGCCTATAAATTGAGATCAATGACATAAACAGTGCTTACACTTTACTCAGACTTAAAATAATTATCCAAATAAAAATAATTTTACTGAATTAAAATTAAATGACAGTTTTATGTGACTTGATTTTTCGTATAAACAAACTGTCATTCATCTAGTACATTTGACTGTTGCTTGAGCAAAGTCTAGGGTAAAAGCCGGAGAGTTCCCCCACTTTTCGAATAAGCTCTATTATATGAAAATATGTAATTACTAAGAATAATGCAACATGTATATCAAAACATAGGTCTTTTATCTTTTATATTAGCCTATTTTTGTAAACATAATTAATACTGGTTTTGAGTAAATCATGTTTTATTTGACCTCTCAAAAAGGGGATACTTGCCTACTGTGGCGGATACTAGCCTAACGTTAAAAATGCTTCGGGGGATACTTGCCTCGTGCAAGGATAGAGGCCTCAGTATGATTTTTTAGACAGAAACAATCAATTTAAGTGATTGGTCTTTTTTATTTACTGAGATCCTATAGTAAGTAAAAATTACAATATAATAGAACGTAAAAATAGTGTTGTTTTCTCATTTTAAATTATAAAAATAAAACAAAAATAGCCTGGAAACTTAAAAGTTACGTACCTAAGCTATTAGTAAAATTACTATATTTATCACAAAGAGAAAAATATGGCAATCTTTGGCAGTATCATTATTTTACACCAGACAGCTAGGCTTTGCACTTTTCAACATTTCGGATGTTGTAATAATGTTGGAATAAAATGTTCAGTCAGCCATTTATAAAATGCCGATTTCTTTTGCATGTAAACTTTGAAACAAGGCGGAAGACCCTCAGAAGTGATTCGTTGATTCCTTTTTGTTTTTTTTAATTCTTCGAACGCCAGTGCTAAACTATCTTCTGACCAGGTAATATGGCACAGCATCACGCCTGATTTACACTTATACTTGCGAAGCATTTTGGTTAGATACCTAGAATGAACGCATGAAAAACTTACCTAAGTAGGTATTTATTAAAATAAGTTACAGCAATAATAATAAATGCTAGGATTAGGATAGGAAGATAGGTGAGCATACATAGTAGACATAACAAATAACGTCTGCCTCGAATGGGGTTCGCACTCTGGACCCCTCATTCGGCAGGTACACTATGTATCTGCAGTAGCGCTGGGCGAGAGAGCCAATAAGTTGGAGTCAACATTAAAAGAAAATATTTGTCTAGCTTGTTAAAGAATTTATAGTTATATTATTACTTTTGCGGATAGTTTTCCCAAAGGCGACTATCCGCAAAAGTAAATGGGGCGACTATCCTTTTTGATACGGATACTTGCCCTTTACATTTTCTAAGTAAATAGTAAGAAATCAACAGTAAAACGTAATAAATACTATAATTTAAACTATAATGCATCCATAGAAACAAGAAGTCGACTAAAACCCAATCAGTATTAAAAATATTCAACAGAAATTACATGCCAAAATAATTTCGTCGCCCGTCAAAGTTCCGTCTTAGAAGATATTTGCTCACACTGACAAAACGAATGCATATACTCTCACGGCTTACATGGCACTTAAGCCTGCGGGAGGGGCACTTCTTATTGTAGTAAAGTGTTAATGTCACCAACATCCTTAACATAGTGTATTCGAAACCGGGGCAAGTATCCCATTGAGGCAAGTATCCGGCTTTTACCCTATGTGCGGTTTATAGATCTAGTCCTAAGATCATGAACAACAACAGCAAATCGTAATTGAAATAGTCAAGTAAAATAAAGATAAGAAAAGAAGATAACAATGTCAAGACCTGTGGTCAAGACATAAGATAGCCCGCGACTTCGTATGCTGAAATATTGTGCTTCCAAGTCACACCCTGTACCAGTGGCGGATTTATATTTTTTATGAGTGTAGTAGGCCAATTAATTTTAGCCGCCCCCATGTACCTTTCTAAAATAATAATTTTTCATTCATAGTAAGGAAGGCACTGAATTAGTTACTAAGAAAGTGTGTAAAAAAAGAAGAATTACATTTTTTTGCGATACTTAATAGCAAAATCATCGATAATATATCATCTTCTGAAATCTGCCGCCCCTAGGCCGCGGCCTATACGCCGTATTGACAAATCCAGAACTGCCCTATACGCTTGTATTTACCAAGGCTACGAGCGCTACGGGAATGTCTACAACCAACAAAGCCATTAGCTACGCCGGCTACGCGCCTCGCTACGCTGCTACGGCACAGCTACGGTGTCTGTCTACGGCGACCTTGCTACGCGGGCCTCGGGTCATTAATCAGAGAGGTCGCCACGCGGCGGCGGCTGACCTCGCGCCCGACGATTAATACCACTCGATCCCCACTGACCTGCCGGCTCCTGACCGCCACCGATAAATACCGTATCTCAATTAATTTAAAAGACAAAACCTAGGTAAAAATGTGTACGCATATTAGTCGGGAGACAGGAGTTAAAAAACGCACATGCGTGTCAGTGTACGCACATACGAAGTGAATCTTCATCACTTTACTGTTCTCTACTTCGTTATTCGCCGTGATGCAAAAGCGTCACAAAAACGTTGCATATTTTGTTACTCCCGTCTCCTTTCGTCGTCTAAAATTTCGTTTTATATGTTTGAATTAGTTTGTTAATGTTAGGTACTCGTTATATTGTGTCAGTGACTAAACCATGTAGGCATGTATTGATGATATACATACTAACATTTTTATATGTTAGAGTCTAACAGTTGAAGCCTCATTTACGCCACCAATAAATGCAATAGTTAAAAAAAAGAAAATAGCGCCTTGAAATACTCTAACCCTAATAAGGGGGAAAATGCATATTTCTGTGTGAGCAAAGGAGATTGCAGTGAAACCATCCCCTGCCACGCACTGACAATTGTGGACAAACCTCGAATATCAAGCAAGTCCAAAGTTTTAGGTGATAATAAGAATATCAGAAGTTAAGAATACTGTGAAAATTAGTTCTGCTAATAAACGTTATGCTGGCCATACACGATCAAGTATACTTATCAAGTTTGCAGCGGACTTGACGCGGCATCCAGTAAACTGGACGGTGTATGGCCACGGTATAGCTATCTGGCCATATAGCTACCTCATGCAAATTGGATACCGCATCAAGTCAAACTGCAAACTTATGCTTAGGCCATAAACTTGATCGTGTATGGCCAGCTTTAGTAATCATCTAGAGCTGGTAATCGTTAATGTTTGTCCCACTCGATGTTGGTCACACAACGTGTGTGTCCCAAGTGGTATTTGATTTGAACGATACGAATAGTTGAGGCACGGTACGTCGAGACGGCACCCCGACATGATCGATAAGGGGCCGCCGGGAAGCGGATGTATGCAACGTGTATCATAATATCATTTGTATCATCAACACAGCCATCTACTTTATTAAAGGCTCTAGGAGTCTAGGCAAACTATGTATTTTAACAATTTTTAAAAACAAAAAAGTTCACTCGTGCATATTATTGGGTGTCCCGTAAGTAGTGGATCAACCGAAGACGGCAAATAACTTGAGGATTGACCTATCTATATGTCAAAAAATTACCTTAGAAGTGTCACCGTTTTCGAGATATTGACCTTTTTTTTAGAAAATTCGACTCCTTTACTTTTCCTGTTGAGTCCACAAATGAGCAGATATTTTGATTATTTTTTTTTCTAGGAACTCCCAGATTACAATTATCAGTTTGTAATTTAGTTGAAATTATCAGGGAACCCAGAGAAAACAGCGTCTACTTTGGATATTTTTGTTTTGGATTATCTTCTACACAACTTTGACGCGAGGTGGTTGAAAAAAATGTACTGGATAAGTATAGCCCATAACTTTAAAAACTTGTCTATTAAATGCAGATTTTAAAACGGAAAAATTGAGGCTACTTTAATACGGGATTTTTTAAAGTTATTGCCATTTTAGTGTCAAAGAGGTAAATTTGAAGCGAAAGTTATTGTATCGTTTACTGCGTTGGACTCATCTTTTTAAACGTTTTTTGCTTGAAATTACGTAATTATACGAATTAGTGATATTTAAATTACTTAGCCTATTTATACATACATAGATTTTTTCATTAATCTATATAAGATACATATAATGTTATAATATAACACGCCATCAACATACCTGTTTGCGTCTGAGGGTAGTAAGGCTGTCCGGCGCTCACCCCCGGCACGGGGTGCGGCGCACGGTACTCCATATCGCACTCTTATCACTACCACTTGCACCACATCACACATCACTAGCTATCGACATCATCTATCGACACCGAACAACACTACGCGCACGCTAGTTAGCGTTCGATTACATACTTAAGGATTATTGTTTTGCTAACGCTGTATAGAATGAATATGGATTGTTGATTTGCGTGTACATGTTTATTTTTCAGTTCTTAAATTATAACTAGCATAGAATATTTTTTAATGTTTAAAGTAAGCAATCAGAGGACGTAGAAAGTACCTGCTACCTTCTATGTCGTATTCTGAGTGCAACCCTTTTCCGACATATTGGTAGCTGCAACTCCGAATACAATTAATAATTGTTGTATATGAAACCGCCGATTTTTATTTAAACATTGTTGCAGTGCTTATGTCGAAATAAATGTTTCTTTCTTTCTTTCTAAGTACTAACACGATATGTCCGTAGTCTACATGCCCGTTTAATACTACCACACCGATAATGACTATTTATGGAAAAAGCTTTAGCAAAAAACCAATAGCTTTTTCTAACAATGATGTTAAAAATGTTTGTTGAGACAATCGGGTCGCGAGAACTTATAAAGATTACGATGTGTATGTATTAAATCACACGACGATCTCTTCAAGTCAGGACGACGATATAAAAGCACAATATTAAACGTCTCGGACCTAAGCCATAATAACCTCTCAACCTGTATCCTAACAACTTACGAGTCACCACTCGTTAAGGTCACTAGATCATAACCTTATTGTACGACGCGCAAATTGCCGCGCCACCCAAATCCCGGGGGAGGTCATTAATAACCCGTAGGGGACACCTCTGTAATCTACGGTCGTAAACTACCGCACTGTCGACTAATTGTACGGGACATACAGGATCTTAATTTGTGTATCAACTTTATATTATGGTTGCCTGTTACCTCCTCTACAAACAATGGTATATTATACAACAAAACCAAACTGGAGGGATAGAGCGTCTTAATATAATCCTGAGCTTTAACCCATTCATTAATGGCCCACTACTGAGCACGAGTCTCTCCCCTTGAGGAGGCCTAGAGCATACTCCGCAACGATGCTCCAGTGCGGATTGGTGGATGGGTTACTGGCTAACCCGAGTGTCGGAAGTTTTCAAACCACCCGAGGGCCTCCGACATAGCTTAACGACTGTTATCTTACGATAACAACCGGGACCGACGGCTTTACGTGCCCACCAAAGCACGGAAACGCTCAAGAATTTTTTGCCACTAGCGGTCACCCATCCAACTACCAACCGCGCCCGCTGTTGCTTAACTTTTTCGATCACTCAGAATCGACACAAGCCACCGGGCTATGAGCACGAATATAATTCTACTTTATCATTACAAATGTTTGTGGAGATGTTTTGTTTGCTACTTGCCAAAACTACTGAACGAATTTTCATGAAATTTGGAACAGATTTTCATGAAACAGAGTTTACAGTTCGTGTCACGTATGTAAATATTGTTCGGTCGTTCGGGCACGCCATTCAAGGTTCTCAATATCAACAGGTTTGAGGCACACCGGAGGCTTCGCCAACAAATCCTTTCGATCCGCTTTGTGGGTGGTGACCCTTACCCTTCTAGCCGTATTGGAGCGGCTTAGAATACTAACCCCAAACCCACGTCGGATGGGTGTCGTAAGAGGCGACTAAATCCAGCCCACTAGCACCACTCGAGGGATTGTATTGGTAACATTGATTTGAATTGTTAATTATTACCATTAATACTATTATTATTTCTCCATGGGATTCGACTGGATAGCTATCACCCTTGAGCACGAGTCAGCCGCCAAACGACTCGTCGTGTTCCGGCTGGGGGCTTGAGAGCCAGTTATTTATTTCTTTTTCTTCTCTCTTTCTTGGCCGGCAACGCATCAGTGATGCCTTTGGTGTTGCTGATGTCCATGGGCGACGATAGCCACTTACCATCAGGTGGATCGTGAGCTCGTTTGCCGGCTATTTCCATATAAAGAAGGTAACCACAAATTAAGGAGGTATCTTAGCCAAGTCACATTATCCTACTAATGTTATAAATGTGAAAGTTTTTGAGGATATATGAATGTCTGATATGTTACTCTTTCACGCAACTACTGGACGAATTTTCATGAAATTATGCACACAGACAAATCATGATCTGGAATAGGATCTCCGGAAAACGCAGGCAACGCCGTGGGCAGAGCGCTTGTATCACGTACATATAGCAAACACAACGTTTTATTGCTAATCAAATTCGTACATGCGACACTGTGACGTATAATAACGGTTTCGCGATATCCCTCAAATCCCGTTAAAATGCGAACGGAAACCCGCGAACTTTCGACACCAGACAGTCGAATACCGCCGCGAGAGAAGTGTCTCAAAAATTTTGATGGAAATGAAATGAAATACATTTATTCGAGGGTAGTAATTACAGCACATAATAATGAAATGAGATACGAGTAAGAAAAAACAATAAAAATAGAAGAGGTTCCTACTTAACAAGAAATACATCAAACACTAAAAGGTGACATAAAATTTTATGAGTGCCAGTGCTGCAGCGTGACCCCCGAACAGGCCCAGACTCAGCATAAGCCGTGCTGCACAACATAAGCCGTAAAAGCACAGCGCTGATATTTCAGGCCGGTCCTTTTCCTTTCTCCCATGAAGGAAGCTCGGCCAGAATAATTGACTAATTTATCTGTCACATTAATGAAAGTCATGACAGCTCATTAATGTCACTACGTTTCATTTGTGTGTGTCTATGCTTCCCGCAATACACAATAATGGGAGTGTTGGTAAGAAAACTATAAACCGCATTTAAGACTTTGCTCAAAAAGCAACAACCCATAATTGTCCCACTGCTGGTCTCGGGGTCTCTTCTCACAATGTGAGGGGTACAGGGCATAGTCTACCACGCTGGCCAAGTGCGGATTGGTAGATTTCACACACCTTTGAGAACATTATGGAGAACTCTCAGGTATGCAGGTTTCCTCACGATGTTTTCCTTCACCAAAGCAAGTGATAATTAACTTGTAATACGCACATAATATTTGAAAATTAGAGGTGCGTGCCAGGATTTGAACCCGGGCCCCCGCGTTCGGGAGACCAACGTTCTAACCACTAGGCTATCACTGCTTAATAGACTTTGCTCAGCAACAGTCAAATAAACTAGATGACTGACACTTTGTTAACACGAAAAATTTAGAAAGAAACCATAAAACGGCTAATGTGTAGGTTTATTTATAGGTAATGGTGTTTACAGATCCCATCCTTATTGTATGCGTTAAAAAAAAACTCTCGCACTCCGTCCGAGTGTAGTACTAAAGGGACTTTCAGGTTTCTATGTACGTCAATCGCACCCTATTCTCTGCCAATCAATTGGGCAGAAATACGTGAATTTTTTATAGATATTAAGCATAAATTAAGAATTACCTCCTACTTACTACTTACTACTACTAAACAGAGGCTGCAAAGATCCAAGGTAAATCAAAAATATTGAACTTATATAATTCCTTTAGATATAGATATACATAAATAAAATTGCAGTGTTTGTCTGTGATTTCAAAATAACTGTGTTTGCTCAAATAGTTATTTACACGATACTAAAACACAAACATTTTTTTTATTTTGTTTGTTTGTCTTTTGCCCGGGCTAGTCTCTGAAACGGCTGAACCTATTGAAATTGGACTTTCACTTAAAGAAAGAGGAGGTTACAGGGCAACATAAATGCTACTGTTTCCGGCATTTCCACGGGATCGGTATTTACTCGGGAAAAACTCCACTAGTCGCGGACACAGCAAATTGAAAAGCATGTGTTAGGTATGACCTCGTAACTAATAGACAAAGATAAATAAAACCGCGCCAGGGGAAGAAGGTAGGCGTGATCGTTAATGATAAAACTCCACATTCTGGAAGGTAAGCTGTTACAAACTATTTTCGTTAATGGGAGGTTCCGGAAGTTCCGCAGGTAATGGGAACTATCTAACACCACCCACTAAAGCCCCCTCAACAATTATCCTACATATGTTATACATATGGGGAGATCTATGCAATATCGTATGTATTAACCGATGATAAATAATCAATGTTTCTGGTGACCCCGAATTCTCAATGATCGGCATTTTGATACTGAGATTGACCATTAATCTCTACGTTGATTAGCACTGAAGTAGCAAGTTAAACCCAATTCTTTATAGTGTATTTGAAAAGCCAACAGGTTACAGTTATAGAATTTTAGTCATTTGTAAAATAGAATTTTAATGACTTGTGTTATAATGATAAACCTACAATACAATGGTTATTGCGTACATTGAACGTTATTATCGAAATACCGTAAAATACTTAATCTTTAAATTATATTCAAAAACCAATCCAAAACGTAAACACACCACGAAACCGTCGCACAAAACCGAACCGCTCACATCACTCACGGATCACTGCTCACTTAGCACCCAGATCCCGTACACGTAACGGATCCCGGTATCGACAACACTACGGACATCACTACGGTGACGTCACACAACGCAACGGGACCGCAAGACGCGACGATCGGCCGACGACTGAGTTAACAAGCGTCCCCACGCGCCCGCATGCGCGCACCGAATCACCGACACGGCGTTTCGACGTCGCAAATTAGACTCTGCGTCGCAACAAATAGAGTGGGTATTTGTGTGACAACGTAACGGACACCTGTACCTACGGCCGTGTGACGGGGGTCGGAAGTCGGTGGTGCAGTGTCATTTCCACTCTTTCCACATAGCTTCCGTAATGAAACGAGATTTGCCCCGCGCCGCGCCACGCCGCCGCCGGGCGGCTGGCCGATTACTGCACTATCGTTGCCTTACCGACGACACCGCTACCGTGGTAATACACACAGCGTATCAATGGTTTGTTTCAGCGTCGCATGTCTGTATTAGCATATTTATGAGGCTTCAAATACTATGTTATTAAAATAGCAAAATAAATTAAACGTATGACTCTATTGACCGATGATCGTAACCTTTGATTTTGTTTAAACAGTGTAAATATCATAATAGATACGCTACAAAATGTAACTTCTTAATTTTAAATCGTAATAAGAGAATAAATAAGCAATAAGCGATCATACATATTGTGCATGTTATTTATATTTCAATAAACAAAGATCCATTTGTACGCGCAATACTTATAATATCTCCCACGATTCATCGTTTATTAAAAAAAAGGAAAAATAAGTAAAGACAAAATAAAAATGAACCATAAAGCGCAGCAAAGAAAAAATATATCAGAACAGGAATGTCTTCATCGAAACACAGACCGCGACTCTGGGCGTACAAAGCCACAAGACTCATACATAATTGATTTCCAATTGAGACTATTCCAGACAAAAGCGCATCAGGACCGATGTACAGTCAGCAAAACAGTTAGGTATGCGGGGCATTATATAAAAACGTTTCGCAATGCTCAATATTACAGATTTTTTGTGTTAATATCAATATTAAATGCTACCTCATATACGTACGGTATGATACGGAACGTTTTTGTGTACATAAGTACATACCTAACTCTTTTGTTTTGTGCACATCGAACGGAGCGAATATATTTACTTCGAGCGCGTCGTAATATCAGTATTGATGTCATTATAACAAATACGGTTTTAAAGATTATATTTAAACGAACGCAACACGTGTGGGATAATCTAATATTGTATTTTATACGAATATACACCGTATATCGTTGACACAGAGTCGATAAGGTTGAGAGGGACAACAGGTTGATCCGCCCGCATCGCCGATTTGTTGAGTCTATATTCACCGGTAATATTCGATGACTGACGATCGATAGAGGTGATAGTCTAGTACTCAGGTTACAACACTTGGTCTTCCGCATGGTTTTGAGTTCGGATACTGTTCGTACATCAAATTTTTAGGCTATAGTCAAAGCTGTAATTTAATAAATTTTATTTTCTTTATGCGGCGAACTGAAATCACTCGTCCGAGAGGTCATACTGAAAATCAGTAGCCGTGGTTCACCGCGGCATATGCTGAGTGCGTACCTTTTTTGTTGACCAGTGCTGCAGCAGGTTATATCTATGTAATAACTTATAATAATTTATAAATGAATCCGAAATTATAGTCAAAGTTGGACATGCTTCAGTATTATAGTCAAACAATAAATCTTTTACTTTCTTATTTGTTTTTAATAAACTCTAAATCAACCGTTCAACGCCAAAACACTTCGGACCGCAGATAACAGTTACGATAAATAGGAAATAACAAGAAAACTCAAAGTAACAGCTTCTAATTAACTTAACGATGATGTTTTGCAAACTTTAAAGGCGCTCGCTAATTTAAAAAGGGTTAGATTTATCGTGAGATCGCTCCGAGGCGAGCTTGTGGAAGATCGCGATCGGAGATAATCGGTATGGCTTGGCAGTGAAAAATCTTAAGAGTTTTTGTTAGTAAACCATATTTAATTTTGCTATTCATTAGGAATTTAAAAATCATTACCGCTATTTCGATTTATTGTTTACACCTATACTAACAAATATGTAACATTTATCTTGTTATTATTTTAACACATTAATTTGAAATGGGAATTAACTAAATGTGTTGAAAAATTGTTATTGTTACATAGAAATACTAAATGCAAGTTTACTTTATGTGCTTTTCCTTATTCCAATGAGTTTAGTGATAAACAAAATAATTATATTTATAAGTTAAACCAGAAACTGTACAATTTGACATACCATCATAATGATGCAATAGTTTATTTTGACACTAATAAATATATTTTTTCTTCCTTTAAATTAAGTGGAAATAAAATGTACTTACCTTTAAAGTATCGAAGACATATAGCTAAACTGTCAGCTTATAATTTAACAAATGATAGTGTTACATGTGTAACAAAGTCTATTGACCCATTTTATATTGATTGTGGTAGTACTACCACTATTCCTATAGTTGACAAATGTACCAGCTCAGGTACATTAATTAATACTTTAAACTAGATTTAATGACAACGGATAAGCACTTTAATATGAATATTGTACATCAAAACATACAGGGCTTATCGGGCAAAGAGTTAGAAATTGAATTATTTGTTAAAGATTATAATGTACATATTCTATGCATTACTGAGCATTGGTTAACAAGTGTAAGAAATAATATTAATGTATTCAATTACAGTTTGTTAAGTGCATTCTATAGAGAGACTGCAATCCATGGAGGATCACTAATTTTAGTGCACAGCAATATACCTTGTAAAGATCGAAAGGACATTGTTAGTCTTTCTATTGAGCGCACTATAGAGCTAGCCTGTGTGGAGCTGGAGCGGTTTATTATAGTCTGTATATATCGCCCCCCCTCTGGGGATTTTTGCCTATTCGAAGATACTCTAGAGGATGTCCTTAAACGGTTATTTGTGTCGAAAAAAGAATTAATAGTTTGCGGTGACTTTAATGTTGACATTTTAGTAGAATCTTCTATAGCTGCTAGATTACTCGCATTGTTTAAGTGTTTTAATTTAAATCCTTCGTTTACTGAGCCTACCAGAATAACTGCAACTTCACGTACTTGTATCGATAATGTATTTTGCAATTGTGAGATATTAGACAAAGAAATACTTAGCAAGTTGAGATCAGACCACTGTGGGCAAAAAATAGCGGTACGTAACAGCCACGATAATAAGATAAAAATAATAAAATATAGACCCGTGACAAAGAGAAAAATATCACTTTTTAAAGAAAAAATTCAAACAAAATTGCGTAAATCAGTGTATTCTCAAAATGGTCATCCTATTAATCTTTACAATACATTGTCTAAAAATATTAATGACGAGTTTAATCGAATATTTCAATTCAGATACATAGAAGAAAGTAAAAATAGTAAATTTAGCGACTGGGCTACTGTAGGTATTTTTAAAAGTAGAAACAAATTATACGAGCTTTATGACGAAAAACAATATAATTTTTCTCCCTCATTTCAGGAATACGTAAGAAATTACTCGAAAATTTTCAAAATCATCTGTACTCAAGCAAAGTCAATGTACATAAAGGATAAAATAGTTAATTCGGATAATAAAATAAAAACCACCTGGGATATCATTAAAAATGAGACCGGCAACTCTAAATCTTGTGACTTTAGTTATGAAATAATGACTAATGGAATCAAAATCACTTCTGATAAAGAAGTGGCAAGCGTTTTTGAAGAGTTCTTCCGCAACATTCCCGTTAAATTAACTAGTACACTATCCTCTTCTTCAACAGAAGCATTTTATCTATTAAGAGATAATGTTAAGGAATGCAATGTGGTATTTGACTTTAAGCACATTACAATCAGGGACATAATTAAAGTTTTCCAGTCTCTGAAAGTAAAAAGTACGGGTGATCTCTGGGGTATTTCAGTAAAAATAATTCGTCACATAATAGATATTATAGCTCCTTGTTTAGTTGTAGTTTTTAATAAATGCATAGATCTTGGTGTATTTCCAGATCTAATGAAATGCAGTAAAGTTATACCATTATTTAAAACAGGTGAAAAAACGGATATTAATAATTATAG
Source organism: Thymelicus lineola (assembly GCA_963932265.1). NCBI lineage: Eukaryota > Metazoa > Arthropoda > Insecta > Lepidoptera > Hesperiidae > Thymelicus > Thymelicus lineola. Next base: position 9,534,896 of record OZ010705.1, on the reverse strand, counting down.
GCCAATTTCTATATTACCAACACTCAGTAAGATCTTCGAAAAGATCATACTGAATCAAATGCTAACCCACTTCAACAATAATAATTTATTACATCCGGAGCAATACGGTTTTACTAAAGGTCGTAGTACAACAGATGCCGGAGCCAGGCTCTTAAAGCATATATATGAAGCATGGGAGTCGTCGCAAAATGCTATAGGTGTATTTTGTGATTTATCAAAGGCGTTTGATTGTGTTGAGCACGATACATTAATATCCAAACTTAGTCACTATGGCGTGAAAAACAAGGCCCTTAGCTTGCTCGCATCTTATTTAAGTAATAGGATACTAAAGGTTAATATAAACGATGAAAAGTCATCAGGGTCGCCTACTGTGATGGGTGTTCCGCAAGGCTCGATCTTGGGCCCTTTTCTTTTCCTGGTGTATATAAATGACTTACCACATTATGTTAAAAACCATGCGAACATTGTGCTGTTTGCAGATGATACATCATTAATATTTAAGACTGATAGGAATAAAAATAATTTTGACGATGTTAATAGTGCTCTGTCGCATGTCTCACATTGGTTCACTATAAATAATTTACTTTTAAATGCAAAGAAAACCAAATGCTTAGAATTCGTGTTGCCAAATGTAAAAAAAGTAAATAAATCTCTTAAATTAAATAATGAAACATTAAATATAGAGGAATCCACGGTTTTTTTAGGGGTGACCTTGGACAGTAAACTGCAATGGGGCCCGCACATAGCATCTCTCACAACTAAACTTGCTAGGGCTGCTTATGCTGTTAGAAAAATAAGGCAGCTCACTGACGTCGACACTGCTCGGCTTGTTTATTTTGCATATTTCCATAGTGTTATGTCTTATGGCATTTTACTGTGGGGCAAAGCAGCCGGTATAGAACAAATTTTTGTATTACAGAAAAGAGCCATTAGAGCTATTTATAAACTAAAATCAAGGGAGTCCTTGCGTGTCAAATTTAAACAAATAGGTATACTTACAGTAGCTTCCCAATATATTTATAATAATTTAGTGTTTATACGGAATAACATAACTGCATATAAACAAAATTGTGATTTTTCAAATCGTCAAACAAGAAGGATGCATCAATTGGCTACCTCTTCGTACCGTCTTTCTAAAGTGCAACGTTCTTTTATGGGACTAGGTACAAAATTTTATAATAAAGTCCCAAAACAAATACATGACTTACCGGTGCAATCTTTTAAGAAACGTGTAAAGGCTCAGCTCTTAGGCAAGGGCTACTATAGCATAAATGAATATTTAAATGACAAGGATGCTTGGAAATGACTAGCTAGGCAACCAGTTCTGCACAGGTTAAAGAATACCTATTTTTGTAATAGATATAAGTTTTATTTTTAAAAGATGTGCTGAGGAGTTTCTTTACGGCTTTTCTTCTCCTCCATGACAAAGCACCTTTCCGAAAAGCTGGTAGATTAAAAAAATGACGTGCATAAGAGTATCAGTGATACCTACATGAATAAAGATTATTTCATTTCATTTCATTTCATTTCATTTCATTTCATTTCAACTGAAACTTCATAGTTTTATTTGTTAACTATTGCTTTACCCGCAGCTTTGCCTGAGTTTACCGGGATAATAAGTACCCTATATCCTATTCCAGATCATGGTCTACTTATGTGCTTAATTTCATGAAAATCTGTTCAGTAGTTTTTGCGTGAAAGAGTAACAAACACACACATTTATCCGTCTGTGGCGACAACGCACATACGTCACACGGTGACGTAACGACGCCCTGAATCACGCTATCGAAGTTTTCAAAGATCGCTAGATATATACAAATGCTCCGACAACGTCAATCGGGGCTCGGCCGCCTCCCAGGCAACACACCTCGCCTGGCGGGAGATCTCCCTTTGCCAAACGTCCTATATGTTTGGATGTGAAGAGACTGTTACATCCACAATGTATTCAGTAGTTTTTGCATGAAATAGTAAGAAACATCCTCACAAACTTCCACAATTTTATTACTAGTGGAATGCAACTAATGCAATAAATAAATAAAAGAAACATCTGTGTCCACAGTGTTCTGTTTCCACGAGACCGCAACACACAGACAACGCCATAACAATATAACGAGCTATAAATCGAAGCTCGCAGTCGCTCTGTCTGGCTGGCGGTGATCCGATACGGATTAATTATTACGTACTTGATCCGACCGTATGGACGATAGCTTACTGCATAGATCTGTGCGCAGTCCGACGGCTTGCGTAGTCTATTGATTGTGAATTGTGATCGCCAGAGATGAGACATTGTGCTTGAGGTTGACAAATGGATTGCTGATCGCTCGTATCTTCCTACTTAATATTACAAAATGTGAAAATTTGTATGGACATTTGATACTCTTTCACGCAAAAACTACTGGTATTTTCATGAAATTTAGCACAAAATGTAGATTATGATCTGGAATAGGATATATGGCACTTATTAGTCGGAAAAACGCGGGCAAAGCGCTAGCGTTGTATAAACGTGTGAATCGGAAAAAAATCCACGTACAGACTTTCAACAGTGTTAGCATTAGGTACACTAATGCTGGCTGTACACGATCAAGTATACTTGTCAAGTTTGCAGCACTTGACGCGGCATCCAGTAAACTTGACGGTGTACGCTATAGCTACCTCATGCATTCTGGATGCCGCATGGCATCAGGTCAGCTTAACTGAGCCAGCTTGGCAGTGTACCTACACTGCTAGGTCTTTGTGTGCTGTCCATAGCACGACACAGGGAATCCTGGTGTGGGTCTACGAATGGGTAGCGTTATTTATTATTATCAAAAAAACGTACGTTATCGTTAAATTACCCGTCATTACAGCCTAAAACAATATAAATTTGGCAGCGCGCCCCGTCTGATCGCGCTCAAAGCGACGTCTCCGGCGAGGCGTGAGATTCCTCGCTGTAATTCCACACAGCTCTTTGGGCTATTTGAGCCGCCTTGTCTGTGACGGGCTTTCTGTTGGGTAACTGGATGGAAACTTTAGATAATTATGTCTGTATGTACGAGATCTTGGTGCTTCTTGTAGTGCATACAATTGGGATATTTATCGAGTACGACTCGTACTTTTATGTACGGATCACTCAGGATTTGTTGGAGTGATGACGTAGTTTGATTTTCAAATAGCGTTTGTCAAATTAAGTTCGACCAAAAGAATGATTCATATGATTAATTTTATAAAGACTAACGCTTAAGTCAAATTAAGAATATAAATTCTATAGCTGATAGAATTAGGCCAGATTTAAGTTAGAAATAGATAATATCGAAGAGTTGATATGAGCTTATATTACATGCATATATGTATAAGACTTTTTTACGAAAATGCGATAATAAGATCATCAAGACATTAAAAAATATTACATCCATAGTCTTATCCATACCATTCGAAAACGACTAACAACAAACGACGTATCCACCCTACTCTCAACGTAGCAACATCTACGCGACCGCTACGTAGCATCGTAGCGATCAACCGTGCGTCGTAGCTACGGCGTAGCTTCGTAGCTAGACGGCGCTACGATATAGCCATACGCTATACGAGCGACGCCATACGACCCCCGACGCGGTCCGTAGCCGCCGCTATCCCTGCTAACCACCGCAGACTACGCATGCGTATTGATGATTGTATAGAGCTAACGATACTTAGACATGGCCGGGCGAAAATTATAAAAGTATCCTTTTCAGTTTCCGAATACACGGTATCATACATTTTGTATTTTAAGTATTTTAAAACATTTTAGAGAATTTAGGCTATCATCATAATTATCATTGAATAGAAAAATTCAAAGATAGCCCATAGATATAAACAAATCTTAAGTGAATATTGAAACAAAACGCAATAAATAAACTTGAAAACAAGGTGACATTCTAACTAGTTCGCTATTAATAACATTAACTATACAAAAACACGACAAACTATTTCCTAATCAGATATTATATTTTCACAACCTCAATACGGCGAATAGTTAAAAAAAAAACCTCTAAAATAATCTCCCACGCAGGTCTACCGCACTTAACTCTATGGTATATCGTTGGCACAACTCCGTGACTCTCCACCCCATACTTACATCCATAGCTCGGGCCGGAGCCGTCACTATTTTATTTCTGATCGGCACCGCGCATGCGGACTAGCAATACCACAGACTCGATAATATGTAGAGAGGACATGAGTATGATAGATATTTCACGAATCAAATTATAACAGGTTGGTGAACTGAAAAATCCGCTTAACAACAGATAATCATAGTTCAATATTTATATAATAAGAACTTACATGCGAATGTGTGACAAAGATATTATTTACCTGCAACAAAAAAAAAACACAATTAATTTACTCAAACTAATGATGTTTTCGTATTTCGTTTCGTAAATAGGGGATAAATATGAGCATGATTTCCGCGTGCAAACCTGCGGGCAACAGCTAGTATAACATATATAAAAACCATTTTTCATAAAAACAAACCTCCATTCCCAAAGTTAAGGAATTATGACCGCCCTTGTATAGGGCTGGAACAGTGTGCGCCGCTATGATTGTATTAACGCGCCCCGCTCGACAATAATACCGCCCTGACTGTGCAGAGTTACCAACGTGTAGACATGACGTGACGATATACGTACACACTTGTATAAGATAGTGTAAAGTAATACAATAATAATAAACTATCGCGAGTATAGCACAATGTGCAATGAAACGCAGAATTAGGACGACTGACTTGTGAGAGCAGGTACAACACAACCCGTGTTAGAAAGCCCCAAACGCCACTTCACATATTCACAGTTGGCACCTAATAAATTCCAATGGCATGTCACCACAATAGTATTTTAATTGTTAGAGTTTAGTCAATTATGAACGTAACTAACCGACAAATATGCTGACGATTCAAACGAGACAAACGTTGTCAATAAGTAATACCGAAAGTATCCGAGGCAATCGATGCATTGTCGACGCAGAAAGAAGAGAAAAAACTGACTCCCAAGCCCCCAGGATAAGGGTCCAGTAGGGTCCAGGGTAAGCCCCCAGAAGCAAGAGGGTGTATCGTTCTAAGTACACCCAAAGCCAACAAGGATCACTACAGTATAAAATCAAATTGCATTCAGAAATACTTACATAAATAATTATAGAAAATTGATTTTATTAGCTTCGTTGAACGAACAGTTAAATGTGAGGCCTATGTGTATATACTTTATATCCATTCACTCACTCATTCCTTCGTACATAGAAACTGAATAAAGACATACATTGCAACCATGACTATAGTGATCAAAAACCTTGAAGAAAGAAAAAAAACTATCATTTATTTTGATTTTATACTTCATGGAAGTACCAACTAAATCCCTTTTTTTATTACGTTATCAAGAAACCTCACATAAGCACATTATGATATGTGTAGTATCATTACAAACATAACCGATAGTGCCGACAGGACCAAACAGATCGAATCCCGTTCGAGTGGTAGCGACTCTAATAAAACCCCCGACGCGGATACAGTGATGCTCTCGACACGGCTAGGGGGAGATGTTAATGCATTGCCAACACGGGCGAGGGGGAAGTTGAAGGGCGTAGGGGGAAGGGGGAGGAAAGCGTCAATCATACCCACGCTATCGATATGCCGCACTACACTCCCCATCGTCGTTTCAATCACTAACAATAGATATACATAGATAGATACAAGAATCATCACAACTAAACTGTTAGTGAGAATAAGGGCTGGACAGCTATGATGCCCAAATATCTATTAGTAAAGGAGATCGTCATCTTCTTTCTACTAAATAAAAGGCAAAATTTTATTGACCGTGAGACAAAGCATACGTTATGCCTTTGGTGTCGCTAATGTCCATGGGAAACGGTGGCAATAAAGAGCCATTTACCATCAGGTGGATGGTCAGCTCGTTTGCCAACTTATTTCCATAAAAAAATAAGGCACAGCGTAAATCAGTGACTTTTTCTAAAGGAATTGAAGTTTAAAGAACCAGCTAATGCGCTGACTGAGTTGCGGATCCAGAATTATTGTTAGGGGGCGGGCCTTGAAGCAATTTTGGTTTAGAGGCGGGGAGCATCCGAGGAAATGAAATGAACCTTATTTAAATTTTGTCACGGGTGGACTGATACAGTAGATGATTATGGGAGGGGGGTTTAGACCCCTACCCTAGCCTCGTGTAGTCTAGTTTCGTATCAGAAACAAATAATTGTTCGGGAATTTACGATTGTCTAATAAATAGGCTGCCTTTGACCACGCTAAACTAGTAACGGAGAATTCACAGACATATTTCCACAAGACATTTTTCTTTATTGAAGCTAGTTACAAATTCCAAAACGCTTATTTTTAATTTACACGTATTAATTTGTGTGAACTTTAAAAGTGCACGCATTATAAAAATATTCAAATTCCATAAATATTCAGGAGACAGGCTTACCCCAACCCAATGTTAGAATACGGAAAAGATTAATTAAAAAACTGATTCAGCAAAACATATATTTTTATATATAAAGGTGTGGAGAGTGTACGAATCTGCGTCGTAGCGAATGGCAGCTGTTACGTATATCGGTTGCAAACTGGTGTTCGGTCAGCAATGCAAGGGTGATTCATTCTTAATAAATCCCATATCAATTTATTACTATTTTTGTCTGTTTGTCTGTGCTTTTTCTTTCGCTATTCTAAGGAACTATTTAGTCAATTTATGTTTCAATCAGATCACGAATTAAACAATTTGTCAATTTAAATATTCCCATCAGAATATATGTACATGTTTTGGAATAAGAGTAAAGTCATATTTTCCTACAGCTAAATAAGAGCGCTATACTAGTATAAACATAAATTCGTTAGATTTGACGACCGTGTATCGTAGTTGGTAGTGACGTTCGATTTCCGGCCGGCGAAAACATTTATGTGACAGACAAATATGTTTACTCGGGTCATGTATATTATAGTGATATCATAATTGTCCATGTCACCCACGACACAGGGAAATCTACAATGAGAGGGATTAGTGTGCAAGCGTTTATTTGTTATATTACGACGCATGATACGAGTATAACATTACTGTTGTGTGTATGTACTACATGTTGAATGCAGAGGGAAAGCCGTGGTAGAGTGGAGTCGGTCTGGCGGCGTGGTACGCGCATGCGCTCTACGACGGCTCGCGTCCATTGTTACGAACGGCACGTTAACAACACGGACGTTACCGGACGGCACTCGCGTTTTACGTGATAGCTCGAAGTTACTCAAGCAAAGGGTTAGGCGAGATATGAGGCTAGATATGAGTTTAAAGTTGCAATTTTTAGAAAAAAAAACATTTTTTTGTACTCCTCCTACTGACGTTATTCTTACTGTTTTGGAATCCTTATTTTATTATTTATATTATGGCATATACAACAACTTTTCTAAAAATTCCAACTTAAAATTGCTCTCCTGTAAAGTTAGCTCAATGTCGCTTAGTCAATGTTTCCTTTCAAGCGTCGATATAAATAAAAAGCCGCAATATATATCGCATGTTACGTCATTATGTGAGCAGTATAAGAACGTCAGTTAATATTTAAAATATTTTGGTGGCGCACAAAAAGAAGCAAACATCATTAAAACACATAAAATATATATGCACGTTAAATTTAAAAAAGGTAAATCGTGCCGTCCACGACAATGAAACCAAATACCTCCACACTCGGCGAGTTGGCAGATTAGGCTCTCGTAAAAAGAGGGTTGGCGCGGCAAATATCACTTTAAAAACATTCTTCGCACCTACCGCATAGAGACCATTTTCCCGAGTCGTGTCCAGCAATAGTTTAGCCTGACATGTGTCCATTTACTAAAGATCTTTCCACGCTTCCGTTTATTTGTCGGAGGCCATTGCGGCGGGGTATACCCGGCCACCCGCGTAATGTAATTACGGCTTTTATTGCCGTGAAACTACGTGAGTGGGGGGAAACGAGGGATAAGGGGCTTGTAGACTTATATAAATCACAATTACAACGTATCGCGTCGACTGCGTGGGGCAAAGGTAATTCCGGACGGTCGTTAGAGATCGCAGAGTTAGATAGAGACGTGGTAGTCGGAGGGAGTAGTTTGTACGAACGGTTTACGTTACAAAGAGTTACAATTTCTAATGCTTAATTTTGCGTGAAAGAGTAACAAACATCTACAAACTTTCACATTTATAATATACTAGGAAATCGCCCTCGCTTCGCTTCGCCCTCGCTTCGAAAAATAGTAAAAAAAATTAAAATGTGTGCAATTCACACGTGGTAGAAGTGAAACTTTCCAAAATTTTGGTTTCAAGATAATGAGATGAAAAAACAATAAATCGAATCTTCTACCTTGTTCCTCGCGCCATCTTTGAATACAACTTAGCACTTTTTAAAAGATAACCACGAACATAAGAAAAAGAAAACAGTGGTAACTAACGCCATCTCTTAACATAATATGAAGAGTAAAATGAGCAGCTAGCGCCATCTATCTAGCAATAAAACGAAACTTAGCATTTTTACTGTCGCGATGTCGTTTTTATTTATTTTAACTGACGAATATTTTTGTCTCATTCTTTCCTGGCGTCATCTGTATTTGTGTCTCTTACCTGTCGTTTTTTCCGTTGCATCCGGTTTGAAATCACAACGATTCTAAAGAAGTTTCACTTCAAAAATATGTATTATAGCCTATGTCACCCGGGGATAGTGTAGCTTCCCAAAAGTGAAAGAATTTTTCAAATAGGTTCGGTAGTTTCGGAGCCTATTCAATGCAAACAAACAATCAAATCTTTCCTCTTTATAATATTAGTATAAAAGAAGAATGGACAAGGCTATTATATAGCGCCAGGTACCTCCTATAGGAAGTCGCTGGCTGTTCCGAGTTTAATCCTGACGATTATCGTGAGTAGTAATGTTACAATGGCCGTATAGCCAGCTTTTGGCTGAGAGGGGATCAGAATTTTTTGATCCAGGCTGTCCACTTACTTCTCAGATATACGCATAATAAATAAGATTTTTATGGACAAAACATACAGTACGTACAGGAAAACATACAAAATCCAAGTGGGGACTCAGCTGCAATCATACTTCAGTAAGCCCATGGGGGTTTATATTCCTGGGCGAAGGTGACCACCATTACAGATGAGAATGTTAAGTGTCAGATTTTTAGTTATTAAAATTTTACATGTATTCTCTTTATCCTACGCACTATACTTAAATACGCTATTTTGACTCTCATGAGCTGAAATTACACAGCAATGGACTCCACTAGTTTCAGACTTCAGCATCGCCGAGTGTCATCCGTATCAGCATGACGTATAGCCGCGTATTGTCGAGATTATATTAAGCCACACCCACACATTGACGCTCCTAGCTAACGACGTCACGCACGCTACGTTATGACAGTGTTATGACACGCCCGGTATAAATTAATCGTGTATCTCGCGTTCACTGTATAATTATGTACAGTCAGGAAAATAGATATGATGCAAGGCATAATACAAAAACATTCCGTACTTTTATATTATATTACAGAATGTTGGTGTTGTTATCAATGTTAAATTATTCCTTAAAGGTAGCATTTAACTTTGAGAATAACATATTCTGTTAAATTAAAAATTACAGAATGCTTTTATATCATGCTCTACATACCTATCTCTTTTATTAGCTGTACAATAGCTAGCGATTCATCATTTTATTTACGTTGTCTTTTAAATCGTACATACTCAAGTGTGTTTATATTCGTTATACTCAAAGCTTACAATTTGTATTTCAAGTTTTAACCATGGTTGATTTTACAATGATTTTCTAATGAATGTGTGACATTTTCAATACAACATCGCTATGCTCAATGGAGAAGAAACAGCACAACGAAACATTTTTATTTTAAAACTGTCGATATGGCATTTTCTCAACGTCGATCTGATAAATAAGCATAACGACAGCGAAGCCGTAATGTTTATAGTTTGTGGGATAAATGTGAAAAGATGTCAAATTTTAATAAACTTTAAAAGCAGATAGATATCTAGATTCACATTTGTACCACGCACTATATAAAGTTAATTTATCGGAATTTCGGAACGAATCGTAGGCATTCCGCCTTGTATCATTTTCGCGCGCTACTCACAATGGGCGGATGAGGAAAATGGTATCAAACGAACCGATGTCAATAAGTACATGAGGCGATTCTAACAAATGTACCTATTGAATAAGATTATATTATTTCTATAACCGCGTTGAAATATGGTTCACAATGACGGTAACAAATACAATAAAGATGTTAAAATAAACCTAATAAATTTTATTTTACGACCTAATACAAAAAACCTTATAACAGGTAAGGTTACGAAAAGTTGTTTCCTGTTGACTACTGCCATTTGAAAAAAGAATTTACTTTTTTATAACAAGTGGGTTATCAGCATCCGTCTTGAACGGGGACAGCATGAAGATGCCTTCGATGTTACAAATTCTATTCACACCACAACATATAACACCACCTGCCGCTGTCATCTTATTTACCAGAAGAGTGTGTGAGCGAGTGAGTGACTTATTTCACTTGCAACGAATAGGACACCTGGCCATTAAACTCCATTTTTTAGACGAGTCATATTTGGTAAACGATCTAACAGTGTGTTTTTGTGCTTCGGAGGGCACGTAAAACCGTCGGTTCCGGTTGTTATCTTAAGATAACAGTCGTTAAGCCATGTCAGAGGCCCTCGGGCGGTTTGAAAACTCCCGACACTCGGGTTGGCCACTAACCCCTCCACCAATCCGCACTGGAACAGCGTGGTGGAGTATGCTCTAGGCCTCCTCAAGAGGAGAGACCCGTGCCTAGTAGTGGGCCATTAATGGGTTGAAGCAAAGTCTGGAGTTATAAAAATGGAGTATAGCAGTGTGTTAGTCACTGTGAGTGAGCTGGTGAGGTAGTGATGTACTGACCTGAGTCGGGCTTGTCGATCTTGGCGAGCGGTGCCTGGCGACGGTCGAGGCGGTCGACCGCGGTGGGTTGCTTGGGGCTATGCCGCTTGCCCGCACCGCGCGACACCACCAGCGACTGAGGGATCTACGGAACACGGATAATTATATAGCTCGCTCAGTTTTTTTTATGCTTTGACCGCTGCTCGTTTAGACGGGTCACCTGATGGTAAGTGATCACCGCCGCCCATGGACATAAGCAACACCGGGGGCGTCATCAACGCGTTGCCGGCCAAGAAGATGACGATAGACCCGCTACATTATTCACTCAAGGTGAGATCTATAAAGCACCTAAGGTTTTGCTCAGACTTAAAATTATCCGAACAGAGAGAATGGTCCTAAATCAAGCTAAATCCTAGCCGTTTCATGTGTTTTAACGTTTTCGTATTAATAAAGTTAAAAGTAAAATTCATGTAAGCAGTATGTAGGGGGTTATCTTCAAATATTATTACTATTTTTTAGTTTAGTAAGCCGCTTATTAAAAAAGAGCTAGTATTAAATTACTATTCTTCGTAACCGACGACTCCTTCTCTCTTACTATATTTCCGCCGGTATCTGAAAAGCTGATTCCGTTTGACAATAGATTTGACAGTTCATAATCTAAAATTTTAACAAAAAAAATAACCGACTTCAAATGAAGTACATCCAATAAAAAAAGAATCGTCGAAATCGGTTGGCGTGATATTGAGTTATTCGTCCATTCATCGCGCACATACTTACTGCAAATTTAAGACTTAAATGCTTTTGACATGGATGCCATTGTCAGATCTCGCTCAAATTTATGTGGGACCACACGACAAGCACCAGCTTTCGATTAAAAAAAGAATCATCCAAATCGGTTCACGCAGTCGAAAGTTCTGAGGTAACAAACATAAAAAAAACAGTCGAATTGAGAACCTCCTCCTTTTTTAGAAGTCGGTTAATTAGTTAATTAAGTTAATCAGCCTTCCAGAAACTCACCAGCTTATCGGAGCGGTCCCCGGACGGCAGCCTGGCTATGGTGACGTCGGCGGAGTCCTCGGGCGGCGGCGGCTGCTGCAGCCAGTTGTACTCGCGCTTCTCCACCGGCACGCCGCGCCGCTCGTAGTCTTGCGCCTGCGTTCTGACACACACACAACGACAATTAACTATCAATAGTGTCCAGTGCCGGATTAACCGCGTAGCAAGAGTAGCAATCGCTAGGGGCCCCGCGCGAAAGGGGGCCCCGCATATTTTAGACTTTATACTAAAGAACCCATAGTAGATCAAAGGCTCTTTGAAATAATTTGCTACGGGCCCCGCGCTTGCATAATCCAGCACTGATATTGTCTGTCTCAAAAAAGTCAACTTCACAGGAGATGAAACAAAAACATATTTTACTGTTAAATGGTAAGGTTACAGAAAAAGTTTATTATATATAACTAATTCCTCACTCATAAAAATAAGTTTTGTTTCATCCACTCTTATGAAAACCCATAAAGTTAAAACAGATTATAACAGTACAATAGCTTAAATAAGTTTATAAAGTGTTTGTGAAAAATATCGTTATATATACGTACACAAAGCAAAAAAGTTAGGTATGCAGGGCATAATATAAAAACGTTCCATAATGTTTAATATTACAGAATGTTTGTGTTATTATGAATGTGCTGCCGTATACGTAAAGTGCGATTCAACTTTGCTAATAACGTAAACAACATGAAATATCGCACCCTCAGTGAAAAAAAGAAACATAAGTCGTGTTACTTTGCTTTTTAGTTATTAATATGATTGGAAATAGGGACAAAAGCTGCATAGTTAAAAAATAAATAATAAATAAATAAATATGCTCAATATTTTTCAAATTTATATCATCAATCTTAACGGTTTCGAAACCGAAATCGAAATGTAAATTCCTTTGACTACTTACTGATACTATAACAGTTTTTTTGCTCTTCTATAAAATTGCAATTTTCCTCTTATGCCTTTTTTCCACTGAGTGTACGATATTAAACAATGAAAAAGGTTTTTGTGGCATGCCCTCCCTACCTATCTCTTTCGCTTTGTGTACATCTACGACGCAATGCTAGCGCCATAAATCCTTGTGTAAAGCCTCATAGTGTGCAATGTATAATATCCGTGCGTTTATATTTGTATGTGTGATCAAATTAAACCTTTTACAAATCTTAAGAAAATCACATAGATGTGTTTATCGATATGACATATTGTATGATAAAAAAAATACATAAATTAAAATGGCAAACAAAATATTCTACAAAGCAAGACAATCCAGTAACAGACTCACCTTAAACTTTCATAACAGTCTAAACATACTACGGCGTAGTCGCCATTTTCTAATAATAACGAATTTTCAGTCCGCCTTTGTACTAAGAATGGGAATTCCTGGAACAAAATACAATTTATTGCATTTCATCTGTACCACATTGGTTATAAAAAAAAGTAAAATATGTTGAAAAGTATAATCATAAGGGTGCTTTTCCACCAGAGATGTGCTCTGTTACGTTGCTATGGATGCGTTTGATTTTATCCACCAATCATATTCATTGGTGGAAATCGATCAATTTATTGAACCAATCATATTTATTAGATTTCACATCTTCGCATCATAGCTGCATAGCACATCTCTAGTGGAAAAGCACCCTTAGTATGCGTAAAATGGTTAACTAATTTAATTACAAACCCAACCACTATCATGGATGGACATCGTTAACAGACAATATTTTTGCCGCGCAATCTATGTCGAGGCAATACATTGTCACGTCGGCGGAGTATACATAAATAACCGTCTACACATAACTTTGTAGTTATTCACAAAATCGCTCTTTTGTTTAGCAAGCACATAAGTGATTTTGAATTGGTTGAATTTTGAATTGAATTGGTGAATACACGTCGTACAGTTTTTGAATTCAATAGTGTTTCAAAATGTAGAATAGTTTGACGTAAAAAAGTGATTTTGTGAACAGTGACACATAAGAAGTGCTCATAGCCCGGCGGCTTGCGTCGATGCTAAGTGATCGACAAAGTTAAGCAACGGTCGGTCGATAGTTGGATAGATGACCGCTAGTGGCAAAAAATTCTTGAGCGTTTTCATGCTTCGGAGGGCACGTAAAGCCGTCGGTCCCGGTTATAAGAAAACAATCGTTAAGCCATGTTAGAAACCCTCGGGCTGTTTAAAAACTTCCGATACTCGGGTTGTCCACTAAGCCCTCCACCAATCCGCACTGGAGCAGCGTAGTGGTATGCTCTAGGCCTCCTCAAGAGGAGAGACCCGTGCACAGTTAAATGGGCCATTAATGGGTTGAAGTCAACACTAATGGTCGTAGCACACATATCAACTCGTAAACGGAACGTAAACGTATCAACTCTTGCATTTCAGTATTCTTTGTATGAAACTCCCTACTGTAAAGCACAATTATCGGAATCGTAACGTAATCGCCTCGCCTCGAGACAAGCTCACGAACCGCGGTACGGTGCGTGGACGACTTGCCGTACCCGCGCTTACGTCTCACCGTACGCTATCCTTCGACTTTACGTTTTCTCGTGCACGCCCCGCGCCGCGGCTACCGCTACGCCGGCGAACTGCTGTCATTCGAGCCGTAAGCGCGGCGTCGTCTAGCCGTAGCCGAGTCGACTTGGAGCTGCTGGTCGGTTGGTAACGCGCTTACGTTAGGTTGATGCTTGGTTGACGGCGAGGCGATCTGGTGACGATCCCTTTCCGAGTTGATATGTGTGCTACGACCTTAATACGACGTGTTGAAGTCGCAACGACGATAGTGTACAATGACCTCATGACCTCACGAGGTCACGAGGCCACGTGACCTCACCTTGATGGGCAGCGCGCGCACCCGCTTGCGGTAGGTCTTGATGCCGCACAGGTGGCAGTGGTAGTCGTGCGTGTTGTACGCGCGCCGCTCCGCCGGGTACCCGCCCAGCGCCTCGTATCTGCGACAACACACCAATACACTCTAAAGTAATAGAGCTGGTAGATTAAAAAATGACATGCATAAGTGTATCAGTGATACCTATATGAATAAAAGATTTTGATTTGATTTGAATAATAATAATAAATTAATTAATAAAAATAATAATAAATAACGCTACCCACTCGTAGCCCCAATCCTCAATCAATCAATGCACGTGCTAAAAAAGGTGTGTTAATGTGCTAATTTTTGAAGTATGTTAGAAAAACTAAATAAAAATGTGAAATTTTTGACATTGACGCTCTTAGTACACCTACGCGTTCGTATGCGGCTGCGAGTCTTTGCGAAATAATTGCGGTAGCGAAACATCTGCGGAACGTTATTACACTGCAGTTCTTTCGCAAGGAAATGTCATTGTAGCTTTCGTGGGTCGTCCAGTCGTCGCTTTCAGATTCTGAAGAGGAAGAATTGTTGTTGCTGGCGTCGGTATTAAAGAGAAAGCGTAGAATCTGGGTGCATGAAATAAATCAGAAGCGAAGAAAACTCGGAGAAAATAAGCTATGCTTAGAACTTAAATCACATGAAGATCGTTTCTATACGTATTTCATGCCCAACTAAATATAATTCGGGATAATTTCGAATCAAATTCAATAATATTTCAATATTTTCGGCTTCCATTGTGCGAAATTCTGTCCTCACTGACAGAACGCGTGGTGACGCCTTGCGATGCGAAACACCACTAGCGAAACGGCTGCGTCTGTGTAACGGCCATTTCGCAGTTACTTGCGAAACAATACCGACAAGGACGCAACTAATTCATCTAGCTATATAGTAGAGCGAGACATAACACATGCGAAACGTTGCCATACAATTTACAGTTTTTTCGTCGTTTCGCTGCCGCATACGAACGCGTAGGTGTACTAAGAGCGTGAGTATCATAATTTTTAATGACCTTTTTTATAGTTTTGTAACTTAAAACTCAGACCAATTTTTTTTGTAATGAATATACATGGTATTATTACCTTTTAAATAATAAATTTTTCACATCTATGGGACGTTTAAAATACAGATAAATAGAAGTCTTTCGGCAGAGTCGTCTAAAAAATCAAAATGGCGGCCATTCCAAAATGAAGAGGGCTAGACTCCCACATGTGGGTATTTTAGTCGATATATATATATTATGCCCTAAAATTATCGTTAGTTAAGTTGCTGGACACCCTGTATATAAGTATAGATAAGTTTTTCCTTTCTCCTAAGACTTAACACGCATTACGATTTTTCACCGCGCGATTTTTTCCGCAAAATTCTGTGATATATGGAAATTGTATGAAGCTGCACGCACTTGCGAAAAAAAATCGTGTTGATTATGCTTCAGTACGCGATTTAAAAATCGTCTGAAAAAAAATCGCGCGGTGAAAAATCATAATGCGTGTTAACCGTAACAGAATATATATATAATATAACACTCGTCGAACTGACCTCCTCCACTGGCTGAGCAGCGAGTGGTAACAGAAGGTGCAGACTAGAGCGGAGCCGTTGTCGCGCAACTGCTCCGCGTTTGGATGGCTCTGGAACAACAACATTATATTATTATATCAAACTAAGTACTCAGCTCGCGGCTTTGCCCGCGTTTTCCAGAATAATAAGTACCCTATATCCTATTCCAGATCAAGGTCTAGTTGGATGCTAAATTTCGTGAAAATCCGTGCAGTACTTTTTGCGTGAAAGAATAACAAACATCATAAAACAAACTTTCACATTTATAATAATTAGTAGGATTTATCAAAATACGTGTATGATATAAAAAGCGCATCACTAAAAACATGTGTAGTTAAGGCTTCCCGCCCACGTCCGATAATCGGTGACCGATTTTTTGTAGGACAAAAATAGAACGTACTGATAGCAATGATGCAACGCACACGTCCTACAAAAAAGTCAGTCAGAAATAAAATCGGTGCATTCTGACCGATATCGGTGAAAAATGGAACGTTCGGAAATGTATGCGTTCTCACCGACTCACCGACAATCGGCCACAAAATCGGTCATAAGAATCGGAGGAAAAATCGGCCCGATTATCGGTCCTACAAAAAGTCGGACGTGGGCGGGAAGCCTAAAATATATCCATCCTACTAATATTATAAATGTAAAAGGTTGTGAAAATGTTCGGATGTTTGTATTTTCATCACGCGCTAACCGTTGTACATATTAAAATGAAGGTAACAGGGGAAGTTAGGACTCAAAACATTTCATTATAAACTTCATCGTCACTTAACATCAAGTGAGATTGAAGCCAAATATTAAATAATCTATAATAATATTAGAATAAGGAATGATTTGTTTATAACGAATTGGCTTAAAAACAACTAAAAAAATGGAAAATTTTGCAAAAATGGGAAAAAATATTTCTTTATGAGAGCTTCCGTTGCATGTGCTGCGTAAACGGTAAGTTACGCAAAAATCATGTATGATGGAATTGTTCTGGAGAGGGAGAGGGTGAGGAAGAGGCGAGGAAGAGGGGACGATGAGGGGAGGGGAAAGGGAGAGGTAACTTAATGGTCTCTGATTTGTTAAACCTATCAAAACTATTAAAGTTAAAAGTAACAGCATAGTACATTCATTGATTGTTAGGCGATACGAAGTTCGCCGGATCAGCTGGTATGTAATTTTTTTTTCTCTTTATTTAGGTTAACAAACAGTAACACAACAGATCTTAGGTACATGTATGTAGTTCTAACTTAATACTAGGTTGTGAACCAACACCGTTAACCACAGATTACTCTTAATACTATTATAAATTGAAAGTGAAGCAGCATCAAATTCAACCAAAAGGAAACTGAACTTTAGAAAAGAATATTGAACTTTAAATTTATACAATAAAATATAACTGATCGATGTTTACTAACACAAAAAGAAAAAGACAAATCCCGTTAGAGGTTGATTACAGATGTGTTGTTACTTCTTACAAATAGTGTTTAATATTAAATTCCTGAAAACACCAGGACGGCTGCTGATAATATCTATAGTATTGAAATTTACATTATATGCATTCGTTAATTGATACATAGGTGAGCGCTTACCAGCTTTTGTACGACATTTTCTAGTAGCAAACATAGGTAATACTCTACGGTTTCGGGACCGGTAAGGAACTGTGTAGTTTAATTTATTAATAAAACAAATACCCTTGAACCCATGTCTCACCTGGTGCGTGAGGAGGCAGGGGAAGTAGGGCGCGTTCCCCTGCGGCTGGCCGTACAGGATGCGCGCCAGGGTGAAGTCCGAGTGCAGCCCGCACAGGAAACAGTAGATCGACGTGCACGCTGACACACACACACAGACAGACAGACAGACACGTTAATATGGCATGGAATAGTGACCCATTTGAATAATGCATCGCGGGTGATATTTTAATTAGAAAATGAAGCAGCTGATCAAGTAGCTGCTCGCTCAATTAATTAGTTTTCAATTATATCAATAACTACAAGTGATCCATCTTTTACAATTTATCCATTCAAAAACTTAGTTCTCATGTTATTCAAAAACTTAAGTTTTTAATTATTTCAACATCTACAGGCAATACATCTCATTTATCTATTCTATAAATTATGTAGTTTTCAATCAATTTATATGGTTAGACCCATGTAGTGGACCATTAATGAGTCGAATCTATCTGATACAATGAATGAAACAATCCACTCCAAACTCCATTCATCAGCCCTTGGAGGTCAACTGCTGGACATAGGCCTGTCTTAACTTGCGCCACTACGACCGAGCCTGAGCCTTCTGAATCCAGCAGATGCCCGCTCTCTTCTTCACAGATATAGCGTGAATAGCTCTCTCCATAGCTCGCTGTGCGTCTTTGAGCTGTAGATTAGGTCAATGGTAAAGCACCACGTCAGGCCTAGAGCACTCCACACTTTGGGTATGATGTTACAAGCACGTGCCGCGTTAGACGTGTCGGGCCAATTTCAGAAGGGCTGCCACGCTGTCATACATTCGTAATCTATCACACATGTCACCACAAAAAAAATATACAACCTTGACGTTGTCAGAGAGGATAAGAGTTATGATTAGAAAAAGAGGCAACGTCTAGATGTCAAAGTCTATTGACAATAAGCGCTGTGTGACCTGAATTACACCTTATTGTGTGGGAGCAAGAGTCGCTATTTATATAAATGATTTTACGGAGTTACTCTTCTATACCAATAGGTACTACTAAGTATTATGTGACCACGTCTCGGAAACACAAACACACACATACAGCCGTATTAAACACACAAACACTGTGTGTGTAACAACAACGCTAACGACACACACTCACCACTATTGCTAGCGACGGTCCTGTCGGAGGTGGTGGAGGGCGGGGTGGGGATGACGCGCTCGCCGTTCAACGACGAGTTGGACGGCAGCGGCGATGGGATGTTGTATCTGTAATGGAAATACATATTAAAGGTCGCTGTATACATAACGTGGACGGGACGAGGACGAGACGTGGACGGGGCATAAATATACGTGCGTGCCCTGTTCCCGTCCCGTACGTGCCTAAGTGGCGTATGCGCTATCGTTGCATTTTCACGTCCGTAAAAACAACGTTGCGTATGCACTAACATATAAATAATATTACCATACGATTAACATGCCGGACTGCCGCCGCGCCGTGCCAAGGGTCCTATATTCGATTCCCAGCGAGAAGGAAATTTGAATATCTGTTCTGAGGCTGGGTGTGTATGTGTGTGTGTGTGTGTGTGTGTGTTCTTGTTTTTGTGTTTTTTTCTTGGCACCCACGAACCAAGGTAGTCCTAGTATTTTTTAATGAAAATAGCCGGCAAACCAAGCTAGCCAAGAGAGAACAAAAAGAAAGACGTCGGTTCTGGCTCTCAAGCCCCCAGCCGAACACGACGAGTCGTTTGGCGGCTGACTCATGCTCAAGGGTAAGCTATCTAAGCAAGTAGTAGCTATCCAGGCGGACCTTCAGACATCCCTCCGGCGCGGCATTGGGGATAGTATTCTAAGCCGCCCCAATACTGTGTCGCCATGAGTGTATAACGTTATGTATAACGTTATATTTGTAGTGTATAACGTTATATTTAATAATAATAATTATTATTATTATTATTATTTATTGCCACACACAAAGATTAAACATTACAAAAAGTAAAATAAGAATACAATTATATTTGTGGGCAAAAGGAAGTGGCTCAGCTTGTGCTGACATAGGACAATGGCCCTATACAGTGCTGTTTTACAGCCACTCCCTTTCCCTTTGTTGGTGGACGGGAGTAAAGTTGAGATGTCCCCGGCTCCCTTAATTTTAAAAAAAAAATATATGTATACATCCTCACAATTTAACAAAAAAACTTAAAATATAAATTTACAAAAACAAAACAACAAAGCAGTAGATCATTAACATATTTATACAACAGCACCCACCTCCGATGCTCCAACGGCACTCGCTCAGCGTCCATCAGCTCCCACTGCCTCGCCAGATGGCGCACGCACCGCGAGCACGCCAGCACCCGCCCCCCGCGCGCGCCCGCCGCCGCGCCCGCCAGGCACGGGAAGTGCATCGCGTGCGAGTTCATGTACTCCGCGCTGGTGGACAGCCACTCCATGGACTGCTGGGGGAACAGGCCGGCGCACACGTAGCATCTGGGGGGAGGGGGATGAGTGACGTCATTATGTGCTATTATAATATATGCATGGTTGAGATAACGATGATACTCTATGGTAATAGAGATCTTATGTGACCACAATGCAAGTAAATAAGTCTTTCAATCACTCATGCTTTACAATCACTCAATTATTTCATTCACTCAATTTACTCATTCAAAGCAAGGGAAGGGCATCACGTGTAAGTTGCACTAAGTTCTGCTGTGACCACAATCAGTGTTAACAACTGGTGTTCCATATAACAAACACAGTACTACCTCCTTCCTGCACGCACGCGCACGCACACACGCTACGCCCGACCCTCTAGCACGCACCCATACCTGTATAAGCCCATCCCGTTCTCACCGGAGACGACCTGCCCGTGCGAGCTGGCAGAGAGGGCGTTACAATAGCTCAATAATGTAAAAACATCACTATCATTACAAAGCATCCACGTACAACACCTTGTCCACACGCACGCACGCTACGCCCGTCCCTCTCGCACGCACCCATACCTGTATAAGCCCATCCCGTTCTCGCCGGAGACGATCTGCCCATGCGGGCTGGCGGACAGCGCATTCGACGGCCGCTTCACCGCGTGGCTGGTCGTGCTGCTCTTCATGTCGTACGGCTTGAACCTGCGGACCGCGAGAAACACCTTCACACGTCGATAGATATATAGCATTCGCGTAGGAATAATTTTGAATTGCAATTATTATCACTGAGTTCATACAAAGATCTTAGGTATTGATTTTTGAAGATTTAACAAATACATAAGAAAAGTAATAAACAGTTTTTTGTGACTCAACACACAATTTAACTAAAATATACACTATAACGGAACCCTATAACGGAACACTATAAGGTTTCGTCATGACCGTCCGTCCGTCTGACCATATGACCCATGACCTTGTGACGTGATATAACGGTGTTCCTAACGCGTTAAGAATGACATTACGCAGGTATGGCCAACACTAAGCGCGGTAAAGGGGCGTGACCGTTTTAATGCACTTACACGTTTAATTTTAAGCGCTAAGTAAGGCACTACAAGCTAACATGACATGACGTCACGCGGCCACGTGACGCGCGAAGGCCCGCGACTCACCTAATGTTGTTGGCGTGCGAGTTGTTGTGCGCGGCGTTCGGCTCGCCATTCTCACTGTACGCGGGATACTTGAGCGGAATGCTCTTGTAGCACGACGCGCATATCTGCACCATGCCTGTGGACAAACAAATATACATCGTTAGGTGAAATTTGAAATTTTTCGAAAAATATTATTTATTAACCTGTGGACACCAGCAACAAGATTGGCATTATGAAAGGATGCCAGCTAGGAAAGAAGAGGGAAGATAAGAAGAAAGAACTGGCTATCAAAATCCCAGCCAAAACATAAGCTGATAGTATTACTGATGTCCACGGGTGACCATCAGACTCCTCTGCTTGTTTATTATTCCGTACTTGACCAGCGTAGGAGACTGTCTTTCAGGTCTTCATCTGATCTGACCCCGGCCAGAGTAGTTACACGGTCATATGATATAGTTCTGAAGACTTTGACTGACATTCAGCCAAAGACACACCCTAAACAAAGTTCAAACCAAGCTTATCTGTGTGATCACAAACAGGATTTAAAAAAATAACACAAAGTATCCTTATCTCCCCGGCGGATCCATCCAGTTATCGCGCGGATTAAACGCGAGATAAACAACACGATATACACATGTATATCACTCCAGGTTAATGATGATATGTACATGTCTGAAGTAATCCACTTCAAGTCCGAGTATTATCCTAAGCTCTTTTATCTATGTTTATCTACGTAAATGTACAAATACTACCCGGTGCGTACGAGTAAATATGTTTAGTTTATCTATCTATCTATATATGTATGCTGTAACCAAAGGTGTAACATGGCTGTGTACATTGACGATAATAAAAAAATACTATGACCATTAAATAGATTAAGTTAAGACATGGCATATTTATAATTTACTTTATGAATCAACTTCAAGAATACTGTCATTTTTATTGCGGGTGATCTGAATAGCCTGTCCTCGGTCCAATAGAACTACGTCTCTTCGTAGTTATTGCTAAAGAAACCTTGTAAAATATTATTTTTACATGCTATAGATTACGTGCGCCGCGTACGCATACGTAACGCTAATCGTTTTATTTTCACTGCCGCGAACTATCCTTAGCTTTCAGAAATCACTCACCTGTCGCAAAACAATAGGTACACCAAAAAAAAAAGATTTTAGACAATGCTAAAAGATTTTTTTTTGGTGGATTTAACTGTCCACCTTTGTTTTCTGTACTTTTGTAAGGTGCATAAAGATTTAAATAATTGTACTCCCAAAATTGTACTCGCAAAACAACTCAACGGATTTGCATTAAAATTTAGCACACAGATAGAGCATGACCTGGACTAAGACATAATGTACTTATAATATTAACCCAGAAAAAAACACCAACCTTGCGGACTAATCGGACTGGCATCCGGATGCGCCTTCAACTGCGTTATCGCCGGGTAGTAGGGCTCCCGTTCCGGGTTCGCACAGCAATACACCAGCCGGAGCTGGGAGCTGGGCGCGCTGACGCCACACACGTAGCACACGAACGTCGCCGTGCTCTGACTGGGCGGCCGGTCCAGCGATGGGGAGTGGGCGTGGGCCGCCAGCGACTTGTCGCCGGAGGACGCGAGGGACAGCGGCGACGGTGGCAGGAGCGACGGTGGACGCGTGCGCAGAGTGTACACTCGCTCGTGGGCGGCGACGCCGCGCATCTGTTGAAGACGGTTTTGTGTTAATAAGGGAGAACCCTTACCCCTTACCCCTTGTAGCCCTTGTAGGGATAATGTGTTCACAGAAAACAATTGAATTTTGCTCAATGTAACCGAAGAAACATAATATGTATACCTATAATATTTGAGGAGTTCCCTCGATGCCTCATGGATTCCATCATCGGACCTTATTGAATAAAATACGTAAACAACACTTGTTCATTAAGCAACAACATTATTATTTTTTGAATACACGAACTTACGATAGGTTTAGGAAGTAAGTTATATAGTATTAATCTACTTTTCAACAATCCGTACTAATACTGCTACTACACTAATACTAAATTAATAACAATGGATTTCCGCAAAGTAACGCCTGATACTATTAAGTATAGGTTTAGGAACGTCAAAATCAGTCTTGCATTATCAGTTCAAGTGTTTCGTGGTTATCACGCAACATGCACCACGCGCTCTGCGTGTGCGTACACGTGCTCGCATACGTCACACATTCACATGTAAAAATAATTCATAATTTCACAACACACATATTGTATGAAATTAAATATATTTACCTATAGTGGCATTTGCGTCCATACAATAAGTTACAAATACAATATTTGTACGTTATAATGGATCAATAAACTAATACAAAATGTTCCTTTACACCAGATGCGACACAAAAATAAATGAAATACTAATAAATCATGAAAGAATTGCCACGAAATTCCGAGAATACATTAATTATGAAATTGTTCCCATAATGATAATATTAATTTAGTTATCTCGGATTACGATAACTCCACTGATATAAATAATAATTTAATGCAATCACCAAAGACGAATAAGACACACCTGATAGATATCAGAATGAAAGTGAACGATAAAATCATCTTCTGTTAAATTACTGGTATTTTCCGATTAGGAGTTTTATCGAAAAAAGATTATCGAAGATAACAATATCTATTTCCGGAGTCATGTGACGAGCCCTTTTAATTCCATTACGTAAAAATTCAATTTATATACTTGTCGAGGTCTCGGCGCGAAAACTTTTGCGCACTCAGACTTAAGGCGTATATTATGTGGCACAGGTTCTATCATGAGTGCTAGCGACATATATGTCTTTAATGTATACAAAGCGCATACCGCAGACACATCTCTAACAAATTATATTATTCCAAACCGGAACAGCTATCCCATGGAGGCAACTATTTGCGTTGTACCCATTCCTAACGTTGGTGTTACGAATTGACTCCATTGAATAGTAAGTAGTTTTATATGATGTTGGAATGTAAGCAGATAATCTTTTCATTCCGCTTATAAATGAATCCTGAGACAAAACATCAATTAGGAATTGTACAATGTATCTATCTAGCAATATTAAAATAATACTATAAATTTAATTTCCTTTAAACCCCGATCAATCTTTTGCTGGAGATTAGAAAGCGCTTTTTTTTACTAAGGCTTTACGACTTATCACGTTTTATCAGATACTGAACATAATTGTTTAAACATCAGTTACGCTTAGATTTCTTTTTGACCATTATTTATTGCTTTACAATACAATACAATGTAAGGAATATTTGAAGGACCAGGAATAGTGCCTTGAGATACTCCACATGAAAACTTTCTTTGAATTATATTACAGAAAAAATACCTAAATATAGTCGTTTTTTTCACAATATGATATATGTAATTAAATCAAATGGAACAGATTAAAGCGTATAAAAAAGCAAAGCAAAGCAAAGCAAAGCAACAACCCATAATTGTCCCACTGCTGGGCTCGGGGTCTCCTCTCACAATGTGAGGGGTACAGGCCATAGTCTACCACGCTGGCCAAGTGCGGATTGGTAGACTTCACACACCTTTGAGAACATTATGGAGAACTCTCAGATGTGCAGGTTTCCTCACGATGTTTTCCTTCACCGAAGCAAGTGATAATTAACTTGTAATACGCACATAATATTTGAACATTAGAGGTGGGTGCCAGGATTTGAACCCGGGCCCCCGCGTTCGGGAGACCAACGTTCTAACCACTAGGCTATCACTGCTAGCGTATAAAACATAAAATTACACTACTTTAATAAAATAAATGATATCAAACGCTTGTTAAAGGTCTAAGAGGTCTAGAAAATAGTTGAGAGGTTGTAAGAATAAACTTAAATTAAAAAACGTAATGGAAAAAAGACGTTTGTATTGATAATAAAATAGATCCGTTCTTATATCAGCAGCCATGTGGTGCCCCCACCGGCCGGGCTATCGCAGGCTATCACGCCGCCGGTCACCGGGTCATCGAGGACAGGCAATGTGCTTTCATCGCAAACAAACAAACACTTAAGCCGCCCCGATGGACTATTAACTGGTATCGTGCCGAGCCAAGGGCATATAACAATGACAGTAATGAAACCGTGATTGATGTTGGTCTTAAAATAAACACATTTATGATTGTTTCGCATTCGTATGCAAGTTATCAACATTTCTGTATTACACAAAGTTTATATTTTGCCTGCTTAACCTAACTTAACCCTAAATACACAACATGGAAAATTTTACAAATTATTTCCAGTCAATCGCAATTATACCAATAAGAGGTTATTTAAGTAGGCACGCCATCGCCACCTGAAGTTGTAATGAAAGTTCCATGCATTGACGACCCGTGTGGTGCAATGGTTACCATGCCGGATCGCCGCGCCAAGGGTCCTGGGTCCGATTCCCAGCGAGGCACAAATTTGAATGATGAGTTTGAATTTCTGTTCTCGGGCTGGGTGTGAGTGTCCTTATCTTGTGTGTTGTCCATGGCACCCACGACACAGGGAATCATAGTGTGGGGCTATGAGTGTGAAGCGTTAATTATTTATTTAATATTGGGTGTAGGCATGCATATTTATGGTGGCCATACTAACGGACCGTATTGTAGCTGTTGGTGTAATAAGTAGTAGTAAAAATTTTTTTATCTATTATAATTAGACGTTACGCAACTTTAATAACAACAAATAATCCATTTAAAAATATACAATTAACACAAAAGATAACAACTGAATATAATACTAAGTTAATAGAAAGAAAGAAAATATAATTATTATTATTATTTATTGGTATACGATAAACGGATTGTTGTAAAATCATTATAGTGCAGTCATTGAAGCATTATTGCTTCGAATTTTTTTACTGTGAACCGATTTGCGTGAAATTTTGGAATTAGGTTCATCTTACCCTTAACTTCAAAAGTGAAAATGATTTAAACTCCGCACTCACCCTGGGGGTGGTTGCCACCCCTTCTCGGGAGTGGACATTTTTTTTTTCAAAATAACCTCGGATATCGATAGAAGGGCTAATTTTAAGCAAAAAATTACCTATAAAGTTTTTCGAAAAATCCAATAGTTTTCAAGTTATTGGCAATTGAAAAATCGCAATTTTTTCACGTTTTTCATCGGTCTTTTGCAAATATCTCCAAAAATATATGTTTTATCGAAAATTTTATAAGAACCAAAATTGTAGCAGATAAAAAAACGAACAATTTAGTTTTTGAAGTTATACTTCTTTTGGCGCGATGGTGAAAAATGATGAGAGTGAATTTCTACGATGCGCGCGCACACCGACACCTAAATTCTACAACGTGAAGTTAGCTAAATTCTGTATTTTTTCTGTATGCAAAAAAGTTTTCACAGTATTTACCTCATTACAAACGATTTTATAATCGATTGAATTGATTCATAATAATCGATTGATGGAATATAATAATATATTTTATGTATTATTTGTTAATTAAAATTATAATATTAATTTATTTCTTACATGTTTTCATATTCCATACATATTAAAACTATGTAATATATTTAGAATTACCATTCAATCGTTACGCTAATTTTATTAAATTACATTTCGAATATTTTGACATCGATTAATCGATTGACAACAAAGATGATGTAATCCCTAATAATGTCATTTTGGTAACCATAGTATTTATAAATAACACCACTGTACTGTCATATTTGTCATCGATCTTTCATGTTTCTACGCGTGGTTTTTTGTATTTTTCTATTAAATATTTTCAGCGTACCTATTTGGAGTCCTATTTACTATTGAAACTCATCGACACGCACACAGTTATTTTAATTTACTATTGTATTCGATTTCGTACTTGTGTTTTGGTGAATGTGTTTTCGCAGTTTCGCTACAATTTCTGGCAAACCAATACTATATGAATATGGACTACTTAATCGCCTGTTTTGTGACTGATAAAGGTTCAGAATAAGTCCTGAACACTGGATAACGTACCCTATACATCTTTAGAAGATCAGTAGTTTGCTGTGGCCATACTTACAATGAGTATGTTATGGTATCTTGATTGGACAAGGTACCAACGAAATATAGCGCCTCCTGCAAAACTAGACGAAATATTAATATAAATGATAACTAATAAAATCTCTTGAAATATGCAATAGCTTTTATTATACAACCTTTTTATGACATTCGTTTTGGGTAAAAACCATTTAAGTAGTAGATAGTATAATAGACACCCGCCAACTTAGTTTTAACCATTAAACTCGTAGATTCTATTGGCAAGTCACGTATTAATTTTGGGATTTTATTATAGAAATGTACACCAAGCCCTATGAAAGATCGTTGCACTTTACTTTGGCGGAACGAAGGCGTAATTAATTGATACATTCTTTTTGTTTGGCGATTATTAATATCAAAATTTTGTTTGTACGCGTTTATATTCCTCCTTATAAAAACTACATTATTAATTTATTAAGTTGGTTAACCTTAGCTGTGTGTTGTAATGTTTAGTTTGTACGATTCCCTAACATGAAATATTACATGTTTCTTCTGATGTATATAAATATTATTTACTAGGTTGATCCAAAAGTAACGATAGTAAAAATGATACACGTTCAAATAAAATAATGTATTATTTTACAGTCTCCTAACTAATTAGTTCACATTCTCGGTAGTTATATTAAAATTACAACAAATTGAATTGCTTTAAATTGGGTTGGCATACAAATGATCCAAACGCACGCCTAATGATAAATAATCACTATCGGACGAACATGAATCATCAAAACTGCTCTCAGATTCCGTATCACACTCGTCTTTCAATTCTATAATAAATTTATCAATTTCCGCGTCTAAGCTTCCATCCATTTTACAAAACTTATCCTCAATATGTCGCACATGTTTTATACGCAGTCGGGTTTTTTGTATTGAAGTTATACTTCTTTTGGCGCGATGGTGAAAAATGATGAGAGTGAATTTCTACGATGCGCGCGCACACCGACACCTAAATTCTACAACGTGAAGTTAGCTAAATTCTGTATTTTTTCTGTATGCAAAAAAGTTTTCACAGTATTTACCTCATTACAAACGATTTTATAATCGATTGAATTGATTCATAATAATCGATTGATGGAATATAATAATATATTTTATGTATTATTTGTTAATTAAAATTATAATATTAATTTATTTCTTACATGTTTTCATATTCCATACATATTAAAACTATGTAATATATTTAGAATTACCATTCAATCGTTACGCTAATTTTATTAAATTACATTTCGAATATTTTGACATCGATTAATCGATTGACAACAAAGATGATGTAATCCCTAATAATGTCATTTTGGTAACCATAGTATTTATAAATAACACCACTGTACTGTCATATTTGTCATCGATCTTTCATGTTTCTACGCGTGGTTTTTTGTATTTTTCTATTAAATATTTTCAGCGTACCTATTTGGAGTCCTATTTACTATTGAAACTCATCGACACGCACACAGTTATTTTAATTTACTATTGTATTCGATTTCGTACTTGTGTTTTGGTGAATGTGTTTTCGCAGTTTCGCTACAATTTCTGGCAAACCAATACTATATGAATATGGACTACTTAATCGCCTGTTTTGTGACTGATAAAGGTTCAGAATAAGTCCTGAACACTGGATAACGTACCCTATACATCTTTAGAAGATCAGTAGTTTGCTGTGGCCATACTTACAATGAGTATGTTATGGTATCTTGATTGGACAAGGTACCAACGAAATATAGCGCCTCCTGCAAAACTAGACGAAATATTAATATAAATGATAACTAATAAAATCTCTTGAAATATGCAATAGCTTTTATTATACAACCTTTTTATGACATTCGTTTTGGGTAAAAACCATTTAAGTAGTAGATAGTATAATAGACACCCGCCAACTTAGTTTTAACCATTAAACTCGTAGATTCTATTGGCAAGTCACGTATTAATTTTGGGATTTTATTATAGAAATGTACACCAAGCCCTATGAAAGATCGTTGCACTTTACTTTGGCGGAACGAAGGCGTAATTAATTGATACATTCTTTTTGTTTGGCGATTATTAATATCAAAATTTTGTTTGTACGCGTTTATATTCCTCCTTATAAAAACTACATTATTAATTTATTAAGTTGGTTAACCTTAGCTGTGTGTTGTAATGTTTAGTTTGTACGATTCCCTAACATGAAATATTACATGTTTCTTCTGATGTATATAAATATTATTTACTAGGTTGATCCAAAAGTAACGATAGTAAAAATGATACACGTTCAAATAAAATAATGTATTATTTTACAGTCTCCTAACTAATTAGTTCACATTCTCGGTAGTTATATTAAAATTACAACAAATTGAATTGCTTTAAATTGGGTTGGCATACAAATGATCCAAACGCACGCCTAATGATAAATAATCACTATCGGACGAACATGAATCATCAAAACTGCTCTCAGATTCCGTATCACACTCGTCTTTCAATTCTATAATAAATTTATCAATTTCCGCGTCTAAGCTTCCATCCATTTTACAAAACTTATCCTCAATATGTCGCACATGTTTTATACGCAGTCGGGTTTTTTGTATTTTTTAATTTTTTTGTGTGTAATAGACCTATCATTGATTCAGTTGGAAAAAATATTAGAACACGATTTCGTGAGCCATGACATCGTTTTATGCTATAATATGTACCTACGTTTGCCCAAAATTCTTCTGTATTTTCATTGAGCGACTCAGTTTCTTTTGTTTTTTTGTATTTATAACACTATTTTCTATTTTAATTTTCAATATTATATTACATTGGTAGAAAATGCAAAAAATCGGGAGAAACGGTCGCTAAAACGGGATATCGGGAGACGATAACCAAAATCAGTAGATCTCCCGATAAATCGGGAACTTTTGCAACACTCGTCACTTGACAGCAAGTAATGTTAATCTAATGGGAAGGTAACAGCTTGTCAGAGGTAAAATAACTGTGAACGGACTGTAGTAGTAAATAGTAATCGATACTTGTCTTTGGGACTAGGAGCACATTCTTTTTCTCTCCTTAATCTGTATTAAAGTTTAATGCCTGTCGGAAAATAAATTATTCTTCAACTGAACTGAATAAAATCTTTCATTCCCTCCCCCCCACAAAAACTGCTTTTACAGCATGGTATCGTAATAGTTCTCGTAATAGAACATAGATGGTGTTTTTACAATTGTAAAAACAGAAAAAAAAAGATTTACAATTGATTTGTTTTTGCAATTGTAAAAACACCATCTATGTTCTATTACGAGAACTATTACGATACGTAGCAAAGTAATATTAGAATATACTACAAAATTAATCACAGATGGCGCTTAACACATATAGTTTGGCTATAGAGATTCGTAAATTAAATTATTTCAAAATATTATTTCATTTTTATTTTTAGTATTGCTGTTTTTGAATATTGTATTTTGAACAATGTTTTTTTAATATTGTTTTTTGATTTTTTTTTCATGTCAAGGAAGTATAACTTCTCACGCGCGTACAAAAGTACACGCACCCTTTTTTTTTTTAAATCATTCTAAGTGCAATATTAAGCTAGATATTGAAGATCAAAGCCGTTTTTTATTTTGTCTGAAATTTAATCTATGTGTTCAATGCCATCTAGCGGCGAACAGATGCATTTTATGCATTCTGCCATAAAGAAAGTTTTTGTAGTGCTTGAAATAAGCTTTAAAATGAGCACTGTTAAAGGTCTTTTGCACGTAAAATAAGTGAGCTGTATTGAAAATAAGAAGACCATTTAATATTTTTTCTTTTAAATCAATGGGTTTCATAAGTGCCATTTCCGCCAAAATGAAAATTAATCGTATTCCGCCTAGAAATAACTTTATTATGAAGAGTTTGATAGATTGTATCAGTTTGGCTGCTTCAGGACACATATTTTTAAAAAAAATCAAGATTAAAAGAAAAGAAAAAATTTCAAATTTACAAAAAAAACACCTTTTTTTCATAATATCTCAAAAATGACGACAGATACGTAAAAAAGTGTAGGGACGAAAAATTTAGGTATTTTTCTGACGAACAATTTGGTATTTTTTTATTTCTGTCAAACAAAAATTGACGGAGATATGATTGTTTAAAGAGCGCGCGGCAGCGCAATCACAGTCTCTCTTAAGCCCTTTAACCCTTCACCGTTTTAAAAAAAAGTTTTTTACTATATATTGCAATGAAGGATGTTGTAGCTCTGTTAATTACCTTTAAAATGGTTTGTTATAAATTGCGATAGCATGAAAATTGAAGGAGTTATGGTCCAAAAACTTATCATATTTTTTTCTACTTAGTAACTGAAAATTTCGGAGTGTGAATATTTGGAGCAATGTGAAAGTACGCAGTATAATAGAGACCCAAAACTATTGTAACGTGTATATATATACATAATATGGCTCATATATTTTGGAAACGTAGGCATGAATACATACCAACGTTCTTACATGTATATATATATAACACATTTGAGTGAAGGGGCCAACGAAAAAGCCAGGTGATCAGCTGTGCGTGCTCCGTTTATTCGTTTTAATATGACCAGTAAGTTTTTAAATATGTAATCATATATATTTACTGTTTTAATTTAGGGGTAGTTTTAAGGGTAGCAAAGTTGAAGATTATAATAATCACTTTCGAGAGTGTAGAATAATATTTAAATCCTTTTCATTTAATCAAAAAAAAATTTTTAACAATTTTTTATCAAGGGGTTGTTTTTAAGGGTTGAAAGGGGGTTAAAAATTTGACTATTATTATAGAGAACAAAATAATACTTACTCTATACTTACATCTTTTTATGTCATACCAAAGTAATTTTTTGTGATTTTTTTAATTTAGGGGTTGTTAGCAAGGGTTGTAAGAATTTCAAGGGGTTGAAAATGATTTTAATATGAGGTAATTGTGTTAGAAAACACTTTACAATTTCAAAACTTACTATTACACATGTTTTCTAGCGATAAAATGGCTCAATGTTAATTTTTCCATTAAGGGGTTGTTTACACCCCTTAAAAATAATTTGCGGAGTTCAGATTATTTTCACTTTTGAAGTTAAGGGTTAGATAAGCCTAATTCCAAAATTTCATGCAAATCGGTTCACAGTAAAAAAATTCGGAGGTAACACCGTATTTTTCGCTTCAATGACTGCACTATTATTGCGACAAGATAATGACACGTGATGTGCGCGTTGGATGAAAGAATCAGATAAAGTTTTCTCTCATAAAAATAAAATTTCCATTTGACGTTGCAAATAAGGAATCCCCCAAGGGACACATTTAGGACCACATTATTATTCCCTTAATATAAATGACTCTAATCGAAAAGTGAAACATAATTCAAAACATCACGATGTAGTTACGTATACTATTACATTAGCAGAGTAAGCAAAGTTCATTATTTGTCGTAACATAACCGAACGTATCCTGATAAATGCTTGTACATATACTTGTTTGTGACCTAAGACAACATTATAGAAACTTCACATCTATCGAGCAGTTTACACAAAGAACAATGCAAATAAGCAATGATGAAACATAGTTGTGTAACGTGTATTTGAATTAATGACAAATCAACAATTTATTACATTCGTATAATGCACAGATTACGGAAGATATTGCAATGTAACAGATGGAATAAAATTCATTAGCCGTGAATTATTTGTGATAATAAAAATAGAAAATCTTTAATATTTTTCTGCATAAGCACTTCTTTACGCATAGATAAATATTTAACTAAGCTAAGCCAATCTAAAGCTAAGCATAACAATGTAACACTGTAAGCAAAAGATATAGTATCTTTTACGTTACATTTTGGAACATATTACGAGGAATCAGTAAGATAAAAAATGATTTAAAATAATAATAAACAAAGGTCTAAGTGTCAGTGCAGATAGATGACTTGCTTGAGCAGCGAATAATCATAAGAGGTCGAAAGAGGTCAGATAGTAATGAGCGCGTTTAGTGAAACGCAATTCTCATATTAATTATCACAAGGCAACATTTTAAGCAAGAGTTCAAGTTTATTTTCAAGTGCAATTACAAATAGTAATATGAATGATGATAAAAAAGATGATAGTAATAATAACGCAGCCGTCTAACGGCTGAAAGTTAACAATTCATACTTGACGCAAAGTGAGGCGCATAATGTAATGAGCACTTGAGAAATTATTACAAGAAACACTCAAGATAATAGAACAATGGGAGCAAAATAACAGTTATTAGTAATCAAATATCAGTGGAGATTAATAAATATTGATGTAAAGAATGTAAGTACGGTAAGCCTTAATTATCTGTTAAACATCTGAACTCGAATATAAAAATATAAAAATGACAGATTTGTTTTTAAAGTAAGTAGCGCATAAGTCGACATCTAAGACACTAAAGACATCATCAACCCGCGTGGCTAACGCAGTACCGACGGTATATATGGTCTTACCACGACACTACCACGCATTTTAATTAAGAATTAAAATAGTCGATAGTAAGGATCATATTTCAAATAAACTTAAGATTTATGAGTTGATCTATAGCTCATTGCGCCCCGTGTTATCAAGGATCAATCGAATGCAATCTTAAGCTTGTAGAACAACTATGATAAGATTTGGTTAGAGAGCTATGATTGATATCATTAGATAATGTCGATACTGCTAGATAAAACACTTTAACCACTTCAATGGAGTAGTAGATGATTATAAGTTTTCTACATTGTATTCAAGAAGAATTGAAACCAATAATAGTAAAACAAATCAAAAACAAGCAATCATAAACGTACTTCAACGTCGAAACGAGCCAGGTATTCCGCTGCTTCAACTCTACGAGTATATTCCTTCACGCCCGAACGACCTCGCAAATAAAACACTTATCCTTATCTCCACCCAAACACGCCAAGATCCCCGTTCACATATTTACATCTCATTTTTTTATTTGCACAGATAAGACTAGCTATTTACTTAGAAACCGTCGGTGCCACCCGGTGGCTCCTACAAAGCACAAACAGCCGGACACCTATGCAAATAGCGTACGAACGAGTGGTACAAAAAAAACATTAGTACGCGTCCGTGCGTCACACAGTCGACTACCACCTGATCATATTATATTACAATAGTCGTATAACTATGTCACTGTGTAAACTTTATTTGTGTGCTCGTTTAATGGCGACACACAAAAAGTATTGCGTCGAATCAGTCAAATAAACGTTAATCTATTCGCTTATGTATATCTATCAGGCTATGTACCAAATTCAAAGGTGAATATTGACGGTTTATATTATTAAGTATTGATGATAAATTTATACTAGCAAACGTAAATCCCCGTTTCGCTGTGGTTGCCACAGATAAATTACAAGTACTGTCTTGTAAAACACTCTCTTGTAGCTCTTGTGTACAAAGTTTCATGCTTCTAGGCCCTAGAAGCATGAATCTAGGGCTACTAGATCAGGCTGTGCATAGTCTGACAATCAGTCATTGTAAGCGTTTTTTAAAGTAAATATTACTTATAATCTTAATTTTGCCAAAAAAAAACAGACTTCAAACAGACAGTCTTCAAGAAACATAAAATATCAAAATCGCCCTTTCCTCCTATTCTTCATGGATCATCGATTTGGACAATTCGAATATTCATGGCTGCGTAGAAAATCATTACACGCGCTAAATCTTATGACAAGTTAAGTAAACTTATTTTTTACACGCCAGGTCACCGACCTGAGACTTATAAACAAACTTGTGTTCGCTATAATTCTTGATCTAAAGTTAAAATATTTATCTAACTTATTTTCGTTGTACATCACTCACAAAGTTTGACATTTATATTATTATTTAGTAACAACTTAACATAATCCGTTAAGTTACGGACAAGATCTAGTCCGACTTATATCGATAGATGTAGTAATGTGACACGGCAACTGACTACTCTCGTCAGAGGATCTAAATACATATCTCGATTGAATTATTTATAAAAGGAATCAGAAAAGTCGTAGTATCACAGAAATCTATATGCATATCAGACATCCTGATTTCAATAGCCCGAACTTACGAGTATTTTCAAAGCCGACTGTACAAACTATAAATATAATCAGGTGAAAAATAAGTTTGTATTCATCAATTCCTAAAAATAATTTAATAGAACTCATACAAAACAAATTAACATCAAGCTGCGCTACCAACGTCCTTGTTTACTGGAAAATAGATTAAGTTCAGACGTAAAAACATAAATTTTATTGACACACATTTCCTAAAACTTAAATGCAACAAGCGTGCCTTGACCTACTTGGAATAAGACTGTATTTTATTATCAGAGGTCAAGAACCGTCGGCCTTACTCCCGGAATGGATTCCGCGGTAGCACTGTCTTGTAAGACATCAACAGGGTTGCAAGCAATGATGTTTAAATGAATATAGATAGGTGTTTAAATAAATATAATAACTTATTAATTATTAATAAATAAATACTTAATTCACCTCGATAAGTAGATTTAAATCACCTGGGTGCATAGGTGAATAAAGTACACTAAAAGTAGACTTAAGACACCTGGGTGAATTAACTCAGGTGAATAAAGTCGACGGCACCATATAGATACATTATACCCTTACAAATCAACCGAAAAATCTGTTCCGATGTCCGCAAGGCACGCTTTATTGCTTTATCGCACGTCTTTATCGCTATCGCGTCAAAACTACATTGCTATCTCTTTCTTCACCTGAATATGAGTTCCCAATTGGGAACTTTTTGAGTCACACAACGCGCGCGTTTATGACATATCTGCCTCTTTTTAATATATAATATCATTGGTTGCAAGTCGCAATGCCGGAGGTCAACTGATACCAATCGGTCAACACTAGTATCCGAATGATTGAACGAATAGGTACAACGACACGACGTGATAACGAATAATCATTGCTTCAGATTAGGTAAAAACTACTTAGTATGCATTTATATTTACATACAATCAAAAAATATTACACAATGTGCTGAACTATTACCGTGTAATTCTAACAACATTACAGTCTACTTATGTACGTACAGCCAATAGTCGATTCCTACAATGATTCCTACAACCAATAGTTGATTTTAACACTTATTAGTTGTAGTAATAACTTGATTTTAACAGAGTAATTTAAATAAGCCTATTACTTATTATATAATTCTATGATTTCCAATTCTGCTCAATAAACTATGAATAGCATATGATTGAATAGTAGGTACATCCTTTATGATACTTAGACACTGTTTAAAAGTTTTAAAACAATCCAAAAGTGTAAAATCACCTTGCCATTAACAAGCGACCTCTCCTTGCCACAAATTACTCCCAGCCTCCCATTCCGCATATCGACCTGATACATCAACAACAACACTGTATTACCACACTACAACACAACACGTCACGTCACGTCACGTCACGACACAACACCGTATTCCTGCACCGTACCTCACTCAACAGGGGCACCATGGAGCTACCCTTGTACCACATCGCGAGCTAGACACATCCTCACTGCCGTCATAATACCGAACTGCAAACGTATTATCCGATCAATAAGTTTATTATCACGCGTTCGAATGCGATACCGGTTTCTAATGAATTAATATAATTGACAAAAAAAATAACGCAAAGTACAAGTTATTTAGATAAGATATTTTTTTATTTGAGTATCGTACGTAAACACGCGTCCGATGGTCGCGCGATGCGTGCGCGCGCGCCCGTCACTACAGTGATACAAGCCTATCACGCCGTGACGTAGCGTCGCTAGTACTGAACGGTACGTATCGTACATCATACCATATCATATCATATCACGCCGCGCTCCGCCCACACAGTCCGACAGTTTGTTTGCCGATACAATTAATACCTTCGACGTCTTGCCTCGTATCGCGGTGTGAAAGTTAGCATCTCAACGATTTCCCTTTTACTTTCGTAACAAACACAAATATCTCGTTTTTAGTCGAGGTTTCTGATATTATCAAAAATAACTGCAAGGTGACACGGATGTTGTACTCGTATTTGAATTAATCATCATTTGTGCTTGTTAAATTTTCGATATTTATAGCGGTATTGTCTATGAATGTTGCTTTTGATGTTTGTACAAGTGTTTATAAAAACCTGTTTCGAATTAGTTTTCCGTTTTCAGTTTACATTCATGCACTCGCGATATTCGTAAGCTACTTAAATGAGTTTCATAAGCGTTCAACACAACCAAAAAGAGTCATAAAATTTATGTTCTTAAAATATTTGAGTATAAAGTTATAACATTCTATCATATTTCCTTACCTATGATAATTGATAAGCGTATCGGCACATCACTTGTTCATCTACTTCCTTAGTCTATCGAGGCACAACACTTTCATTCAATGTCACTATTAGATCATCGGTATTCAGTATTACCACAAATTCAACAAACATTCAATGCAGATGATATACGCTCAAAAACCGCAAACGATGCGAAATCTTTGCAGCATCTGCACAACTGAAGCACTCCCGCGCATATATCCAATTAATAAATCATAAAATCGATGTATCATCCATACGCTAGTCCAATTAAACCTATAAAGCTATAAAGTGTCGTAGGTCTTATCACCAAGGTGTAGGGTTCAAAGTCGCTAGCGTTCAGTGAAAATTTCTAGGGACGACGCAGCGATGGCGAGACTCGTCGTTATCATAGTATTGATGATCCCGCCCTCTGCCCGACCCGCGGTGAACTAAGATAACGTAAGAGAGGCAATTATAAAAAACCCATACAATGATGTACAGTCTCGGGGTGAGATAGCGGTGAGACGGATCTCTCGGGAGATGTTAGGGGGCGTCCATAAATTACGTGAGATGTTTAAGGGGGGAGGAGGTCGAGTCAAATCTCATCTAATCTTACGTTGGAGAGAGGGGGGGTCTCGGCAAATATCACGCAATTTTTTTCTGATTGAAACAAAAAAATATATACTATTTTGTCTATTTAATCCAGATTGTACATGCTTAAGATTTAATCTTAAGCGTAATCGTAATACGATTAAGATCATTCACTAATTCGTTCGAAAGAAAATAATTTACAATAACAATCCAACGCGTTTACGTAAGAAACCGACATTTTGAAAAATCTCACGTGAAATTGGGGGATGGGGGAGGGGGTTGAATAAAATCTCACGACATCTCACCAGGGGGGAGGGAGAGACAAAAAATTTAAAAAAAACACCTCACGTAATTTATGGACGCCCCCTTACACATGACCCCGCATGGTTATCGGTTAGCCCACCTCAACTTCTTGAAAATCGTTTGTAGATTTACTTACAATAAATTTAATTGAAGTTTCGATTAATGTGAAGATAAAATTCTTGATTATTTTCAAGTGTATGTATCTATACAAATAAATGAAATTGGAGTGTCTGTTTGTAATATTAATATAACCGTTTCTTTAAGTGTATTTGGATGTATATACGGTACATATACCAAAACAACATTTTTTACAATTTTTGTCTGTCTGTCTGTTTGTTTGTTTCGGCTAATCTCTGAAATGGCTGGACTGATTTTGACGGGACTTTCACTGGCAGATAGCTGATGTAACAAGGAGTAATATAGGCTACTTTTATTTTAGAAAAAAATAGTTTTAGAAAAAAATAGGACCATTTTGTTAAATACCACGCGGACGAAGTCGCGGGTAACAGCGTTAGTATAAAATTAAGAAACTTTGTAGACTGTTAGCCTCCATTAACTTTTTTAAGCAGTGCTTTTTTAATGGCAGTTCATAACCATTGAACGAATTTCAGCATTCAAATTATCATTCCGATAGTTTCTAAAGTTCTTTATGATTCATTTAATACCGTGGCAAAAGGTTCATAACTTAGAAAATTAACTGTTATATATTATAATACAACAATACAGTAAGTAAATTGCGTTTTATTTGTGTAATAGCTTCACAAACACAGTCGGCATAGCGACACCGCTTCTAACACAACAACTAAAGCAAATTAACATGTTAACGAGATGCGACTAACATTTTGTGCAAGCTGGGGTTTTTATGTTTATTAAGTGAAGCGGTCACATTATCAGCATCTTGCTTAAACGGTAGAAAGTAAAACGTCTAACTTAGTATTCAGCTAATGACATCTCATCTTACAAAGAATTAGGAAGGAGTAATAAAATTCCCTTCGACACAAATCAATGATCTCAACTCAAGGCTTCAGAGCAGGTACTATTATAAATTAATGTATTCAATATAAATGATATTATCATTTATATTGAATGCATTAATTAATAACCTCAACCATACATTTTCCCCGAATATCTAACATATACCTACAGATATCGATCAGTTACAATTACACGAATGTATAATGTCATAAGTTAACCGCTATCCGCTATTAGCTAATCGTCAACAAAATCGTCAATCTAACCATCGACCGTCTGCATGTCGTCGGATGCACTTAACACCTGTTAAAAAACGACCCCGCCACGTCGTGCGCGCCACATTAGAACTGCAATAACACTGTGCATCTGTTGCCAACCGTACTCAAAAATAGAGTATTCTACTCTATATCATGTAGGCGTACTCTAAAATCTATATTCTATAATACTAATAGAGTACGCTAAAATAATCCTTTTTACACAACGAGCTCTTGGTCTATATAAAAGAGTTAGAATGTTTGGTGGAGTCATACAATTCTTTTAAAAACAATAAAAAAGAGTTATGTGCTGCAAAAAGTACAAAATAATACCTTTTTAAATATAAAATAAATTATACTTTTTATGGTAGTCCGTCTCTTTATTTACCTCCTTTGAAATCAGATATACTCTATTTCTTCTAATAAAAGTTGGCAATTCTATGTGCAACACACCTATCTACATTATATTACCTAATGTATGTTGACTTGGTGATGATTGACGACACGTTAAGTTTACAAGGAAGATAGATGTTTTTGCGTCTATGTTAGAGTGAGAGGGATAGACGACATAGTTAATAGTCATTATTTTTCGAGAAACTCACTTGAGTTAATTGTGGATATTTAAAATATGTATAATATATCTGTACATGTCCAGGTCCAGTGTTGCTATAGATTTTTGTATCGTATTAAACTTTATGTTCAAATTATTTTCCACAGTTGCCGTAAAATTTTGGTCTCATGTTGAAATCTATAAGATCCACGTCATCCATTGTGTAAATGAAAATACGTGTAGACTGTAGATATTATTTGTAATTTGTTTAGATAATTACACTAAAACTACGCACAGACATTTATAATCCCAGGTTCCCAACTGTGGGTGTCACAGACAGTATTATACACGAATGATACATCAGCAACAACAATATTAAACATTACGGGACGTTTTTGTACCATGCATACCTACCTCTTTTGCTGACTTTACGTCTACGGTAGGGATTGCAATCCCGCAGCTCATTCAATCCCGCGGGATTGATATGCGGGATTACTCAATCCCGCGCGGGATCACGCGGGATCCCGCAACTTTGAAATTGTTGTTATAAAATCTAAACTTCAGATTTTTGTGTAAAAATCAACTTTTATTAAACATTTCTTACATTAAGCAACATAAATTATTTATTTTTTATTAATTAAGTATAAGTAATTAGTAATCGCTCATAGCCCTGCGGCTTGCGTCGATTCTAAGTGATCGACAAAGTTAAGCAGCAGCGGGCGCGGTCGATAGTTGGATGGGTGACCGCTAGTGGCAAAAAATTCTTGAGCGTTTCCGTGCTTCGGAGGGCACGTAAAGCCGTCGGTCCCGGTTGTTATCATATGATAACAGTCGTTAAGCCATGTCGGAGGCCCTCGGGCCGGGCGGTTTGAAAACTTCCGACATTCGGGTTGGCCACTAACCCCTCCACCAATCCGAACTGGAGCAGCGTGGTGGAGTATGCTCTAGGCCTCCTCAAGAGGAGAGACCCGTACCCAGTAGTGGGCCATTAATGGGTTAAAGCCAATTAGTAATCTGTTTTGTTATATTCATCTTTAAATGTTTGGCATAGTTTAATAGTACCTACTGTTTAGTTTTACTGGCTTCTACGCTCGTGCTACTCGCGATTTACGCGAAATTTTTAGCGCCAAAGTTTTGTCTTTTATTGGCAGTTAATGGCAACCACTGAATGAATTTCAGCATTCAAATTATCATTCCGATAGTTTCTAAAGTTCTTTATGATTCATTTAATACCGTGGCAAAAGGTTCATAACTTAGAAAATTAACTGTTATATATTATAATACAACAATACAGTAAGTAAATTGCGTTTTATTTGTGTAATAGCTTCACAAACACAGTCGGCATAGCGACACCGCTTCTAACACAACAACTAAAGCAAATTAACATGTTAACGAGATGCGACTAACATTTTGTGCAAGCTGGGGTTTTTATGTTTATTAAGTGAAGCGGTCACATTATCAGCATCTTGCTTAAACGGTAGAAAGTAAAACGTCTAACTTAGTATTCAGCTAATGACATCTCATCTTACAAAGAATTAGGAAGGAGTAATAAAATTCCCTTCGACACAAATCAATGATCTCAACTCAAGGCTTCAGAGCAGGTACTATTATAAATTAATGTATTCAATATAAATGATATTATCATTTATATTGAATGCATTAATTAATAACCTCAACCATACATTTTCCCCGAATATCTAACATATACCTACAGATATCGATCAGTTACAATTACACGAATGTATAATGTCATAAGTTAACCGCTATCCGCTATTAGCTAATCGTCAACAAAATCGTCAATCTAACCATCGACCGTCTGCATGTCGTCGGATGCACTTAACACCTGTTAAAAAACGACCCCGCCACGTCGTGCGCGCCACATTAGAACTGCAATAACACTGTGCATCTGTTGCCAACCGTACTCAAAAATAGAGTATTCTACTCTATATCATGTAGGCGTACTCTAAAATCTATATTCTATAATACTAATAGAGTACGCTAAAATAATCCTTTTTACACAACGAGCTCTTGGTCTATATAAAAGAGTTAGAATGTTTGGTGGAGTCATACAATTCTTTTAAAAACAATAAAAAAGAGTTATGTGCTGCAAAAAGTACAAAATAATACCTTTTTAAATATAAAATAAATTATACTTTTTATGGTAGTCCGTCTCTTTATTTACCTCCTTTGAAATCAGATATACTCTATTTCTTCTAATAAAAGTTGGCAATTCTATGTGCAACACACCTATCTACATTATATTACCTAATGTATGTTGACTTGGTGATGATTGACGACACGTTAAGTTTACAAGGAAGATAGATGTTTTTGCGTCTATGTTAGAGTGAGAGGGATAGACGACATAGTTAATAGTCATTATTTTTCGAGAAACTCACTTGAGTTAATTGTGGATATTTAAAATATGTATAATATATCTGTACATGTCCAGGTCCAGTGTTGCTATAGATTTTTGTATCGTATTAAACTTTATGTTCAAATTATTTTCCACAGTTGCCGTAAAATTTTGGTCTCATGTTGAAATCTATAAGATCCACGTCATCCATTGTGTAAATGAAAATACGTGTAGACTGTAGATATTATTTGTAATTTGTTTAGATAATTACACTAAAACTACGCACAGACATTTATAATCCCAGGTTCCCAACTGTGGGTGTCACAGACAGTATTATACACGAATGATACATCAGCAACAACAATATTAAACATTACGGGACGTTTTTGTACCATGCATACCTACCTCTTTTGCTGACTTTACGTCTACGGTAGGGATTGCAATCCCGCAGCTCATTCAATCCCGCGGGATTGATATGCGGGATTACTCAATCCCGCGCGGGATCACGCGGGATCCCGCAACTTTGAAATTGTTGTTATAAAATCTAAACTTCAGATTTTTGTGTAAAAATCAACTTTTATTAAACATTTCTTACATTAAGCAACATAAATTATTTATTTTTTATTAATTAAGTATAAGTAATTAGTAATCGCTCATAGCCCTGCGGCTTGCGTCGATTCTAAGTGATCGACAAAGTTAAGCAGCAGCGGGCGCGGTCGATAGTTGGATGGGTGACCGCTAGTGGCAAAAAATTCTTGAGCGTTTCCGTGCTTCGGAGGGCACGTAAAGCCGTCGGTCCCGGTTGTTATCATATGATAACAGTCGTTAAGCCATGTCGGAGGCCCTCGGGCCGGGCGGTTTGAAAACTTCCGACATTCGGGTTGGCCACTAACCCCTCCACCAATCCGAACTGGAGCAGCGTGGTGGAGTATGCTCTAGGCCTCCTCAAGAGGAGAGACCCGTACCCAGTAGTGGGCCATTAATGGGTTAAAGCCAATTAGTAATCTGTTTTGTTATATTCATCTTTAAATGTTTGGCATAGTTTAATAGTACCTACTGTTTAGTTTTACTGGCTTCTACGCTCGTGCTACTCGCGATTTACGCGAAATTTTTAGCGCCAAAGTTTTAATTTGCGGGATCCGCGGATCCGCGCTTTGAAGCTGCGGGATCCAGCAGATTAATAAAAGCAGCGGGATCCCGCGGGAATGCGTGATCCCGTTTTGCGGGATTGCAATCCCTAGTCTACGGCCACCAGATGTCACCACATGTCACCACATGTGACTGGACGTCCCCACCTACCCCCAGCCCCCCACTGACCTGGTATGTGTTCCACTGCTGCAGCA
Organism: Thymelicus lineola; assembly: GCA_963932265.1. Taxonomy (NCBI): domain Eukaryota; kingdom Metazoa; phylum Arthropoda; class Insecta; order Lepidoptera; family Hesperiidae; genus Thymelicus; species Thymelicus lineola. Next base: position 9,490,694 of record OZ010705.1, on the reverse strand, counting down.
GATGGTGGTGGCAGGCGGCGCACGCGCGCACCGTGCCCTGCGCGTCCTTGGGGCGGGAGCGAGGCGGCCGCGGGTGCTGCTCGCCGAAGATCGGGAAGTACGCCTGCTTGTTCTGCAATACACGTATCCAAATTAAATTATTTAACCTTGAGCAACTGGGCGGTACCAATTCGATACGAAACGTTTAAAATTTATTTACGTAAAAATCATTGAAGTATTATTACTAGCGTATAGAACCGACACCGCGAACACCATGTGTGTCCCAATGAATTGGCGCCACGTGGCTTCAATCTTCAATGGATTCGTTCGATTTTGAAAGGAGAACGGGGGGCTCAATTTTTAAAATCGAACTTCCCCGGCCGGGACACACATTTTGTTCGAGATATCTGTTCTATGACATTATACTTCAATGGTAAAAATAAGAAAATGTTGTTGTATTGTGGTGATTCGAGGTAACTTAGGAACGAGGTAACTTCACATATCTGTGAAGTATTGCCTAAACTATAGAAATTGAATACAACACTGTGGCAATTTCACGCATTCATCTTGATTAGTCAGTGAATAATGTATAATATTATATTCGTATAATATTTTATGTATAAATTAAATGCGTTTAGTTTATGCGTAAAGACCTAAGAACAAAGACCTGAGTGAGCAAGCGCTATTATAACTGTCTGTCTGTTCAGTCTGCCGTGGAACAATTTCCTTCAATCTAACTTGCATTTCGGTAAGAATATTCCCCTAATGATGTTGACAGTTGACGCGTCCATACCTCTAACCTTTTAGATTAAACTATACATTGTTTTGTAAACAACTCCGTGTTGCAAGTGTCAGCTCTATGACACGATAATAAGGCTTCTTACACGTGACGGACAATCCGTGTGCGACAATTTATCGGTGACTTTAGATTATTATAACCAAAGCAGGTACACATACTAGAATCTATTACCGTGGAGATTGACCAATTGGTTGTAACTGCAAAATCCATAACGTTGCGATTGTTTCTACCTAACATGCTCAATATTTTTGATGATGAATAACCGCACACCTCGTGGTCAATAAAATAAAACTAGTTGACTTGTCGTCACATGTTTGGGCAGTGTTCAATTAAACCCAGATAACTGATATGCGAAAAAAAATCCAAAGACCGACACAACCTATCACTGTCTAGACACGAGTCTCTATGCCCACAGTCATTTCCCATCAGATGGATCGTCAATTCGTTTGCCTTCTATTCCCATAAAAAAATATAACAACACGAAAGTAAATAAATAACATCAGAAGAGAAAAGAAACACGAGTCGAGGGCAGCTGTAGCAAAAAGTTCGTCGCGTATACGCCGCCTAACCCGTATCAATACCGCCAAGCGTACGGGCGCGACTCAGCTAGTTATCGTGAGGTCCGGCCACGGGGGCCATAAGGTCCCATGTTCGCCGACGATAGTACACCGATAGCCCGCCGACCCGACGACCTTTACTCGCGAGACGATAACCTAGCGATATTCAATTTATTCGCTTCATACGATAAATGGAAGATGGATGTTTAAAATACTACTTATTCATAAAAACATGTTTTTTTCTAGCGATATTTTTCCATTGTCAGTTTACGTTTTGATAACTTATTACTGTTTAAAAGATCAATCGTACGATTCGTCAATTTTATTTTGACTACCGAAACAATGTTCACGCGCTGGTAATGGGCGGCGGTGTCCACTTACCATGTCTGTTTTGTTGTCGACTGTTCACAAAGGAAAACCTCTACAAATAAATAAAAGGAGTATCATTCTTCTCCTACCCAGCTCGACAGACGAACAACGGCACTAGTACAAAAAGTATGCTTACAAACAATCAAACGGACGATTTTCCCTATATAAATTACTGTTTTAACTGATGACGTCAATCCTGCAATACACACCACGTGGGCGGTTAGTGTTCCACACATGCAGTGGAAAGCTAACTTGTACCTGACATTTGTAAGGTTATCCGGTTATCTCCGATGAGAAAACATCAACAGTTTTCATACAACATGCATATTATGTGTATCTCGGGATATCATCAATGACCAATATAAAATGGGATGCAAAAGGGAAGTAAAGCTAACATCGGTTGACGGTAAACACAAAAATTGTATTGTTATTTGCAATGATATTATTAACCGACTTCAAAAAAAGGAGGAGGTTCTCAATTCGACTGTATTTTTTTTATGTTTGTTACCTCAGAACTTTGGGACTGGGTGAACTGATTTGGATGATTCTTTTTTTAATCGAAAGCTGGTGCTTGTCGTGTGGTCCCACATAAAGAGCGAGATCTGACAATGGTATATCCATGTCAAAAGTACAATGTACTTCATTTGAAGTCGGTTATTTTTTTGTTAAAATGTTAGATTATAAGTAAAAAAGAGGTAGATATGTCACTAGTGTGCCGAAGATGAAGATCATAAGAGTAGTCAGTTGACCTCGTCTGCTCGTAGTCGCTCTGTCAATACAAGACGATGTTTTGTTGTTGTCAGAAGTGCTTGAGATTTGACATGCAACGTTAAAATGCTTTTGTGTATTATTGTAGTGTGATTGGTGTAGTGAAACAAAAGATAAACGTGTGTGTTGTAGCTTATTTTGGAACAGATTTTTTGGTTGATTTGTAAGGGCATGACCTATCTATAGTTTTTAAATATCATTGTTATTTGTATCGATTTATTGTGTGATGAATAAGATTGTACGAATTGTATTTTATAGCCATTTCTTCTCCATAGCAAAGAACACACTGTGAAACACTTTGGTTAGGAGAGGCGATAAAACTATGTAAGTTCAATAGCACATGCAAATCAAATGTATGTATACAATTAAACAAAGAAATAAATTGGCGTGTTATTGTAAGACAATACCGTGTAAGAAAACGTGACTTAAAATTAAATTATTGTAATCATTATTAACAAAATATGACGCAACATCGCAAAGAGTGACAACTATACCAATATTATAAGTTATTTTCGATCGTTATCAACACATATGTATGACGTTCATTGTATAATAATATGCACGAGGAAATGATATGTGAATAGTTCCGTTTAATTTAGTTATATAATATCATCCCACATGGAGATTCTGACCTTTAAAGACATTAGGGCGACTCCACGCATTGCATGAATGATTTTCATAATATTCATCATAGTCAAAAAGTTAAAGCAGACATATAATTTGGTTTAGTCATAGTATCGCCTACATATCGTTCACGCAGTAATACAACGGCACATCTACGTTTGTCATATTTTACAGAAACTAATTTCAAAAAGTTTATAAAAATGTTAAAATTAATTTATGGGTTTTGTTTACGTTTTTTACAGATTGTATGGGTTACTAGTATAGACATTAATACATATTTACCACTATGTAGATTAGGAACTTTTAAACACGTATACCATATAAACTCAATTTCGCATTTTTTGCAAATGTGCCATTATATTACTAGGTGAGCGATATGGTACACACAGTGCTAATTTATCGAGAACGTTGCAGGACTATAATATAATATTATCGCCCAAAATAATAACTAGGTAAGTAGTTAATTTATGAAAGTAAACTTTCTATACATTTTTTGAATTAAAATGCTTATGGAGATTCCTATATCGCTACTTGTGATAACAGAACCACTTGTGGGTATTCGATGATAACAAGTATAAAAATGTCTTATAATATCATACCCTCACACAAAAACAAATGACTAGAAGTGCCAGGACCCACGCTCATTTATTTATTTAACGAACCTTTTGCCGTCAGGTAAATAGGATTCTTCACAGGATTTACACATCACAAATTGCAAAGTTCTCACACACAAACGTCGAACTGTTGGTAATGTCAGTCAAACGCAGTTTGCTATACTAACACCACTATAAGGCTCAGACACATTTATACATTAACCGACAAACAGACTTAAAAAAATGCCTAGATATTTTCGATAAAACTGTCTGGTCCTAAGTGATAATCTATTAGTATCGCAGACCAAGATACAATATTAATATTTGGAATTATTTTATCGATATTATCGATACTCATCACATTTACGATATGGATTTGTGAATTTATAAAGCTTTATAAAAATTGTATAAAATTTATGAATATAAAAATAATACAATAATTATTAAGTCAAAACGTAGTGTGAAAAATCGATTTGTAAAATATGTCATCAATTGCTAGTGCCCCCCCCCCCCCCCCCCCCGCCCCCCAGCCTTTTCTGGGTTGACAATCTATCTCAACGGCACCGATGCCACATCGCTGAACATTTTCCTTATTCTTGTCACCCGATATAATTGGATTTCTTACATCTGTTTTGCGAAAAAAATAATATCGAATGTTATAACTTGTCGTAGGTCGCCTATCTCCGAATCTAAAGATAAGAAAGGTTAAATTAGGTTAAGGTAATAATGAGTCCATGGACGTATAATAACGCTGACTAAATCTTAAAATGTTGTTATAAAATATTTATCTTATTACCAGCGATGAGATGATATGCGGCACTGTTTTGTAAATATCCCCTGAATATCCCACAGGCATAACGACTAAGTTTACCTCGTCATTCGTTATGCGTACCACGAAGTACTGGAATAACTTGCGTGCTTCCGCGTTCTCGCTCGCCTATGACATGGGAGTCTTCAAGGAAAGAGTGAATTGGCTTTTACTAAGTTAGAACGCTCACCATCTTGGACTGCATCTCCACTAACCATCGAGTGGGCTTGTGGTCAAGCATTAACTCATAGTTAATAAACAAATCAAGTAGCACCAATAATAGTGAATTGTGTTGAAAAACAATAACACAGCAAAACGAATGTTATAATCAAAACATGTTTATAAACAATATGTTAGTATCAATAAGGAACTCGACACACCTAATGACCCTTTATACGTTTACGGAATTATGGAATAAACCAGCTGTATTTATAACTTTCGATAAGGAGATCGATTTATAATAAATATTTACTCAATAAGTACCTACTGCTGTACATCGTGAGAAAACTCTCGAATCGGCTAACTCCCATCATATTTTTTAGCCTTATTAGGGCGGCTTAGAATACTAACCCCAATCTCACGCCAGATGGCTAAATCCGGCCCGCTGGATCATATTGGTAATATTGATTATAATTGTTAATTAATACCATTAGTACTATTATTATTTCTCCATAGGGTTCGCCTGGATAGCTACCGCCCTTGAGCATGAGTTAGCCGCCAAACGACTCGTCGTGTTCCGGCTGAGAGCTTGAGAGCCAGTTCTTTCTTTCTTTTTCTTCTCTCTTTCTTGGCCGGCAACGCATCAGAGATGCCTTTGGTCTCGCCGATGTCCATGGGCAATAGCCACTTACCATCAGGTGGATCGTCAGCTCGTTTGTCGGCTATTTCCATAAAAAAATATAATATTGCTTGTTCCGGCTGGGGTGCCTGAGAATAAGTTCTTCCTTTCTTCTCTATACCGGCAAAGCATTGGTGACATGATGTTGTTAGTAACGTACAGTCGTCGGTGACCACTTACAATCACTTGCCAATAATACTAATTATTTGTTGACATAATAATTTTATAACAACAACTAATGCACAACCCGCTCGTTAACTATTCCAGTCAACTCGACTCGCACGTGCCGTTCTAATTATCGACACATCCTTAATATAACTTCGGGTACACGTGACATAATTTGAAGTTACATAAACATCACAAATCCCACTATACTATACGAATACTTAGAATGCTACGCGAATACGTAGAATGTCGATACGTCTATGAGGAAAACCAAGTTAAATAAATGATTGATCTGGCAGTGTGTAAAGTGATAAGATAATTATGATAAAGAAGAAGAAGTGAAGGCTCTTACTTCACTCAATTCAAGTATCATTTGGTAGCTACCAAACCATACCTACCAACTAAACTCAACCATACCTTGTCGATAGCTACCAACAAACTACTGTTTTCAACTAAAATCATCGGAGATTACAATAATTAGGCGAACACTAGTATAAATAACGGTGGAGACTGACTTGTACCATTTTGGTTTATGTATCGAGTTTTACACCACTTTTAAAACCTACAGTGTATAATCTAAAATTTTAACAAAAAAGAACCGACTTCAAATGAAGTACATCCAATAAAAAAAAGAATCATCGAAATTGGTTGGCGTGATATTGAGTTATTCGTCCATTTATCGCGCACATACTTAATGCAAATTTAAGACTTATATGCTTTTGACATGGATGCCATTGTCAGATCTCACTCAAAATGTTTGACCGCACAACAAGCACCAGCTTTCGATTAAAAAAAGAACCATCAAAATCGGTTCACCCAGTCGAAAGTTCTGAGGTACCAACCATATAAAAAAAATCGAATTGAGAACCTCCTCCTTTTTTTGAAGTCGGTTAAATATTTGAAGAGACACTTTCAACAACAGATTCTCAGTAACGCAAGTAAAAGCAGGTGCTAATTAAATACTTTAGCATGAATAACTGAACGCACACGCCGACGAATACAGCGTCCATTAATGGCTGAGTACACACAAACATATTTAACAATAATATGTTAACTTGCTGTCGCCAAATATCAAGATTCTTTCAAGTGCTAAATTTATATTTTAGAACGCAATCTCAACAGTCATCGTAGCAAAAACAGACTTAAGAAAAGGAAATGTTTTAGCAATAGGCAAACGAGACAGACATCTGTTACAAACCTCAAACAGAACTGTAGGAGAGATTGTAGTCAGTTAGTCAGTCCTGCGGGCCTATTATGAACTTTTATAAAACCATTCATGTTCCAAGCAATTCATTTCTCGGGCTTTATACGACGTATGATTGGCCAAAGTGTCACGTGACCGCTTTGGTAACACGAAAGTCAAAGTCAAAGTCAAAGTCAAAATATTTTATTCATATAGGTATCACTGATACACTTATGCACGTCATTTTTTGGCTTTTCGGAAGGTGCTTTATCGTGGAGGAGAAGAAAAGCCTAAAGAAACTCCTCAGCACATCTTTTAAAAAAATATTACAAAAAAAGATAATAATACAAAAGTATTTACTATTCTGAGCGGAACTGGTTGCAGAGCTGGTCATTTCCATGCGTCTTTGTCATTTAAATACTCGTCTACACTATAATATCCCTTGCCTAACAATTGTGTCTTTACACGTTTTTTGAAAGTTTCTATTGGCAAGTCACGTATTAATTTTGGGATTTTATTATAAAAATGTATACCAAGCCCTATGAAAGATCGCTGCACTTTACTTAGGCGGAACGAAGGCGTAACTAATTGATGCATTCTTTTCGTATGGCGATTATTAATATCAAAATTTTGTTTATACGCGTTTATATTCTTCCGTATAAAAACTACATTGTTAAAGATATACTGGGAAGCTACTGTAAGTATACCTATTTCCTTGAACTTTTCACGCAAAGATTCCCGAGACCTAAGTTTATAAATAGCCCTAACTGCCCGTTTCTGGAGTATGAAAATTTGTTTTATATTGGCTGCTTTGCCCCACAGCAAGATGGCATAAGACATAACACTGTGGAAATAAGCAAAATATACTATCCTAGCAGTTTCGACGTCTGTATACTGCCTTATTTTCCTGACAGCAAAAGCAGCCCTACCGAGTTTTGTCGCGAGATTTGTTATATGTGGGCCCCATTGAAGTTTACTATCTAAGGTCACCCCTAAAAAGACCGTCGATTCCTCCATATGCAATGTTTCGTTATTTAGTTTAAGAGATTTGCTGACTTTTTTAACATTAGGTAGCACAAACTCTATACATTTCGTTTTTTTTGCATTTAATAGTAAATTATTGATAGTGAACCAACGCGATACATGCGAAAGAGCACTATTTACGTCGTCGAAATTTACTTTATTCCTTTCACACTTAAATATTAGTGATGTATCATCAGCAAATAGTACAATATCCGCTTGGTTCTCTACATAATGTGGTAAATCGTTAATGTATACCAGAAAAAGAAACGGACCCAAGATCGAGCCCTGCGGTACACCCATCACAGCCGGTGACCCCGATGACTTAATATCGTTTATGCTGACTTTTTGTATTCTATTACTCAAATAAGACGCGATCAAGCTAAGGGCCTTGTTTTTTATACCATAGTGGCCAAGTTTAAACAGCAATGTTTCGTGCTCAACACAATCAAATGCCTTAGATAAGTCACAAAATACTCCTATGGCATTATGTGACGCCTCCCATGCTTCAAATATATGCTTTAATAGCCTAGCCCCGGCATCGGTTGTACTACGGCCTTTAGTGAAACCGTATTGCTCAGGATGTAATAATTTATTATTGTTGAAATGGGTTAGCATTTGATTCAATACGAATTTGACGTTTACACTGGGACTTGGCTGGAATTAAGAGTTCATAATACACCGCCTGTTAGTCTAAAGCTCAAGTTATACACGATTAAGTTTACTTGTCAAGTTTGCAGTTTGACTTGACGCGGCATCCAATTTGCATGAGATAGCTATATGGCCAGATAGCCATACCGTGGCCGTACACCGTCAAGTTTACTGGATGCCGCGTCAAGTCCGCTGCAAACTTGACAAGTATACTTGATCGTGTATGGCCAACATTAAGTGTTAATAAGAATATCAGTAGTTATAATTCGTTAGTAAGAGGACTGTGGATCGTCAGCTCGTTTGCCGGCTATTTCCGTAAAAAAAACATAAACGTGTACTTATGTACACGCGTGAAAAGGTATACTTCTTTGGCATGAATAAAAATTCAAAAAACAATATTAAAAAAACATTCTTCAAAAACATGCAATATTAAAAATAAAAATTAATAAATATTTTGAAATAATTTAATTTACGAATCTCTATAGCCAAACTATATGTTTTAAGCGCCATCTGTGATTAATTTTGTATCTACATACTTGTAAAAACACCATCTATGTTCTATTACGAGAACTATTACGATACCATGCCACCTAGAACTAACTTCACGATGTAGAAAGATGTCGGTGTGCGTCGTACGCATCGTAAAAACTCACTCTCATCATTTTTCTCCATCGCGCCAAAAGAAGTATAACTTCAAAAAATCCAATCACCCACACATACCGTCTTATCCTTCGGCTCCTTGGTGTGCAAGTTGTACAGCGTGCCCCGCTTGTACTCGTCCCCGCACACGTAGCACACCTCCGTCATCGAGTTCTTGTCCGGCATGGACAGGTCCAGGATGTCCCGGTCCGAGCTCGAGTTCGAGTTGCCCGAGTACACTGACACCGTCGATCTGGAATGGGAGGGCGATGTTAATCAATCAATCAATCAATCAATATTTAATTGCATTTCTAGCTGATCCGGCAAACGAAGTTCTGACAAAAAAATTCTGGATAGGGACCTTTATCACCTAGCGGTAAGAAATATACTTTTAGACTTTTTATCTATCAAATGTACACAAAAAAAATTTAGAAAAACCGGTCTAGCCGTTCCGGAGGAATGCGACCACAAACACGAGATTTTTATATATCAGCTACAGGTACAATTTTAGCCTTAAATCTAGGTACATTCCTCCGCATACGCCCAAGAAGCGTGCAATATTTAAATAAATAAATAACGCTTCACACTCATAGCCCCACATTAGGATTCCCTGTGTCGTGGGTGCCATGGACAACACATAAGACAAGGACACACACCCAGACCGAGAACAGAAATTCAAACTCATCATTCAAATTTCCGCCTCGTTGGGAATCGAACCCAGGACCCTTGGCGCGGCGATCCGGCATGGTAACCATTGCGCCACGCGGGTAGTCAAATTTAAAAAATCAATTTGTGTAGTGCCACTCAGCGACAGGTAACGGGAATGCTACATCAGCGTTAGAAAGAAAGAAAGAAACATTTATTTCATCATGGAAACGCGTATAAACAAAATTTTGATATTAATAATCGCCACACGAAAAGAATGCATCAATTAGTTACGCCTTCGTTCCGCCTAACACCGTGTCCTACGTGGGCGACTCAACGCGAACGCGATCGCGAAGCGATCCGGTGCGATTTCAGTGCGATGCGGTGCGATGCGGCGGCTCTGTCCTACGTGCACGCGAATCGTCCCTTCACCGCCATTGACATCCGCCGCGCCGCTGAAGTTCGCGCGAAAATATCAAACCAACTGATCGCGTTCGCGTCAAATCGCGCCGCGTTGCAGCGCACTCTACGTGCGTTTTGTAACGTAGGACACTTCAACACATTTCAACTGTTTGTTGTTTTCGCATCGCGCCGCGTCGCTTCGCGTTCGTGTTGAGTCGAACACGTAGGACACCGCGTAAGTAAAGTGCAGCGATCTTTCATAGGGCTTGGTATACATTTCTATAATAAAATCCCAAAATTAATACGTCACTTGCCAATACAAACTTTCAAAAAACGTGTAAAGACACAATTGTTAGGCAAGGGATATACAGGGTGACTGGTAAGACACTTGTGATATTGATAGGGCATACTCAGTACTCGATTCTCAATCCAAATATGTAATTAAAAAGGGTGCTTAAAATTTGACCTAATTATCCATTAAAAACAAAAAGTGTGGACACTCGTACCACACGCGAATTCAACTCACGCGATTAATAAATAACATTTTATTACATCAAAAACGCGGTGAAACACAAATACTACCGGTGTTTGTAATTTTGTAATTTTGTCGCTTTCGACAAACGTCGGCGCGCTCAAAGACACCGCGGCGGCTTTCGGTCTCTTTGAGTGTGCGCCGCGCCGCCGACTCCGCCTATCAAAATCTACGCCAAACCTACTCACTACCTCAGTTCTGTTTACGCGCACGCGCTGATCGGATCAGGTCTAAGATCATAACATTAAATAATTAACAAAGTAACAAAAATGTCATTTACGAATGAAGAATACTGGGAGATGGTTCGTGCATATGCTCGTGCCAATGATAGGGTGAGTGGTGCCATTCGGCTATATCGCGAATCGCAGGATACCTATGCCTTACGTGATCTGGTACTTCGGTGATCAGTGGATAGGGCGAGGAGGACCTGTGCCGTGGCCGGGGCGCTCTCCGGACCTCATACTGATGGATTCCTATTTGTGGGGCGAGGTTAAAAGTGTTGTGTATGCTACGGAGTATTCGAACAGAGACGAATTAAAATTAAGAATAGTGACTGCTTTTGATAAAGTTCGAAGTGATCCTCTTGTGCTAAACCGCGTAAAATACAATTTGTGCAAACGTGCTGAAATCTGCATCACTCGAGGAGGTGAGTAAAACGTACGTAAAACTTCAATAATTGTAAATAAACACGAATTTAATCGTTGTAAATAGGTATGATTCCATTTTTTAAATACGCAAAAAGTACGAAGCTAGGTAAAGACCTATTGTTGATGCAGTAATTTTTTTGTGTCAGTTTTAACGAAATCCCCGTAAGGAATCATATGTTGCCCTTACCAAAGTTCACTGACCCACCCACCAGCTGATCGCCGTACTGCGGCGCGGCGGGCGGCGTCATTAGACCGAAGCGTTTTAAACGTTTGTACACGGTGTCCACGCTTCCGGAGTATTTTGAGATTAATTTGATTAAAGTAAATTTACGGACTATAAGGATAATTTTGATTTTGATTTTTTTTAATCATTTGCTAAGACCATGTACTATCATGTCCTTGAGTATCTAAAGTCTTTTACCAGTCACACTGTATAGTGTAGACGAGTATTTAAATGACAAAGACGCATGGAAATGAACAGCTCTGCAACCAGTTCCACTCAGAATAGTAAATACTTTTGTATTATTATATATTTTTGTAATATTTTTTTAAAAGATGTGCTGAGGAGTTTCTTTAGGCTTTTCTTCTCCTCCACGACAAAGCACCTTCCGAAAAGCCAAAAAATGACGTGCATAAAAGTGTATCAGTGATACCTATATGAATAAAATATTTTGACTTTGACTTTGAAAATAACATGGTACAAGGTTATATCAAAGATGTAAGAAGAAGTTCTAACAGTGAACGTTACTGTGAATATTAACGGTTACGCCGGAATGCGCTACGTCGATGTTTCTGTTCGATTATAATGTGTGTGTCTTCAAGGCAAGAGTGAATAGGCTTTTACTAAGTTAGTGCATCTTACCACACAAGAATACATCGCCACTTACCATCAGGAGGGATTGTAGTCAATTATTAACTTTTAAGTTATAAAAAAACCAGATGTTGCCCACAGAATTAAAATCTTTAGATCTGGAGAGCAAACGCTACCCGAGTTACCGCTTAACGTGTAATGGCGTCAGCAAACCACCCTCCTTTTAACGCCCTAACTGTTGGCTACCCCTGCGTAATGCGTTAGGACGCATGCAGTGCCGGCGTTACGCGGGGGAGCGGTGGGGGCGGCGCCAAATTTGGAAGGGCGCCACATTTGAGGGAGAAGCAAAAATAAAATTCTTAATAAACGTTCACATTGGTTTAGCAAAAAATTTTTCAAACAAAAAGCTCGATGTTAATTTTCTTATGAGGGCGCCACAATATTCTTACCCGGGATGTCAGTGGCCAGCACTGGACGCATGTATGGCAGGTACATTTAGTTAATAGCCGACAAGCAGACAAGCTACCTGGTAGTTAGTGGTCACTGCAGCCCATGGATATCAGTAACACCGTAACTATCACTGATGCGATGTCGGGTCTGTCCATAGATTATGGGTCTGTCCAACTAGTCCCGTTGAGTTGTTCCGTGACGGGACAACTGGTACGGTTTACCACATCTGAGTCCCACTTGTTGTTGGGCAGAAATTCATGGAAAATAATTTGTTCCATCCTATTATTTCCGTGGTGTAGACTTAAAAATATGTCGTTGACGATGTTTGATGTCTAAGAATTTGGCAACGCGTTTGGCACAAAAATCTGAGTTTCAATAATTCAACGGGACAAGTGAGACTCAGATTGCTAAACGGTGCCAGTTGTCCCGTCACGGAACAACTTAACGGGACTAGCGGGACAGACCCACGATGTCGACCAAGTCACAGAAGTAAGTAAAAGAATAAAGAAACGTGTCGACAATTGTAGCATTGATTCAGATACATTGAGTTAGAGCTAGGGCTTCCATCGAATATTCGAATATTCGAATAATTCGAATAATAAATTGGCTCGAATATTCGAATACAAGAACTGCAATATTCGAATATTCGATCAATTTCTACAACACTTAACTCAACACCAAATTCTAAGTGCACAAAATAGTCAAAATACAATTTTCAAGCTAGCGCCGTGGCGCATGACCTTCAGAATGTCGTTTTGGGCGGTGAGAGTGCGCAATTCTTCAAAATATGGAAGGGTTCGGACTTCGGGAATATCCGGGAAACCTGGTGACAAGGAGCTATACTGATGATGAAGCCAAGGGCTATTTAACAGAACTCTTGAGGGAATAGTCCCATGAAGTTAAAACTTGGCATGCCTGTAAACTTCCGCTGGTGTTGTTATAATATGCTGACACTGCTGGACATAGGACTCCCCTAACTTGCACCACTCTGACCGGTCCTGAGCCTTCTGAATCTAGCAGATGCCCGCTGTCTTCTTCAGGCCGTCAGTCCACCTGGTTGTGGGGCGTCCTATGCTCCTTTTTCCGAGACGTGGGCGCCATTCGAGGATCTTGCTTCCCCAACGGTTATCGGTCCTTCACACTATGCGGCCAGCCCATTGCCACTTCAGCCGGCTAATCGAAAACAGCTCATAAACGTGGCTCAGAAGTGTAATGGGGCTGTAGTTCTTCAAAAAGGCTTTATCACCCTTCTTGAAGAACAGAGTCACCACACTTCTGCCCCACGCTTCCGGGGTTGTTCCAGTGTTGATGACGGAATAGGACAGTTTTTGGAGCACCACTAGAAGGGGTTTTCCTCCAGCTCTTAGAAGCTCGGTTGTGATTCCGTCATCTCCCGGTGCCTTGTTGTTTTTAAGCTGTTTGAGAACCTCTCTTATCTCATACAGGCTGACATCCGGGAAATCCTCTGTGTAGTGTCAGGTCTGTTTAGCTCGCTTGTCGCTCTCCTCGCGAGAAGGTGGAGCTTGAGAGGAGGCATACAACCATCCGTAGTATCTCTCAGTTTCCCTCAGAACTTCGGGTTTCGACGAAACCATGGTGCCGGACTCGGTCTTCAACCTCGTTAGCTGACTTTGCCCAATAGACAGATTCCTGGCGAACACTTTTGAGCCCTGGTTTTGCTCAATTGTGGTTTTTACACGATTTGCGTTGTGTTTTCGCAAATCGCGTCGCCTGTACTTGAAGATCTGTTAATTGAGCTGTCGGTATTTCCTCATAGAGGTTGGAGACTGCACACATGGTTCTCGTCGATCCCTCATAAGACCGAGAGTTTGTTCTGAGAGAACCTGAGATCTACCACTAGGGTAGGTCTTGAAATATCTACCCTACCTCGTGGACAGTTGTTACCATCCTGGTGTTAAACTCGTCCACTCACGTGCACGATTCTAGGCACGCAAAACGGTTTTGCAGCTCAAGTTGAAAGTTTTCGGATCCCTGGATTTGCGTAGGTGTTGGGCGAAGCGTAAATTTCATCAGGCGTGACCGTTCCAGCTTCAGGTCGATATTTAATGTGCCTCTGACAAGATGGTGATCGCTTCCGGTTTTAAATCTGCTGATCACAGAGACATCATTAAATATGTGCCGTTTGTCTGCCAGAATGAAGTTTATCTCGCTTTTCGTGGAACCATCAGGACGTATCCAAGTCCACCTGCGTTGCGGCTATTTTCTGAAGAAGGAGTTCATCATGAAGAGACCTTCCTTCTTCAAAACTTAGACGTCGATTGGTATAACTTTGTTATGGTGTGTAGATCTGTAGTTGATTGATATTATGTGTGTTTATTGATAATTTTTTAGATATTTTATTTGATTTAAATCCTGAAATTTCCTTAATTTTCATTTAACACGAACAAAATATTGTAATTGCAAATCACTCCTAAGTTTAATAAAGACGTGATTATTAAAGTTTTTTTTATATTCGAATAATATTCGAATATTCGAATAGTTCCCAAAAAAAAATCGAATATTCGAATATCAATTTTATCGAATATTTGGAAGCCCTAGTTAGAGCCGATTTCCACCATAGCGGAGAAAACTGGAAACCAAATCCAATCAGAGTTGTTATGCTTAGCTAATTTAGCCCAGCTGAACAGATGTGAAATTAACGATATTATTATTGGTTGTTCGCCCACGTGTGGACGTGTGGGGTTGGCTATTCACACATGTACGCTTAGTAGCAATAAAAACAGTTCATACCGTTTATCTGCTCTGACAAGCCGCCAGGCGCTTGTATTTAGCACAAATTAATCTCTTGTCTTATGGTTTGAATTGAAACAAGCCTTCGCATATGTTGTTGCAGCTATAAATCAATCTAGGGTGGCCAAGCGTCCGGATATAACCGGACATAGGCCTTTTGCATGCGTGTCCGGCCAAATTAATCGGTGTCTTTTGTTAGACTTTGTACATTTGACCAGTGACACGGTCGTAATAGTAATAAATGATCAATAATAAAGAAGAATGTTGACTGAAGAAGAATTCAATTTTTATTTTATTTTATTACAATTTATGGAGGTTTATGTATGTTCAAAATAGCCTGGTTTTACGTACACTTCTTTGCTATTAGATTTGATTTGACGACCTGGCAATCCTAAATCAACCCATACCTTATTTTACAGGATAAGGTTTATATCATGTTGTTTTGAGGTAGTTTTCCTAGCTCAGTGGCCGTGCCAATTGGTTATAAAAAGCATGCATAATAGGTACATATAATAAAAAAATATTATTGTATCATATAAATTACAGAACTATTCGTTTGAACAACTGACTAGGTTACGGAGAGTGTTTTCTCCCAAGAATAGTCACCGGGCTTCGTACCCTGTTAACGAAGATACTGTCATCATTCTTCTCTCTAAATCTAACCGTAAATTAAAGTTTGTACGTGTTTCGGTCTATGTTGGCGAGCCAGTAATAATGTTGACGACTCGTGTGACGTAATGGTTACTATGCTTTACCTTTACAAGGGTCACGGGTTCGATTCCCAGCGACGCAGTTTGAATGATATTTATCTGTCACATAAATATCTGTCCCAGCTGGGAATCGAACCCGGGATCCCTCGCTTCGCAGGCAGGGTCGCTACCAACTAAGCTACAGGGTCGAATAATAAGTTTGAATTTCTGTTCTCGGTCTAGGTGTGTGTGTGTGCCTTGTCTTTGTGTGTTGTCCATAGCATCCACATTTAGAACGTCCATAACTCCAAACCTCAACGACCCAAGTGATCAATCTACCTGACAGCATCAAGGTACCCCGCCGGCTCCGACGCGGCGGAGTGCTGCGACCCCACCGATATGACGGAGGGGTCGCGCGCGCGCAGGTCCAACACCCCCTCCTCCTCCGCGCCGCCCCCTCCCCCGCCGCCGCCCGCACCGCCACCCGCGTTGTACCGCTGCTGGAACATTGCGCATGCGACACGGTCAGTGATGGCACAAAAGTAAAAGTAAAAAAAAAGTTTTTTTGAAATTAAAGATTCTTTGAACATAAATCAGGGGCAATACAGATGGAAATAGATGGCGAACGAGCTGGGTTAGGTAGATCGCACCTGATGGTAAATGGCTATCTTCGCCCATGGACATCAGCCACAATAATGGCATCACTGATGCATTTCCCAGCCAAGAAAGACAGAAGAAAATTGATTAGATGAAGGAGCGATGTTATTCTTGTGGCGATATAGTATCGAGTTGTACAGTACAGGTAATTGCAAGTAAAGTAAAGCACAAAGATAGTATTAGCCTCTGGACTTTTATCAGATTTTCGAGACTTCTTAAAAAAGTGTCCACAATCTAAGGAGACAATCTATCAATCAAACGTCATGCTATAACTACCTTGCTCTATTTGAACTTCACCGCTTCTCACCTCTCTTCCCTTGGACAATTAATTTGTTGTATCTCCGATCCTTTTACTCTCCTCGGTCACTTCCTTTTAACCAAAAAGATGTCTCGCTACCTCGCTTTTATTTTTTCTTGTGTAACTAGCCGGCAAACGAGCTGACGATCCACCTGATGGTAAGTGGCAACCGCCGCCCATGGACATCAGCAACACCAAAGGCATCACTGATGCGTTGTTCGTTGTCTTTTCTCATGACGTCACCCACTCACCGCGCCAAACTTCCCCGCATGGTTGTTCTCCTTCCGCGCGGGCGAGGGGGTGCACGCGGGGCGCGCGGGGGGGTCGACCCGCGGCGCCTCCTCCCGCGCGCCGCCCGCCTCCGCGCCCAGACCCAACACCTGCGCCGCGTACTCCCCCTGGAAGGACATATCCGCGCCTGCAATGTGCATAGAACGGTACCGTTAACTACGGAGTACGACTGTACGACAGTTTGTTGTAGTGTGAATTAGGGATGCACAATGCACATTGAAAAAAAAACATCGACGTTTTTTCGATGCAATGCATCGCATAGTGGCATCGATGTAATATCGATGTTTCAAACAATAAATCGATGTTTTTATACATATACATCGATTGTTTTTATTTTTAGTAGCGTTGGGACTAAAAAAAAGTCATCGGCAGTGAATGTCCAAAAACTAAGGAAACGCTTTTCAACATTAGCCTAATGGCTTAATGGTGGATTTTGTGATTAGGGTTGCCTCTTCGATGCATCGAATAAAAAACTTCGATGATTACTCGATGTTGACGTATTAAAAAACATCGGATTAAATCGATGTTTCCATACTTTATATCGAGTGTTACATCGAACATCGATGTCATGTATATCGTGCATTCCTAGTGTGAATTAGGGTGAGATCTATAAAGCGCACTTGGATATTCAGGGTACTTTTCCTCCAACTACCACCTTTATTTTCCAACCTGTATATCAATATCCAATTTGGTTGCAAGCAAAGTCAAACGACTGACATCTATTTATAACGGGGCAGCTGATTAGGGCACACACGAAACACTTAAGACGATAAGCCAGTACAGAGACCTAACAACATTATGATAATAACTGGATTCAAGATTATAGAAGCAAACAGCACGACCTTAAACAAATATTCTCCATCCATTATTATGGATAATAGTTAGGCAACAACAATGTCACGTTGTTAACCACGCATCAAAAGATAAACCGTCGATTATTTTAACCAACTTCCAGAAAAAGCGGTTCTCTATTCGTTTGTAATTTTTATTGAAATATTTAGAACTCTATCATTTAACCGATTTGGAAAATTATCTCTTTAATGAAAAAAAAAACATTGATTCCACTAACATAATTCAAATCTGATGATGGGTTTCATAAGGAATTAAGGAAACTCTTCAAATATAAAAGGAATCCTAGTGTGGGCCTATGAGTGTGAAGCGTTGTTATTATTATTATTTATCTATACTAATAATAAAGAGGATAGATTTAATTGTTTGCATTGAATAGGCTCCGAAACTACTGAACCGATTTGAAAAATTCTTACACTGTTGGAAAGCTACACTATCCCCGAGTAACATAGGCTATATTTCATTTTCAAAAAAATTAGGGATCCTTAATAAAACTCCAATAATGTAACCCAAGGTGTAAAAAATAAAGAAAACCGAAGCAAAGCGAGGGCGGTTACTCGTTTATTATATGGTGTTTGGCAATAACTAAAATGGTCGTCATTTGACGCTATTTCTTCCGTTATTTTTTCTACAAGATTTTGATTATTGCCCATACCGACAACCGCTCTATTATAATTACGCTGGTTGTAAACCGGCCTACAAATCATCCAGTGACAGATTGACGATACCTAATTGCGCATTGTCGTGATCCGGTAACACGGTAATCCGGTAACGTAAAGGTCTCAGTGAAACCGGTCTCGGTGTTCATTCACTCATTCACGCCGTGGCTGCAGCCGGGTCGCGACCTCGACACGGCATCTGTCGGCGAAAGCGGCCGCCAGCCGACACCCAGACACCTATGACCCACAGGCCCACGGCAGTATACCACACTCGCAATACTTGAGGCTTGCGGTACCCCACACACGCAATAACACGGCATCGCGTATGCGTTGGATAGGACTCGCAAATTGCCAACGTCCTGGTGAATTAGCAGTTCGATGAACCATGATTGATGATTTGATGATTGATGTGCAGATTGTCGGGCTATTTTGAACCTGTTTAGTTTCCCACGGCATTACTCTTTTTAAATTTTGTTCTTTTAAAACGATTTTATTTCGCTCACCCTGTTTGTTTATGTCCGCATATCCTAAGGAGTGGAAATTTTAGATATCCCTTTAGTTCTGATGAAAATGCATTTTGAGAGAACTCGACCCTTAACAGTTAAAAGCAAAGTCACGATATTTCGTTTTAGTAATTGACTCTAAAAAGGAGTGTGTTTAGTTTTTAAACTAAAAACTTGTTTTTATTTGTCCTCAGACAATTACGCCCTTATACTTTTATCAATATGGCTTCATATATATGATTGTTTAGTAAAAGTTTTCAAGGATTTCTTTGTTTTAATGGTTAACACCATTTTTGAGCATCACCTACGAAAACGCCATATGTATATAAGTTTATATTTCTACCTACTACAAGTACTACAACAGTGTTTACAAAAGTGTTAACACCCGCGGTCATGACTCATTATTTTCCACCTATTCAGTCTGTGACCAATTTCAATCTGGAATAAACATAACCAGGCTACAAGCTTGGGCGTGCAAAATTTGCTTCGTCTACCTAAATTTCCAAGAATCGAGAAAACCCCACTGAACATAAAATTACGTTACTATCCCAAGTGACCCCCAAACCCATTAAAATCATCGAAGTTAGTGCCAATTAAGAAAAAGTTTAATTATCCGGATAGGCAGATTAGTATACACGGAGCAGCCACCTACACCGACGACGATCTGAGGCCACTAATGAGGCCACTGTGTCATGGTCTTCTGTATCGAGAGCAGCAACAGCCGATCAAGATTCTTCGCGCGTTGCCTCTCGAACAATGCTTTAACAATCACATATAGGAGGATGACGACATTAGTCGAACGCCTTTAATCTAATCTAAAATCCATGATAAATTAGCTTCATAATTTAGTACAACAGCTTTACTATTGATGACCTACAGTGATCCTGACCTTATTTGATGGGGGTAAGCTATTTGAAATTTTAAATTGAAATCTCAGAGGTCTTTCAAGATCTGAGGTCTACATGGAATAGTTCATTTGAAAGCAGGTATGCCTACTGTTAGGTGAAACATTTTTTCACACAATTGAATCAATAGATTAGTCGATGCCGCTTATGGAGGATGAAAGAACACGTAGGACTGGACCTTCTTTCATCCTCTTAATGAAAAAGACGGCTTTTCTTAAACACTTTGCTGTCCACAATAAACACAAAGGCACGTCGGGCTCTTTGCATGCTTCTAACAAAAATAGAATTCAAACGGTTGTCCAAAGAAGCCGGAACATCGTCAGTCCGTCAAATCGAGAATCAGAAGACTAGCGGCGAACGAACCCGTAAATATAGGATCAAACAACTTCCGCCGGCTTCGCAAGCGGTATCAGTCATAACACCGACAGGATAGGCTGGCTCATGCCGGCTCTCTTGTATCGATCATAGTAATTACAGGTTCTTTTTATATTCAACTAGCAGTTGCCCAAGAAGCTTCACTTGCAAAGAAATATATTTCTCTGTTTATAAATTACCAAGTTTCATACAAACTTGATGTCCCCTATTTTAACCCTTTAAATTTATCCCAATTTTCAAAAATCCCTTCTTAGTGCTCACCTAAGTCATTAACGAACCTTCGTGTAAAATTTTAACATCAATAATAAAATCAATAGTTTTTGATTACTTATTTATAGTTTAACAAATACAATACAATCACAAAGTAAATACCAACAGCCCAGTCATAACTTTAAAATGATTCCTGACTGCACCTCTATAAATGGCTACTACAAATCGAGCTGATTGGTAAACATGACAAAAACCACATAAATTATGATTGACGTGTAAGCAATCATACGCTGGACGCCGCGTTCTATATTCAGCATGTAATGCAGTATGGATGGACACTATGGAAATTTTTTACTAGCCATCACTCTGTCGAATAGCTAGTTCACATTGAACCAAACTGCAAAACAGAATCGGCGTTGATATCTCCAATTTTGAGTGAGCCCTTACAGCATTGATACTTTCACACACTTTTCACACAATCGAGAAATAGGTACTCAAATCTCAAAGAATTTAGTAGAGATTCCTAATGTGCACTAAAGTTTCATCATATGCACTAGATCATTGTCACTGGCTTCAGTTTTGGCATAAATCAGTTAATTCTTCAATCGATTAGTTAATTTAATTGATTTAAATCGGATTCATTAAATCACGATTAAACTACGATAAATCGTAATCATTAAAATTTGATTGCGATCAATTGATCTTTTTGATCGTTAATCTGATTAATTTTTCGCTCTATCGGAAAAGCGTGTTCATTTCGCTGCTTTATAAGGGCGAACGCATTTATTTTAACGCTCAACGCTGCGGCATGCGGAGCGAATTCGCTCTGAGCGATACGCTTCGGGATCCTCGCAGTAACCACCGCTCGCTTCGCTACTGTTCACAGGCTAGAGGAATAATGTAAGCCCGCCTTAACAACACGCAGTCGGTATGCATTTACATGTCGTTATGGGACAGATCCATCGGCCGATTGAGTTCCGTATAGCAAACCGTGACATGCGTGTCTGTGTCGAGAGAGTCTCAGGTCTTGTGTCTGGCTGAAGTCAAATAATGCTGAACAGGTTAATGAAAGGAAAGGAAAAAAGTGATTATAATAAAACATGAGAGGTGTCAAGGGACACCCGGATGGAACGAAGTTCCTTTCGATTTAAGTATTGTTTTGTTGTACAGCGCCAACTCTGTAAAACTCTGTGAATCACTTCAAAAAAAGTGTCGTCATTCGTAAGAATCAAAAAGTGTCGTAATTTTCCGTCTAGCCCCCTTTCACAACGCGCGATAAGGAACTTCGTTCCAATACGGAAGAATTAAAACGAGATGACACCTACATAATAATATAAGTATTTTATTAATCAATGAACGAAATTCAATGTCAGACATTTCAATAAAATTCTCAAACTGTGAACTTCGAAAAAACAACCTTAGTTTCCTTGACCAGCTGTTACTACGGTCTTTCCTCTCATTCTCAAAGACTCGAGTTCAGCAGTTAAGCAGTTATGGGTTGTGAAGACGTTTACATTAATAAAATGATGACTCAACAAGAACTCGTCATCGAGAGAACCCACTAGCCATCGCTAATAAACAAGTAAAGCTACTCGCATCGCAGAAGACCAAAACGAATCAACGTGCAGAAATGCAAACACATTATAAATATTGCATGAACATACTCGTACATACAACGAGTAGCTATCCACAAACAAAATAAAAATCGATTAAAATGGGATATATCGCCATCTGCGAGGCCGAACGGACAGACAGACGAGACAGACGTACGTTGGTTAATGTAAACCGTCAGTTAAGCCTGTCGAATGTAAACGAGACATGTTTATGCACACAACTCGCCTTCCAGATTACCATAGGTAACGAATAGTGTCTTAATGAACATGATTCGTTGAAAGATTGCTTCGTTAAATATTCATTCAATTAGATTCGACCGATTGACACGAGGGAATGTGTGAGTGGCGAACAGTGGTTAGGATTATTGCATGGACGAGGTATGTTTAATTTGTGCCTTATTTATTAGTTTTATTTAAATATCCTTCTATCTACTATTGTCAATCCCATGATCTCGATTTGTCATACAGATTACAGACAGACTAAACCTACTATATTTATTAATACCTTAAAACGAGCAATGCCTGTATATAAATATATAATTGGAATCTCGGAATCGGCTCCAACGATTTTCATGAAATTTAGTATATAGGGGGTTTCGGGGGCGATAAATCGATCTAGCTAGGATTCATTTTTAGAAAATGTCGTTTTATCGGTGTTTTCAGGCAATGATAAACTTCTACAATATACTCTTCCTGACATCTATTGGCAAGTAGCAATACTAAAGCTACTTCAGTAAATGGCGTTGTTAAGCAACACTAAACCGAGCAAAGGTCGGTCATCCGGGTACTAATATTATAAATTGTGAAAGTTTGTGACATTATATGGACGACTGTTACTCTTTCACGCAGAAACTATTGAACGGATTTTCATTAATTTTAGCTCAATACGACCATATAATTTCCATACAAAGTTCTCTAATGTCTACGCCGAAGTATTCTTCTATGACTGCTATAGTCGTAGGTATTGTATATATATACATGAAAGGACCCTTATAGGATTATAGCTACACAAAAGCGTCATTCCACTCAATGTTTGATGGGGTTTTAAAACGAACGCGAGGAATATTAATCCACGGTTGCAGGCATTGCAGCACACAGATACGGCGTTGTCTACTGAAATGGATTTATCGTGTGAAATTGAATTATTTTGGCCGCTGCACGACTTTCTATCATATATATCTCTCATTGTATTCACGTATCTATAGCGTGCGATCTCGATGTTTGGCGCATAAAACAAAACAGAGTTTGCAAATTTTTTCTGGTAGGTAAATGAATTGATGAATATCAAAACACGTTTTTAATAACCCACGAGTTTTAAAAAGTTGAACGCTATTGTTTAAAATCAAGATAAATTCAAAATGGACATACTGGCTACTCACTATTTCAGAAAGGACTTCAAGGGCTTCTGGAAACACACAATCTAAAATTTTAATAACAAAAAAGAACCGACTTCAAATTAAGTACATACATCCAAGAAAAAAAAGAATCATCGAAATCTTGAGTTAATATTGAGTTATTCGTCCATTTGTCACACATACTTAATGCAAATTTCAGACTTATATGTTTTTGACGTGGATGCCATTGTTAGATCTCGCTCATTTTTATGCGGGGCCACACGACAAGCACCAGCTTTCGATTATAAAAAGAATCATCAAAATCGGTTCACCCAGTCCAAAGTTCTGAGGTAACAAACATAAAAAATACAGTCGAATTGAGAACTCCTCCTTTTTTTGAAGTCGGTTAAAAAAGGATGGATACTAGAGCCTGCTTGCCTGCGAGTGTAGAGGGTCAGTGTGAGCCAGCTCATATTGCTGAACTTTTCAGAGAGCATTTTAAGGTGAAGTCTCCTTTAAAGTTGGGAGGAGTTAGAGGAGGTGCATGAAGATGCACTTTAGGCTGTGGTGAGTATTTGCGTTTTACAAGTAAAGAGGTCGCAGCGGTCATTCATCACATGTCGAGAAGCAAATCTGGGCTACACGATGGGCTCAGCATAGAGCATTTGCGTTACGCTAGTGTGACTGTCCATACTTTGATTTTAAACTTTATCATCGCGAACACTGAACATTTTAAATGCAACGGGTACTCACAATTCGTATTATAAAACTAGCTGTTGCCCGCAGCTTTGCATACAGACATTTATGTTTTAACTTATTGAAACTTGAATCCTGTTTTCCCGGGAAATCTTTTAATTTTCCGGGATGAAAAGTTGTCTAAAACATGACCCAGGGTATCAGTAACAACTTTACCAATTTTCATCGAAATCCGTTCAAGGGTTTTTATGTGATGCCCGGACAGACAAACAGACAGTTTTAGTTTTATTATAGTATAGATAGATACAAAAGGTACATACTTTGCTATGGTTATATATAAAATTTGAAAACGATCAAGTTAATAAAAATCATTGTACAGTAATTACTTAGTTTCCGATGACATTTGATTGCGAAACCCAAATACACATATAAATAAATAAACGCCTACACACTTAATCTCGCTGAAGCGTCGAGGGTGGCATGGACAACGCAAATAAGACATCACTAACACCCACGATCCGAGAGCAATCATTAAACTGTCACGTAAAAGTCTCCACCGGGAATCGAACCCAGAACCTCTCTTCGCTAGCAAGTTTAATAAGTCATCGTCAATCCTCTTATGACATTCTTTAACTTCCGCATTGACATCACTATAATTTAAAACAAAAAAAACATTTCTCATAGCATTCGAGACGCAACAAAACAATCCCACACACTCGTACGAGCCGGAACATAACTCACGCGGTACATATCTCGCGCGACAGATTTACGATGGCACGTCGCAATAAACGGAAACAACATACATATGAGCAATGATATTATATATTAAAAAGAGGCAGATATGTCATAAGCGCGCGCGTTGTGATGACTCAAAAAGTTCCCAATTGGGAACTCGTATTCAGGTGAAGAAAGAGATAGCGATGTAGTTTTGACGCGAGAGCGATAAAGACGTGCGATAAAGCGATAAAGCGTGCCTTGCGGACATCGGAACAGATAACGTATCTATATTTATTTAAACATCATTGCATATGAGTATGAAAGTAGTGACGCGA
Source organism: Thymelicus lineola (assembly GCA_963932265.1). Taxonomy (NCBI): domain Eukaryota; kingdom Metazoa; phylum Arthropoda; class Insecta; order Lepidoptera; family Hesperiidae; genus Thymelicus; species Thymelicus lineola. The sequence goes on along the minus strand of OZ010705.1, from coordinate 9,465,332 downwards.
CGCGCGACGCCCGGTGGTATATAAATCGAGACGATTCTGGACCTGGACCTACTCTACGACTCCTCACTCGTGTCAATCGTAGGTAATTGATCGACCGAATGAAGCGAGGGCTGGCTCGCAGCGGAGTCTGGTCAGGAGTTGGATGAGTGACTTACACCGTAGACTTCGTACACATTTTTGTAATTTGTACCCGCTCCTAAAATCGAGCCTACAAACAAACAGAGCAAATCCTCACTCGACATAGTGACTTCGGGATACCGGGTTGTCAGCAGCGGTTGAATATACGAGTATTTAAAAGCTTAAATAAATGCTTACACACTCATACCCCCACAGTAGGTTTTTACCTGTGTTGCGGGTGGCATGGACGACACATATTATTATAACACATCAAAATCCTGCACCCGAGTACAAATATTTATCTGTCACATAAATATAGCTTTGCAGGCAGGGTAGCTACCAACTAGGACACAGGGTCGTAATTTGTTATTTATAATTGAGTCGAGTTATCATTGTTAGGGTAACCGATATCTTTGGACTATTTAAGTGTTTCTTCAAAACGCAGTAGCCAACCAGACAGTTAAAAACAATCCATAACAGAAGAGACCGGACCTATTGCTTAGTCCGTTGTTCAGTCCAATGCAGTACTGAACTGGGGAGGTTGGCTTAAGTTTCAAAGGAGGAAGAGGCTCCCTCTTACATCCCCAAAAAGATAGCAAGTATGAAAACTTATTGTAAAATCGCTTCCAACCACGAGTATACAATTGTCTGATTCCTCTGCAATATACCTGTTTATCATTAGTCCGCCCCAATTTTATTTCCACGTGGGTCCCGTTAATATTAATTATAATAGAATATTACGCAGGCTCGCTAATCACTTAATCGCTAATGGATTTATGGTCGTTCATTTATTACCATTATTCCATTGTATACCTCAATGAATAAACAAGGAGAGTATCTATAAAATATAAATGATAAAGCGTATAGATTTTATTATTTATTCCGTTCAATACTGAATTTTAAACCGCTATTTTCAACATTAGCGCATAGGTACTGCATTGTCCTATAAATTGAATACACACATAATTTCAAAATCAATGTCAGAAATGTTCCAAACTTTTGTCATCTCGAAAGTAATTGCAGCCGAATACAATACCAGTCGCATACGCTGAAACTTCTACCTCAAACTATCGATAAAGAAGATACTGCCATAGCCGCCAGAGGCAAAACAAAAGTTTCCAAGTTCAACACCGACGCACGCATTCGACCGCCGACTCTTCAAAGTCTCCAACAATATACAAAGTTTTCAAACTTTACAATCCACGTCGGTGTCAGTTCGGAAACCTATCCGCTCCGAAATGGAAAAACCAATAACCCTGCATTTATATTCATATCTACATAGCCCCGGGATATTAGCGAGTCGTTATAGAATTTTATGGAGATGAAATGCATCCGTTTTCCCTGGCCTGAAAGTAGTAGCTAAAGAGGGTGTTGTTTGCAACTGATTCAAAAACTGTTATAAGGAAAAATTTATCAGACGGGAAACTTATATTGATGAAACACATTTTGCAGTCCACGTCAAACGCGATGACGATACTAATCACTTAGCAGCCACGTTTGAGATACCGCGTTTTGCTACTAATGAGGAATGGAAGACACCACACCTAATAATTGACATACATATCGATAAGCAAAGTAATTCAAATATTGTTTCTAAAGCAAATTTCAACATCATAAAAGCAATCCGCAATCCACATCCTCCGAACACGGGTGCACACAATCACAGGAAAGCATCAGTCAGACTTATGAAATCAATGGCAACATTGTGGATTGGTAATATTTTAGAACAGAGATGACAAGAGCAGGATGCTGCACGCCTATTCACTATTGAGGCGAATACGCCGAGCCTGGGAAAACAGAAGCTTAAACTATTGCAACCTCTATACGTTCACATTGATAGCATTACTGAACAATGATCTCATTGATATAACAGTACATACATGTTTCGACATGGGCAACGGTCAATTGCTTACAGATAACAGTGCTTTCAATAACGATAAGGTAGACTACTGAGTCTACCATGTCTAGATGCCACCCGATTGATACCATCGACTGACGATGGATTGGATCAGTCTACGTCGATAGTACCCCGCTTTGCCGGTCGCATCTATCAAGGATGGATGTTTTACGAGATCAAGCGGCATCTGTCGAAACTGAACAATACACAAAGAAGAAAAAGACCTGCCATATAAATGTCTGCCCCGGCCGGGAATCTAACATTTCCCAACTTCTACTTATGTTAGAGTTGAAGTTCTTTTAACTACTAGTTCGTCAAAAATGGTTTAAATTACGTATCCACTACAAATCGTTCTGGCTGAGTAATGTGTAATACGATGCTAAAGAGATGTACAATAATATTTTATATGAAACATGTAAGTGGAAGGTGTTGGTCTTCCACAACACAGGGAATCCTACTGTGGGACCAACTATCCTCAACCTCATGCCTTTGTATGATTTTGTTTCAATAAACTTTATTATTATTATTACACCGTACTAGAATCTGACTGCCTCTACCAAGTTACCACTCACCAATGAAAGGTTTCCCATCCAACCGCTTCATCCAGTAGAACCGCTGGCTGTGCGGCTTGTTCTCCCGGTCGTACTGCTCCCACTGCTGCCGCAGGAAGGTGTAGCAGACGCAGCAGCAGCGCACGGCACCCTCCTCGTCACCCTCCGCGCAGTACCCGGCGGGCGGGGCGTGCGCCCCCAGGAACGGGAAGTAGGGCTCCGAGCTCTGTAGGCGAACGAGTGTGTCAGAATTAGACGATAAATGGCCTGCACAAATGCTGTACTTTTGTACGCGACGAGAAAAAATACTCCGAACCGAAATTCAAGAACATACTCGTATTAGGGACTTTAAAAAAAATCGTGCAATTGAATGACATTGACGAATTTCCTTATATGAAAGATAACTTATTTAACCGAAAGCCAAGAACCAATCCTTAATAAGCAAAAGGTAACTTTTTCGTTTGAGGAAAAATTCTCAAAGTGAATGGGTAAAATTGTCGCTTAGCAAATTGACGTGTCCCGTTTAATACGAGTTCAAAAACCTTTCCATTTACGAGAAGGCCGTGAAGTCGCTCACGTAGGACGAAATTATTAAGAACCGATTTCATCGTATACGAACTTTATATCACGTATGCTTTGCGGAGCATAATAGCGTAATATTACACGTAAACAATGTGTGTAAAACTTGTAAAGAGGGACTTTACTGTGTGCCATCAACCTGGGGTATTTTTGTCCGGGTTCGTTGATTAGGTGATGGAAGCCTTACTTCAACCCCTTAGCGACCCCCCACAGAGCCCCATAACTATCCTCATGTTATCATTACGTTTTTCTTTTTTAGAACGAAGTTCCTTATCGCGCGTTCTGAAAGGGGGCTAGGCGGAAAATTTCGACACTTTTTGATTTTACGAATGACGAAACTTTTTTTGAAGAGATTCAGTAAGTTTTACAGAGATGGCGCTGTACTGTACAACTTTCTGAATCACGCTATTTTTTTGTGAAGAATTTTAACTTTACACAAATTTTTAATGAAGTACTAGGACATCATGAGCGACTAGGAGGTTCGACTGAACGTATTCACTGAACACAGTCGCATTTAGTCGAACCTCCTAGTCGCTCGTGATGTCCTAGTAACTTCATTAAAATTTTTGTGAAGAATTTTAACATTTTTAATGAAGTACTAGGACATCATGAGCGACGAGGAGGTTCGACTGAATCACGCTAGCGTGATTCAGAGAGTTTTACAATACAGCGCCATCTCTGTAAAACTCATGGCGCTGTACTGTATGCTCTGTATAATGTATACATGGCGCTAGCGTGATTCAGAAAGTTGTACAGAGATGGCGCTGTACAACAAAACTTAAATCGAAAGGAACTTCGTTCCATCCGGGTGTCCCTTGACACCTCTCATGTTTTCTTTTATACTTTATGTACACCGCAACCTTTTTTCTTTCTTTCTTTGTATTGTGCTATCCTCTTCCGTGAGGTTGCCAGGAAAAGATCGCTGCTTTAGCGAAAAGGTCGCCTTTTGTATACCGTATCTTGTTTTACTGTAGGTATATTTATTTCTGGTGTACAAATAAAAGAATAATTGTATTGTATTGTATTGTATCCTCATACATGAGGAAACCTAGAGCATGCTCCACTTAGGACATGCAAATATCATTACCATCACCATTGAAAGCCTGTTATATTTTTAAACTATTGAACGACAAAATGAGACCATCTATTTACTATCGGCATAAATCTCATGCCTACTACAGATATTGGACTCAGTCGGACGCAAAACAAGATAATTGGACGAAATTTTGGCAATCGGAACAGGAATGATTAAAAGATTAATTGGATTGCGAAAATTAAAACTCGCGATCGTTACGATGAAAATCATTTACGTATCAAATTGGGTCACCGAATATTACAGCTCGCGGAAAACAACGGCGCACGTGCAGTACGTACTTATTTAACTCGATCGACTGATTTTCACTGGCAGTTTTTTTTATTCGACAATATTTATAACTTTTCGAACAGCAATCAGTCAAACAAAACAGCTCTTGCATGATACTTGGGTGGAGAGTGGGCAGACAAATTGACTAACAGAGAAGAATCGCTAAATGATTTAAGCTCAAATATAACATTACCATGTATTTACAGTTTATCTTACGTTACTTCTCCGTTTTTGTTTATTTTCTTTACGTTGTTATGTCTACCTGACATTATCCCCGTTATTATGTTACCTACAACCAGGCTAGCTCGATAAACTGATAAATTAATGAGACATTCGGTTCCAGTGCTAATAAAAGGAAATATAAAGATGTTTTTTAGAGCAATTAAAGTATATTTTAATTTCACTTAAAGTAAATTAAAATTAAAGATACAGCTGACAACGATATGCAATTAAGTATATTGCCATTATTTTCATATGGCAAAATAAACTCGCCCGTACATTCTACCATTTTAAACTAAGTAAAATATTTAATGCAAATAAACAAATTTATTCCTCACACAACTTGCATTACAAAACTTGCTATTCCTACATTTCCCTACGCCGTTCTAATATTTTCCCTACAAGTAATATATCTTCCTTATCCGGCACCACTAAGAGAGTGTACGAAACGATGTTTTTTCTATCGCACAGAATAATAAATAAAGAGCTAGGGGAGCAGCATAGCAAAAAGCCGTAGTACAACGGCTTCATTCTACAGGCGACCATAAATTGCGACAACATTGTCGCGGCAACCACTGCGTCGACTATGTGAAAATTTTTATGGGAACATTCCCTCAATACTTAGCGAGAACGGCGCGCCAAGAATTAAAGCTGGAGACTGACTTGTACCATTTTGGTGTTATGTATCCAGTTTTTGTAACTCAAGACAAAGACTGATTTGTAAGTCTTGTAACGTTAGTTTCTAATTAATCATTCGCGGCGAGAGTCGCGAGCTCCACTCGAATGACGGTTTTTTCGCGTTACATTACAACTTTACAAGTTAGTGCAGGTCGCAGTCGTAAGCGCAAGAATCCCATGGAACACACTTGCCAGGAGCTCGAATGGTACAATAAAAAGAAACTGTACAATACAGTTTCCAGCTAAAGCCGAGCGCCGAATCGGGTTTTAATTTGCACGAGCAATGTGTTCGGAGTGAATGTAACGTTACGATTATTGATTAGTTTTTATGTTTTGTTACATTTTTGATCTTGATAACAACGTTATGAATGTTACGAACTTACGAGTATTTCTGATACTGAATTAATAGTCATTGCCAATGGATGCTTCGTCACGGTGCATAATGCATACCTATATGGTACGACTTGGCTTGGGGAAAGACGTTTCACTTCACTATGATTGAACAGGTCGGTGGTTTTAAAGAACACAAAAATTCAAGACCTGAAAACAAATATGAAATAAAACCGACCTAATAAACATGCTACATAATTGTCTATCCTCTAGGAAATTGAACTTGGTACCCTTCCTTCGACGAGCAACAAAGTGGGCTTCAGGACGATATAGGAACAAATAACAATAACAATTTAACAACATTATTTCTACATAATTCCGCATACACAAGCACATCAGACTCACCGGCACTACATATGCACAGGCACGCCCTCTTTCCCTATCAAAGGACCACAATGGCCGTGACACCAGCTTTCCAGCACAACGGAACATTACACGAAACGGAACATTACACGAAACGGAACACAGCACGAAACACGAGCCACGACCAGCGTCGTGTTACCTCGCAGCGTGCCGATTGGGTTACAGATTAACATCTTTATGTTACTCAGTTAATAGGCCCCGACCAACTTAATAGGGCGCTAATTGTATCCGACAATGGTTAATTCCAAAGCGCTAATACCCCGACTGTTTAACAAGGTCGATCGTTAGTGTTTAATCGTAAGTGTTCAACTACGGTACGAACGTAACGTACCGTACGGTTGAATAGGTGATCCTGGTTTTCATAGTTTGATAACAGTTCGTTAACCATGACGGAGTCCTTCGGAGTTTCGGTCTCTATTGAATGGTACCCGGTAACTAATAGTCACACGTCAATAAAGCACTCTTAAGGCAATTTAGAATGCTGACCATTTTTCTGATTTTGCCTCTAAGATCACTCACGCCCCCACAATCATCACGGTACCAGCACAAAACCTAATTGGTAACTCTCTCCACCACTGCAATCGACACATAGAAACATCTTCGAATGGGACAAATACTAACGATTACTAACTGAACGAGTTCTAATATGTACTAACAAGACTACTGTTCAGCAGCCGTCGTAACGTCCACAGTCGCCTTACTTATTAATAACTAAAGATAATTCTAATTCAGTAAGTTAATAGTTACTTTAATCGCACCTTAGTACAGAATTTGTATGGTGATTCTATACTAAGGAGCGATTAAAGTAACCGTTAGTGACTGCGTTGAGGCGTAACAGAACTTACTTACCGACTACAGTCCTAAAGGCGACTTACAGACAGACAGGTTGTAACGAGGTGTAATACCTCGTTCAATATTCCTTGGCTAGCAGATGCATTTTTCTTATAAATTTTTAAGTCTTGACAGTCTGGTTTGTTTACGAAAATGCATCTGTCAGCTGGGCTTCCACGAATGTGGGAGGATTCTGTGTAAAAGACATTTTTCATTATTCGTTTCGTTGATAATACGTTTATAGTTAAAAAAGTTATCCATTGTTATATTCATGCTGTGTATCCAATTATATAAGAATATAGTTGTATAATGTACAAGTTTGAAATATTCCTTATTATTTCATTTGATACCTTGCAAGGTGACTTACAGATGGAGACAGGGGAGAGTAACACTGGAATATTGCTATCACCTGCTATCCTCCTGGTTTAAGGACTATAGCTTCAAAACTGGAGACGAGACGACAACAAAACAAAAAGTCCGGTCCGTCATTTGAGCTCAACTGTCCTCGCGCGTCATTCGCGTTATCGACGCGTTGACTACACACAATAAACTCTCCCACCTATCACACACAGATGGCAGATGGTCAGTGGCCTGGTCGCGTGTTCACATGACGCACAACGTCAATAACTCCACGTCAACGTTATTCATGTTTCGACTACAGTATCGATTCTGTACGAAGAAGATAATCTCCATCAATTTAGTTTTGCAGAAACAGCTATTTACGGGATCCCAAAAAACTGACGGGGATGTTCAATTGTCTTACACATTGTTATTAGTTTGCGTCCTGTTCTAGAGCATCCAGTCGAGGACAAAATTTGAGTCGTCCGCGAAACCGACTGGGGACTTGAGAGCCAGTTATTTCTTTTTTCTCTCTTTCTTGGCTGGCAACGCATCAGTGTATACCTTTAATACCTTTGGTGTCGCTGATGTCCAAGCGTGATTATAGCCGTTTACCATCAGATGGATTGTCAGCTCTTTCTAAAAACCATCAAACTAAGGCTATTTCTAAAAACTTTCCAACGCGATAGACGGCAACTCGTATGACACTGTAGTATTGGAGCTTGACAGGATTCAGTTTCTTGGTACAAAACGGAATTGCTATTGTAGACCGTCTGAAAGCCGGCTTTTTCCTGTAAGCATGATAATAGTCGGGTAAACGTACTAAAACTGTTTTCATAAAATACAGAACTTCCTGTTCTGAATAAAGAAATCAATCTAAAGATCACAAAAGCTTTAGAAGCAGGTAAGTAACAGTAAAGTTGTAATGTTATTTATGATCTTGGTTATGGTAAAGGTCTTGGTTACTAAAGTGAAAAGTACTTAGCGATTAATTCAAAATGAACTGTTAATTTCCATAATTCATTCAGAGACTTATCATAAAATAATATTATACAGTACACACAATTATTGTATTACACAGTCCCGTGTCACAGGTCACCGTTTAATCGCGCGGTCAATAGTTCGACAAAATAATACGTCCACCAATATCTTCAACTTCATGAATATAATTTATATTAGAATTTTTAGAAAAATACAGAAAATAGTTCTTTACTTATACATATATAACAGGAAAACCTATAAGAAGTCTTAAAAAAGGGGTAAAAATGAATAAAATAGAAAAATACAGACAGATTAGAATCGCTTGAGCTGAGAAGAGATGTAGGCTCTCTCTGCATATACTACCGTCTGTATAATGTATAATGGATATAATATATCTGTATAATGGGGAATGTTCTGAAGAACTGTTTGGCTTAATACCTGCAGTTAATTTTCGTCACCGCCCATCACGTACCAGGTTCCACCAACACTACCTGGATACATGGCGTTCGTCCACAGTTCGGTTCTCACGTCATTTTCTACCTCACACGTGTAAACTGTGGAACAAGCTATCTGCATCGGTGTTCCCTCTAAGCTATGACATGGGGTCCTTCAAGAAGCAGGTCTATCGTCATTTTCTTGGCCGGCAATGCGTTGGTGACGCCCCTGGTGTCGCTAATGTCCATGGGCGGCGGTGATCACTTACCATCAGGTGACCTGTCTGCTCGTTTGCCTGCTCTAAGCATAAAAAAACGGTGAATACATAATCAACGTACGGAATACTCCAAGCGAGTTTAACTCGCACTTGCTAAGTTAATTTTGATTACGTTTCAGATCCGTGGTAATTCGCTAGGTCTGCAGTATTTATCCATCAGCTTTTCGTAGTCCACCTGATAGGAATAGGCCTTCCCTAAGGCGCCACTGCGACCGATCTTTGGGCTTCTGAATCCAGCGGTTCTCCGCCAAGTATTCTGCTATTATTTATTTGCAATAACTCACGGTACACTTCTATATCTACGTACCTACGTAGATAGGGATGTTGACTAATTTTAGGATTCAATTTTATTTTATAGACAGAACCTCAATATTCACGAAAAAAATATTATAAAAATAATAATCTTCAGTTTAAAAACAAAAATTGATAAATAAAAATCATTATCAAAATTCCCACCAAAAACGTCACGTGACGTCACCAAACTATATTCAATACTATCTGTCTACTAAGTTTGTTGAATTTCCATATAAAATTGATCCAATGACGTCATATTCTCAAAATGGCGTTTGAGGTCACGTGACAGTGAGTACAATTTTTAACATTTTAAATTAATGATATTTAATTTATTGTGATTGATTTAGATAAAAGAATCATATTTTAGGCCTTTAAATGTTACCACTAGAATTTAAGACAAAAAGAACAATGCCCAAAAATTATTTTTTATTTTTGTTAGCGTCTTAAAACGTCAGTTATACCGAAGCAATTCAATTATTTTTTTATGTATTTTAAAATTAATACCTGTACCCGTATTACCCAGCGTAAAATAATTTTATTAATAAGTGATTAATTGACTATAATAACAATTATGTCAACAATGTCCATGTTCATTCGGGCACTCACTTCGATACATAGCTTGTATCAAGCAAGAAATAGGGAGACTTCAGGCCAATATTACAGACAGAATTTCGTTATAAATGTTGGTATGACAAATGTAATGATGTCAAATTTCCATTTCCGGTTGTCAATCAAAAAAAAAGTCAGAATAAAATAATGGTAAAAATTACAAGCAGCCGTAAGTCTCCCCTACTCTATGACTCAATGGTTATAAGAATTCAATCTCAAAATACTTTGGTTCTGGGGTGTGTCTGCTGAAAATTCTTATGTATCTAAGCTCAGAAATTAAAGCGGCGATTTTTAGATTTTTTTTTATTTTAAGACGCTAAAGTTGAAAATGAAATAAAACTATGTATGGCAGTTTGGCATTGTTCTTGTTCTTTATAGTAATTTATAATTAGTGTAAACATCCCTATTAAATAAGCTAGCTTTGTACACGTATCAAAGTTTTCCTCGATTTCTTCAAATCACATCAAAACCATCCATGTAGTTGAGCCGACTGGACAGCCTCATCAACGGGCCCGGTCAAACGTCAAATAATTTCTTGCTCCTCGTCAACTAACCATACAACGCAGAGTTTGATAGATATAATGGCTTCGTAAGTGTGTATTGTTTGTTCTTCGGAAACTTCTATGTAACTGTAGCCTGTAACATTTTGCCAGTATTTTCGCTAAAAACTATTTTTCTATCTCCGTTTTGATTTCAGTCGACAAAAAAAAATGTTGTTATTAAGAATTAATAAGAAATTAGTCGCTACCGACTTAACTACCGACATATTTTTTTCCATAGAACCGTAGGTAAATATATATACTATTTCTTCAATCTTATTCAATACCTACATTCGATCTTTTTTCATTTAATCTTTAGACCTTGCATGTACAAGTTGAAATGCTAATAGATAGAAAATGTCCAAATATTCACCTATTTCATACTGTAAAAGTCTTTTAAATTTTAATCTATCTTTTTCTGCAAATAAACTTAAACTATGCCAAATCCCATACTCCTTAGTAAGCGAAATATGCTTAAGAGCTATACGAAGTTTTCTCCTGTACAGATTATATTAGCCCCCACAGTTCACTAGGTCTCGTTAGTCATTACTCAATGTCATTTTGTGCAGTAAAGACTAGCGCACATCACAGCGGTGACGCGTCAGACAACGTTATTTGCAAATCTTCGTCATAGATACTGACATTACTTATATCTAGGTCAACGTAATGGAAAATCTTTGGAAATGGGAACGATTAACTGTTATTCTTGTGGTACAATTTGTTATTTTGTCAAATATAAGGAACAATTTGAGTATCTATGTCGTATTATTTCTAAAGGGTATCCCTTTGCTCTGCTGATAGGAAACAACACCTATTCTTGCGTAGAGTACTTGTATTTATTTCGCAATATAGAGGTATTAGACACTAGGTAAATACCTCTCGTTCCTGCGACATACATAAATATTATTATTATTATAAGTTTAAAACGTATCATACAACAATTCAGTGCACAATATTATATTATCCAGCACGTAACTGCACGTTACATTGTTAAATTAATTAAGGATCATAATGAGCGCTAACGAGTGCAGTCACCACGAACGATACGAACCGTCCGCGTCCGTCGCGGCGTCGCCGCGTCGCTGCAGCCGACGACCCCACCGTCACCGTGACTCGATGCAAAATGACTGCTTCTTTCAAACTTTATTTGTATTTTAATATTATGACATGACATAGTTAAGAGATGGATGTCTTGTAATGTAAGTAGTGGATCAGTAGATAAGACATATTTTTTATATTATTTTATGTGTAAGTTTGCATGCCTTATGAGGCGGAATATGGCGAACATAATAAATTTTTTAATACCTTTGTACCCATATTCGTGCAAATAAACTGATTTGAATTTGAATTTGAACGTCACGACACAGCAACGACATAGCTTTACAACTCTGGTGCTGCCACATTGCAGTTATAAAAAGGTTTTAACATATTACTGGATTATACGCAAAAGGTCAAACTACCAAAATCTCTTGTACAAAATTGTCAAACTCAAAAATTGTAAACAATTTTTGTTTTTAATAATTGACATTCTTGACAATTTACGACTTTGATAATTTGGTATTCGTATTTGATATTTTGATAATTTCATATATTTCGCGTATAATCCACATTACTTTATTACGATAACATTTACCGGTTGACCTGCACATAGGGTTCCCAGATTAAAATATCAAAAATCCGGAGAAAATTCCTGACAATTAATGAAAATTCCGGACTTTCTTGTCAATTTTATATTAATGTCGTTATGCATCGTGCAAGTGAATGGCTTCAACCCATTAATGGTCCACTACTGGGCACGGATCTCTCCTCTTGAGGAGGCCTAGAGCATACTCCACCGCGCTGCTTCAGTGCTTAGTGGCCTCCAGGGGTTAGTGGCCAACCCGAGTGTCGGAAGTTTTTCAAACTGCCCGAGGGCCTCCGACATGACTTAACGACTGTTATCTTATGATAACAACCGGGACCGACGGCTTTACGTGCCCTCCGAAGCACGGAAACGCTCAAGAATTTTTTGCCACTAGCGGTCACCCATCCAACTACCGATCGCGCCCGCTGTTGCTTAACTTTGTCTTTCACTCTTCACTTATTTGTAGAAATTCCGGACGGTTTAAGATTCCCTCCGCATTCCGGACAAAGACCTATATTTCCGGACGTATGGCAACCCTACCTGCACACGACTCGCACGCACACAATGAAATTTCCGTGCGTACATAATACATATACAAGATGTCGTTATCGTATCGTCCAATAAATAAACAGCCAATGGATTCACTATTTATTCATAGCTTAAATGGATATAAACGATGGGGCAAACGATTAGAATCCATTGTGCGCGGGTCAAGGCCGTCACTTTGACGGTATCGGAAACTTTGTCGCAAACAATGTATAATCGAAATTCAGTCTTCTTTGATATTCGTTCCATGACGATACAAAAGGTGAC